>QANY01012609.1:0-44496 GCA_003255025.1 Datisca glomerata | reverse complement strand
CCCCCCCCCCCCCCCCCCCGGCGGCGGGTTTATATAGACAGGGGGAGTGCCTTCCCACTCCCCCTGCATTGGGAGGTGCACGCCCACGCCTTCCCACACCTTCCCAGGCGTTGGAAAGGTGGCGGCACGTCTTTCCATGACTCCTCCTTAAGCATTCAGTCAGGGGAGGCGTAATCATGGCGTTCAATAGTATGGTGATCACGCCTCGTGATGCATTTAGTACGATCAATGAGGACTCTTGGCCTACGAACCAATGTAGAAGATGCAATACTCAATTAGAATAAATATGTTCAAGCTTGATTGCTACGCCTTCAACCTTGAACATGGGGCTAATGTAAATAGTAAGCCAACTCATCACGAATGACGTGTCAAAATGTACACGTGGCATCTAAAGACAGGCCCATGTGGCACCTACGTGGCATGACGAGACTGCTGTAGAGTAATAGCAAATATGTTTGTAAGTGACACCGCTTAAATATAAAAGTGACGTATCCAACGACTTTACTTGTAAGGACGCCCCTAGATTTATAAAGGAGGCAAGCCTATTGATGAATTATACGTTGAGTGTTGTACCCCGAGGGCAGCTGGCCTAGTATGGCTGCCCCAGGGTAGCCCGAGGGCGGTCGGCCTAGTGTGACGGCCCTCGGAGTGGTCCGAGGGCGATCGGCATGGTCTTGCCGCCTTTAGGGGAGCCAAAAGGCGGGCGGCGTGGTCAAGCCCTCTATGAGGTGGGTGTTATGCATAGTACAAGCTTTCCATTTGTCAGTTGGTTATGCGACTGCTTGATTCCATGAAGGCACGACTAGTTGAGAGCGTAAGGTGTGATCACGTTGAAGGAATATGACCTTGTTTTATGAGAGTGGTCACGATTATTATGAGTGATTTCCATATTGTTACAAAGGACGAATCTGTCGTCCCTACCTGGCCCTATTTATATAAGGGGGTCCTTGGTAACATTATGGGGATCATCATCATTACTCTCACACTTCCCTAGGTAAAAAACTAGAGAATATTCCACACTTAGAGTTCTTACCAACCTTAAAGCAGTAAAGGCATTTGTCACCTTCTCGAGGTAGACCTAGGTTACTTGTCTTTCACCCTCAATCACACATCTTCTACGTTCTCAGGCTTACTTGTCATAGACTAGGTCACTCAAATCACATATCACCCAAAACCCTTGAACACACGTAAATGGTCTGAGTTAAAACACAAACAAGGGGCTTAATTAAAAAAATTTAATGCCCATGCACTAGTTAGACAAAAAAAAATTGTATTCTTGCCAAAGGATGCAGAACACTCTACCTAGATTACATCATTGCACTGGCTAGGTGAACAAAACAAAATAAGATTCTCCCATGAGCAAGTTACACATGGACACACTTGTTGCAATGCAAGTACATTTTTCTTGTACTCTTAAATAGAATGATTTCTTCTTTGTTTCCTATGAAAAAATCATAACTAAATGAATGCATATATTGAAATAGCATATGATAATTTCATCAGAAATAATCAATAGTGTCAAAAAATGTACTTGGCGAGATCCTCCTTGCCTCTTGAATGATACCAACGACACACTTAAATTGACCTGTAACCCATTCTTGTTTTACTATAGGCCTACATGCTAAAAATTGGCATAACCACGTTGCATCAGGAAAAAAGTCTTCATTTTGAACACCTAATGGACTATTGGAAGATGATTATCAAGGATAAGTTTCTAACTTATGTGCCTCACCTTTTCACCATTAATCGCTAAAAGAAGTAAATAAAATTGAACGAAATTTTTACTAAAATTATATCTCACGAGCATGTTTAGAGAAACCATGAAAAGAAACTATAATCACACGAACAATGTTCATTACATGATTGCCTACATGTGGAAGGCATTTCAGTAACATCTAATATGTGTGTAAATTAGACATGACAATTTCTCAGCATATCAAATCGGCAGGCAAAGCAAACATATTAACAAACACTTGCAATCACAAAAGTGTATCAAGTCATTGATATTCTACTATAAAATCATGTAGAGTGATCCGCAAAAGAAAGTACATACCTTCAAATGTGCATTGTGACGTTTGCCCTCTTTCCAGCGTCGAATGTTCCCATCATTCATTGTCCTAAATCTACTCTTATATGACCTGCTCAATGAAAACTGAAACTATTCAGTACATAAAATTGTACAATGTTACAATACTTCTAACTAATTCAGGAACAAATGTATAATCAAAAGCTATAAATTTTACGAGTAAGACTTCATTTTGATTTTCTTGAGTTTGGAAGTAACTGGTGTCATCGGCTTTCTTCTTTTCCGCCGCTCCCTCGACGAAACATGCCGTACTTGAACCACCTTAATTAAATTGATTACAGCATATTATTGAATAGAAAAATATAATCAAGTATTTCACCCAGCAAGAGTCAACTGATCAGGTATTGTTATTCTTCAGGCATTCTCTCCAACCAAACGGACAACAAAGAGTGTCTAAACACTGTGAAAATAACAAAGCAGTGCAACTTACGCAGAGAGGAAACGGATGACGGGAAAAATAATGAGAAGCCCGCAATGAAGCATGGGTTGACGAAGCGGCGTTAAAGAGCGGTCTGAAGCTGCTGCATCCATTGGTAGAGAATCTAAAAGGATGGTAAAGGTGTGGAGAAGAATGTAGGAGTCCACGGGAGGAGGAAGGAGGCAGAACTTGGGCGGATTGAACGGCTAGAGATCGAAATTTGGTTCCCAATCTTTGCATCATCTTGGCTAAGTTCACAGGAAAATTAGTACAGAAGAAGGTGACTGTTTGTTACTTAGTCAATCGGAAGAGTTCGATTTGGGGATTTTCTTTTGCCATCGCTTGCGTTTCGAACCGGTTTGCTGTTGTTCCCTTCCGGTTCTGGGTNTTTGAACAATTATGTTCACTTATTATTGATGCATTGCTCAAATTAACCTTATAATTTACTTGTTTAATTAATAATTATTACTTTTAAAATCATAGTAAATCTATAATCTATAATATATTAAAAGTTTAGAGAAGATGAGAATCTTCTTTAGACCATTTTATCCATTTATTATTGATGCATTGTCTAAAATAACCTTAAAAATTACATGTGACATTTAATATTTTTAAATTATAATAAATTGATCAAGTAAGTATTAACTTCAAAATGCATTCATCTATTTAATGAAGTAAGAGAAAAAGTAATTAATAAATAATTTTAAGTTGATAAATTTGATTGAATTGTGCCATACTATTTAAGAAGTTATATAGAGAAAACTCAATTTTATACTAGATTATTTTTAATATAGAGGAAAAGTAAATTATCTCTATAAAAATTAAATAATATAATTCAATTATAACATATTTTTAGAAACTTTGTTTATGATATATTTTATATGTTAATATATGACATAAATATCTTAAAAAAATATGTTACATAAATATAGTTACCCAAAAGTTACGAACAAAAAAATAAATAAATTTGCAATACAAACTAAGAACTAAAATTATGTTAAAAATCAAACACGAAATAGATGATTTAATTTTAACGACGTCGCTCTTTCTTTTAATTTTGATAGCACATTTCTACTATATACTACTTCATTTTCTAAAAATATACATGTGGCATTCTATAATTTCGTTGAATAATAATATATCAGCAAATAACTACAATATAACAATTTTTTTTATCTTAGTCACATAATTTTGAAGCAAAAATGATGTTTTTTTTAATTTACATAAACACACGTGCAACGCACGTATGTGTTAACTAGTTATATTAAAAAGGACTTAAGGGATATAATTATTTGATTTCACTTTCTATCTTTTAATCCCCATCAAATATACTATAAATTAAGTTTTTTTGTTATTTTTGTCATTTAAACTCTATTTTAATGATTATTCTTTTACTAATACTTATAAAATTTAATGTTTAATATTATTATATTATTAAGAATGTGATGGATCATTTATATTACTTTAGAGAATTTTATATCATGAATATTATTTTGACAATAACAATGAGTTACTGTCAATCTAAATGATTTTTTGTTCTTGTTTAGTTTTCTTAATTTTATAATAGATGTAATGATTTTCAATGTCCATTACCCGTAGTAAAATAATTTATCAGACTAATTTTATAATAGATGTAATGATTTTCAATGTCCATTACCCATAGTAAAATAGTTTGTCAAACTAATTTGTTAGGATTGTGTGCTTTAATTTAAAATTCTCAGGATGATACGTGCTTTATTCATATTTTTTTCTATATGTAATAACTATATTATAAATATATTATCTTCAAATTATGCATGACATGTTCACTTTCCTTTTATCTACAATAATTTAATTGTATATATGAGAAATTATCATTTTTATCTTTCTGTTGTTTTAGATTTACAATATTTTGAAAGCTAATGAATTTATTTCAACGGTAATAATAATTTTAAATTCAATACAAGATTTTCTACTAGTACTATATACAAAAGTGTAGAAGTTAGAAAAATATTTTTAGAGAATATTACCCCTAACTATCTTTAGTTTTTTTATATTATTCTTAAACTCAAAATTAAACATATAAAATTACGCGAAACCATTTTGTTTAAACTATCATCTTTAAAGACATATTATCCTCATTATTACTTTTAATAAGACAAAGCAAATATTTAGTCTTAAATTAACTCAATATTTCTTTATCTAATTATTTTAGGTAGTATGGATTACAAGACTGTCTTAAACTTAATAAAAATTTGATATTAAGAACATTAAGTGAGTCTCTTTTTTCATGCATAATTTCCTTTACCTCATTTTAATTGAATAATTTTTTAATAGTAGTGTTTATCATTTTATACCTCCACGTGGATAAAATTTATGAATGAGTTATATCATCATAAGTCTAGATACGTGCATCGCACATGATACTTGACTAGTTACATCAAATAGATAACTTTTAAATCTAACTTTAAAAAATAACAGGTTTTTTAACTTTAGAAAAATAGATAACTTTTTATGTCATGTCACCAATCATTTATTGATAGAAAAGTAAAGAGACAATATTGCCCATGTTTTTACTAATTTTGGAATCAAATTCTTTTTTTATTTTTTGATTAAATTTATCATCATTTTATTTAAGGATTTTAATGATTTCATAAACTTTAGCTAAGGTTGTGTAATAGAATATTTTATCTCTTAATTGTAGGTGGTCAAACTATTATGTTAATGGTAACATATTTTGTTGATGTCTAGCATTAATGACTCCCTATATTTAAGCAATTGATGAGCCAATTAAATAGCCATTTAATCAATTGATGAGTCAATTAAATAGCCATTTAATCAATTGATGAGTCAATTAAATAGCCATTTATTATATCATTCAAAAAAATTTGGATAGATATAAAATATCTTATATATTGACCCAAAAAAATTTCAAGCACCCCTATAATAGATTGAGAAAATTAGATGATTGAGGTAATCAATGCGATATCATATATTGATCCAATTTTTTTTTCAAACACCCGTATAATATATTACGGTAATTGGATAATTAGTCAATCAATGATATATTATATATTGACCTGAAATGCTTCAAGCACCCCTATAATAGATTACGATAATTGGATGATTAGTCAATCAATGAGACATCATATATTGACCCAAAAAATATTTTAAACACCACTATAATAGATTGAGGCAATCAATGAGATATTATATATTAACCTAAAAATATTTTAAACACCACTATAATAGATTAATGAAATTGGATGATTGAGGCAATCAATGAGATATCATATATTGACCCGAAATGTTTCAAACACTCTTATATTATATTACAGAAATTGGATGATTTGTCAATCAATGATATATCATATATTGAACTGAAAATATTTCAAATACCCATATATTAGATTACAAAAATTGGATGATTAGTCAATCAATGATATATCATATATTGATCTGAAATTTTTTCAAACATTCCTATAATAGATTGAGAAAATTGGATGATTGAGGCAATCAATGATATATCACATATTGATCCAAAAATGTTTTAAACACATTTCAATGTCTATGTCTGTTCGAATATGATTAACATATTATATTAGATTACGAAAATTAGATGATTATTCAATCAATGATATATCATAAATTGACCAAAAAATGTTCAAGTACCCCTATAATAGATCGAGGAAATTTGAAGATTAGTCAATCAATGATATATCATATATTGACCGTTATATTTTCAAACACCTCTAAAAAAATTAGGCGATTAGTCAATCAATGATATATCGAATATGGATTCAAAAAAGTTTCAAACACCCCTTTATTAGAGTATGGAAAATTGGATGTTTAGTCAATCAAGGATATATCATTTATGGACCAAAAAAGTTTCATAATTTTTTATGAGTTTCTAACGATTTTTAAAATTCAAAATTTGTTATTGATGTCCAACATTAATTGACTGCTTATAATTAAATAATTAGATGATTAGTCAATTGATAATATATCTTATATTTACCCAAAAAAATTTTAAACACCCCTAAAATAGATTAAAGACTTTTTGGTCAAGAATTATTGACATTTATGGTAATTTTCTATTTACCTAAAACTTTAAAAAGCCTGACATTTCTTAAAACACCACCCTTTTACTTGTCTAGCTATGTAAATTTCCCATTTTTTCAGGCTGAATTAGACACACCCACTTCACTACCACGAACACTCTCTTTAAAAAAAAGCTGATTTTTATCGTGTTCTTTTTTATTTGTTGCAAAGTGGTCTTGCCATTCATTTAAGTCTAACGTCTTTTAGGTTTTTTTGCATGCGTTTTGCGCATGCCTTCGCTTATAGAAACACTTACTCTTATCCTTGTTCTTTCCTTTCTTCTTGAACTCTCCTTGCTTACAAACTTCTTCTTCTTCATCTTATTGGGCTTAGACTTATACTGAAGAGAAGTAGAAGCATGTGTCACATTCACGCTAAGTATAAACTTTAGTATATTCTCTACCATCTAGAGTTGTCTCATCAACTATGTCAAAGTTCATTCAGGCTTATTCATGACATAGTTGACCTCGAACTAGTTGAATGAGTTAGATATGGATGCCAATATCATATGAATCTGGGTTACTCCATCGATTTCAACACCTAGGATTTTCACCTTATTAAGGTAATCAATCACTTTTAGCAAGTGTTCCATAACAAGAGATCCAATCTTCATCTTGGCATTCATGAGAGGTTTCATGGCTTCCAAGTTGACTGGTGATTTCCAAACATTTCCTACATGTTATGAATTGATGATGTTGTTGCAACATATCGCCATAGACGCCAACATGTAGCAACGAGTCAATTCATCCTTCATCTTTCACGTAAAATATGTTTCTGACTACTCCTTAAAGGAAAATTTTAATGGGAACTAGAGGCCGGTGCTTCTTAAGGAAAAAATTAATTTCGTCAACAGATAAGATAATGCCAAGATTGCGCTTCCAGTTAACACAATCAGTGTCATCAAGTTTAATTTCTTTTAAAATTAAAAAAATATTAATTATTACATGCACATTCTAATTTAAGCATATATATATTAAAACATGATATAAAAAATCAAAATAATCATGTGATAGACACAACAATATTCCAATGCTCATAAACATACACATGATTCGGCAGAACACACATTTAACATCTAAGTAGGTTAATACTTTAAAAATACAAATTTTTTTTTTACACATATACTAGTCTAAGACTATGTGTATGATTTAAAAAATAGTCCAATGCCTAAAAATAAGAAGATTTGTCCAATGACTAAAAATAAAAAAAGGAACAAAAAGACTAAAATTAAAAAGTGAAGCCCTAAGTTTTTCTATAAATAGAGGAAGGTCTTCACTTGAAAGGGGGATTTTTGGAGAGTGAGAAAGAGAAGGGATTTTAGAGAGGGAAAGAGAGATCTTGAGAAAATAGTGAAAAAGAGAAAGAATGAGAGTTTTTATTTCTATTCATCTTCCATCTTTTTATTTTCTTTTTATTAAGGTAGTTCAAATCTCTTGCACTTTAGTTTACAATATATTTTGTTCATTCTTATTAATCATCTATCTTCTTAATACTTATGTATTTAATGTTTTTTTGTTTCATTTTCCATATATAAGTTTGTTTGCTCATTCTTTATCATTTCTCCTACTCTTAATCTTAAGTTTTATTGTCATATATTGTTTATTTCTCTACAAGTTTTATAATGAGATTTTTTTATCCTCAACTCAATCGATAAGAATGAGGATAACACTTTTGAGGGGTGTAAAATTAACTCAATGTGAATCAACTCTTTAATGGGTTGAAAGTGTACATTTGATGAAAACATCTTCTATGATGATTTCTCACACATAAACATGCATAAAATAAAGAGTATAAGCTCTATACAAGATTATGCAAATATTTAAGCTATGATTTTTTTTTATATTCTTACAAGTCTTCTCTTCTCTTCTTTTTAATTTTTGACCATAATTTTTGTGACACTTGTTTGAACTAATTATCATTCATGATCATTCCTAACGATGAAGGAAGAAAGGAAAAAAGGTAATTAGTGAACTAAGTAGTCCAAAATAAAAAATGGTATATTTATATCCCAAACAAAAATTATTTTATTTTGAAAGTTTTATTGATTATTTAGTGACACTTATTTAAATTAGTTATCATCCATGATCATTCCTAGCAATGAAGGAAGAAAGGAAAAATGGTAATTAGAGAACTAAGTAGTCCAAAATAAAAAAATGGTATATTTATATCACAAACAAAAATTGTTTTATTTTGAAAGTTTTATTGATTTTTTTAGTGACACTTGTTTAAATTAGTTACCATCCATTATCATTCCTAGCAATGAAGGAAGAAAGAAAAAAATGATAATTAGTGAACTAAGTAGTCCAAAATAAAAAATGGTATACCTATATCCCAAACAAAATTATTTATTTATTTTTAGTGACACTTATTTAAATTAGTTACCATCCATGACCATTCTTTTACTATTTGATTAAGATTGGGTAAAGAAATGAAAAATGATAATTAATAGACTATGTAGTAAAAAAATAGCCTGCTCATGCTAATTATGTATGAAATTAAATATTTTTTTAGATTATTTTATTTTACACATTAAAAATTTATTATTAATTTATTTACTAAATAATTATATATACATATATATAATTAAAGAAAAAAATAAAAATTTAAAAAAAATAAAGAAAGAAGGTGACGTCACCCTCTGTTAAAAAAAATTCTTTGTTTTTCTGTATTTAAAAGGTTTTTTTCCAGTTTTTTTTGTTTGCATTTTTTATATTTTTATATTTTTTGAGTTTGTTTATTTTTTTTTATTTTCAATAGATATTATTGATTTTTTTTAATTTATTTTTATATGTTTTTTTAATTATTTCACGTCTTATTCATTATTTTCACTCTACATTTTTTTAATTTATCATACATATTTGTCATCTCTAACATTTTTTTTCCATTATTCTTTCTTTTTTATAGTTGTTATCTCTTCTTATTTATTTATGTATTATTTTCATATGTCACAGTTGTATGTAATTATTATTTCATCATTTTATCATTAGAATTGACTTTCATAAATTAAAATCATAACAATTTGATTTAAATTTTGCTAATTTTTTTATTTAGTTTTCACTAAAAAAATCCGATGACGGACTTTAGAATTTTTGGGATACCAAATTTCTCGAACTACCGAGGTGAGAAGTTATTTTTAGGATACCGAGAGTAACTCCAATAACGTTTTGATTTAAAAATAATAATTTTTAATGGTCTTTGTACCACCCATTGATGGTCATTTATTCGCTCATTTTTATGATGCAAAGTGTATCAAATGGTCTAACCATTTTTAGATTAATAGAGAGTCAAGCCAAAATTTCATCATATGTTATCCTTTTGTGTGGTTCTTTGTTTGTTTATTTGATTCATTATTTTTTTTCTAATTCGTGCATGTAGTTTTACATAAGTCCTTTTTTTATGAAGTATATTTCTTTACATAATTTTTAATTTCACACATATGCACTAGCCCTGTACCCGGGCTTTCCTTTTAGGATTAGCGAGAATGAGTAGTGGAATGCCTTCGTGGAACTACGGTTCCCGTGCAGGCTTACGAAAGTTCTCACTCAGGTCGACCCTTTCGGGATACAGTTTGGGGGAACCCTGTTACTCCATTCGGATAATAGTGAGGACAACCTGGGAGCTTATTAAGAGATTTGAGAGCGCAACATCACATGCATTTTATTCTTAGAGCCCATCACATGACCAATGTTTGATATAAATAGAGATTCTGCTTTATTATGATATCTGATTAATTTTGTTCATGCATATATGTCCTACGCTCTTTAAACATTTCTTTTCTTTCCCATTGTTTCACTTCTGACTTCGTCTTTCCTTTTTACATACATGCATCATGTTGCGTAGTAGGGATTGTAGAGAAGTATTCAATTCATTCATATTTTAGAGACCATGACTTCTACTCCGAGTGTGATAAAAGATCAAGTTACAGTAGCCCAATGGTTAGAGGAAATGCAGAAACAAAAAAGAGATTGTCTGAAAAAGGAGGATGTCATTCTTCTACCATCAATCATTAAGATAGAGTTCTCACACACTGACTTGGAGAAGTTGAAGAAGATATGGGAGGATTTTTTACCGGAGCAGAAAAATTTGTTTGTCGGCAAATATGGTCACGTCACTTATCTTCTGTATACTACAGTCATCGCTTTCATTCTTAAGGCTTTAATGCATTTCTGAGACCCTCTGTATAGATGTTTCACCTTAAGAACAATTGATCTTACTATTACTATTGAAGAATATTAAGCTCTACTGAATGTCCCGCTGCAAAGCACGGATAAAGTTTATAATTACGACAAAAGGCTCACATTGAAGAGAGTTTTATCCTAGCTCTTGGGTACTGTCCATGCATCTGAGATTGAGAAAAGGTTGAAAGTTAAATGGGGCAATGAGTGTGTGCCACTGGATTAGCTCTTAGATCTCACCCAAAATGTCTTAAAGGAAGATAAGGGTATGGCTCTTTATGCTCTGTGTATATATGGCACCGTGTTGTTTCTAAAAATTTAAGGTTATGTGTATGATAAAGTGATAAAAATGTTCCTGCAAGTTGAACATGGTGTTAACCCTGTTATCTCAATTCTAGCTGAGACTTTTCGTTCCTTAAATCACATACGATCGCTTAGAAAAGGGAAGTTCATCGGCTCTCCATCTCTTTTGTGTATTTGGATTCTTAGCCATCTAAGATATCCACTAGATTTCAAATGTCCTCAAGTTAAGTTTTCAAGTCCATGGATGAAGATGAGAATCCCCATTGTAGAATTTGGAATGGCCAAATAGAATCCGCAGTTTCCCACAAAAGGGGTGTGGCTCTCACACCTATCAAAGTTGAAAGATGAGGATGTTATCTAGAAAGCCCAATGGATGCCATTGACATCGATGATCTATAAATGTGGCGATTATCAATGGGTCCCGCTCCCAGGACCATGGATTCGTACTAGTTATACTCCGTTAATGGTGCTCCATCAACTATACATGAGACAATTTGTCCCTACCACACACGCATTAAAGGACATTAAGATCAGTTATGATTCTCAAGATATTGAACAAAAATTACAGCAGCTAATTGGAGCTTGGAAAATAACGAGAAGGGTGCGAAATGAGAAGAATCATATGATTTGCACAAAAGGAGTATGAAACGTGGCTTGAGAGCAGAGAAAAAGTAACTATTGCCTTATCAGTTGAAGATTTACAATCACACAAGTTACTAGAAGTTTATTAGGAGATTGTTAAAAATGAGGAGCGGGTTGAGTTATATGAGGAGAGTCAAAAGAATTTAGCTATCTTGGAAGAAAACAAATGTCTAACAGTCGAGACGAATTTGTCTGGCAAGCACAGGATCGAAGCGGAAAAACAACTCAGAGATTTGAGAAACAAGGTTGAGAATCAAGAATATCTGAAGCGGAAAAACTTATAATTGGGAACTGACACTCGCAAGCTGAACAATAAAATTAGAAGGATGGCAGAGGACAATGAGAATTTGTGAGTGGTAATCTATGAACAAGTGGATCGAATTATAAAGCTAGAAAGGAAAAATAAGCTTGTACAAGAGGATTTAGAAGAGGTGAAGAGGGATGTCGATAAGAAAAATGCGGACATCGTTGAGTTAGAAAAATAATATGATTCATTACGACGAATCGCTGATAATTTATAAGTTGATTTAGAAAATCAAAAAGTTAGGAAGACTGAGTCACCAAATGATAGTGAAGAACTATTGAAACTTATTGCAAGCCTTGAGCACAAAGTAAGAGCATATCAGAACGTGGCAGAGAAATTGGCAAGAAATAATGATGCTAATGTCGACGCACTGAGATATGATTACCAATTACTACAACAAGACCACGTCTTGATTCGACAACGATCAAGGCAGGCTATAGAATGGCTTAAAGGCGTGGCTGTGAGAGCGAGCAAATTGGAGGAACAAGCATCATTTTTGAAAAAAGTTTTTTTTCCATCCATCCTAATATCATTTCTCATGCATAAATTTACTTTCATTATTATTATTATTTATTCGTCTTCATTACAAAATCTACCATCTCATTGTTTTATTTTTATTTATTTAAGAAAACTTTTCAAAGATAGCCCGTCAACTCCAACATCCTTATCGAACGCGAGCTCAAGTTAGAGTCATGGACGAGCAAGAAAGAGAGTAATCGTGAGAGGAAATGAAAGAAGAAATTAGGGATCTGAAAGAGCAAATGGCAAGAGTCTTGGAACTTCTCGCCGCGAGTAAGGGAAAAGCCTATCTTGAAAATCTGCAAAGGGCTCAATCATCACAAAATTAACTGCCAAACGATACTCCACCTTACCCTCCTGTTCACTCCAACATATCAACATCATCAGACCGACCACTTTCAGCATGCTTCACCACCGGTAAATATCCAACACTATCCATTTCCAAGTGTCCAGGAAATGATGCAGACAGGGAAAAGTGGGTACATTCCATCCACAATGGCACCTGGCCACAATCAAGCTTTCACCCTACAAGGCAAACTCGCTAATGAGATAATCATCATACCCGATGTTGATGACCCAAAGGGGCAGATGCCTGTTACTAACCTAAGCGAAGACTCGCTGTCGAAAGATAAGCTAGACTTTTTAGAGGAAAGATTGCGCGTCATTGAAGGGTCATATGTATATGGTACCATTGATGTCACCCAATTATGTTTGGTCCCAGATGTTACCATCTCACACAAATTCAAACTACCTGAGTTTAAAAAATATGATGGTAGTACATGCCCGAGAAGTCACCTTATTATGTACTGCAGAAAGATGGTTGTTTGTGCAAATGATGATAAAATGCTGATTCATTTCTTTCAAGATAGCTTGACAGGGGCTGCATCTCGCTGGTATATCCAATTGGGTAACCAACATATTTGGAGGTGGAAAAATTTAGCTGATGCTTTCTAAGACAATACAAGTACAACATAGACATGGATCCTGATTGTCTGGATCTACAAAGGATGGAGAAAAAACCTACTGAAGGCTTTGAAGAATATGCGCAAAGGTGGAGGGAATTAGTTGCTCAAGTACACCCCCTTGTCAGAAAAGGAGATGGTTGCAGTGTTTATCAACACCTTGAGATCTTCATTCTACGATAAGATGATTGGAAACGCTTCAAACAACTTCTCTGACATTATAGTGATTGGTGAAATGATTGAATATGGGGTAAAGAATGGAAGAATTTTGGAAGTCGTATATGATACATCATCCGTAAAAAAAGGGCCGCCGTTGAAGCGAAAAGAAGGGGATGTACAGATGATCAATTTTGGGTACCCATAACAAGCTGCAAACCCGATGCCGGGATTTCAAAGTATCGTGAAGGGCCCAAATCTGCGACATCATATGTGGTAAATACCTCACAAATTCTGTACAAATATCACTCTCAACAATCATCATTTTAAAACAATCCGAGACCCAGTTTCAGACCACCGACTCACCAGCAAAATGTTGGTCAGGCTGATCAGCCTCTGAGGGGAAATAAAAATAATCAACATTTTATCCAATATGATCCAATCCCCATGTTATATATAGAACTCTTACCTCAATTGATACGAAATAATCAATTGGTGCCAATTCCTTATGAACATCTACAACCACCATACCCAATGTGGTATGATCCGACTACTCGTTGTGATTATCATGCTGGGGCAGTGGGACATTTGATTGAGAATTACACGACATTCAAAGGTAGAGTACATGTATTGATCAAGGCTGGATGATTGAATTTCAAAAAGGCTAATGAGAATCCAGATATCAATTCTGACCCTCCACCAAATCATGGGAATCCTACCGTAAATGCAATTGGGGAATATTTTTCATATGGAAAGAAGGACGTGGAAGATGTGAGCACGTCAATGGAAATACTTTTCCATCTTCTTTATAGAGCAGGGTGCATCTACCCAACACGCTCAGAGGATGAAGGCGTTTCTAGGAAGCATATGCATGACTTTGATTGTTTGTTTCATAAGAATATGACGGGGCATACAATTGAGGAATGTGCTTATTTTAAAATGGAAGCGCAAAAGTTGTTGGATGAAAAGATACTTACAATAATTCATAAATGAGAAAGGGAATACCAGGAAGATGACTCTTTAGTCTTCATGATAACTAAAGAATCATCTGAAGTTAATGTTGAAGTGTCATCCGATATCCCAAAATCTTCACAATACATTACGAGGAAAAGTCAACTCACACCACTACGTCTTATGCTTCGATGCCTATCACCATCCAAATACCGAGTGCGTTTGCTTATAAGGATTCAAGAGCAGTACCATGGACGTAGGAATATGAGGTCATTACAAGCGGTAATGACAAAACTCAAGCGCTAAATCTGTCTGACCTCGATCTCCCCATAACTAATATTTCGGGAGTAGGTGAGATGACGAGAAGTGGCAGATGCTACAAGTCAGAAGTTTTAAAAATAGATAAAAGCGATGAGTTTGAAAGGCAAAGGAAAGGGAAAGCCAAAGAAGGCGACAATGGTCATGAATTTCAAGGAGAAACGCATGGCGGCCAAGTGATAGACCCAGATATAAAAAGAGGTACGGAGAAATAAATAGCAGTGCTGAAGAAGAAGTATGTGAGTTTTTTAACCCATCAAGCAAAGCGAGTATAAGGTGATAGAACAACTTAATTGCTTACCTACTTGCATATCTTTACTGTCACTCTTTCTGAATTCTGAACCACATCGCCAAGCATTAATGAAGGTTTTGAATCAAGCATATGTCTGTCATGACATTACGGTGGAGAAGTTGAGTGGAATTGTGAGAAATATTACCGCACCAAATTTTATCGCTTTCACAGATGATGAAATCCCTGCTGATGATACTGGACACACAAGAGCTCTACATATATCTGTGAAATGTAGGGATTATGCTTTTGTAAAAATGTATTGATTAATAACGGCTTGTCTCTTATTGTAATGACAAGATCCACACTAGCAAAGCTCCATGTGGACGCAACACATATGCGACCGAGCATGATGATAGTAAGAGCATTCGACGGTACCTGAAGAGAAGTAGTCGGAGACATAAAGATACAAATTCAAATCGGGTCATGCCTATTCAATATTATTTTTCAAGTGATGGACATAAATCCAACATATAGTTTTCTTTTAAGTCTACCATGGATTCACTCTGCCGGGGCAGTACCGTCTTCATTACATTAGAAGCTGAAATTTATAATGGATCATAAACTCATTTGTATATATGGGGAAGAAGATTTATTGGTATCCAAGCCGACTACCATGTCGTATGTTGAGGCGACAGAAGAAGCATTATAGTGTTCATTTCGATCATTTGAGATTGCGAACACCACATTTGTTGCTAGTGGGAAACTCACTCTAACATCAAATCTATTAAAAGTATCTCAGATGGTGGCAAAGTTGATGATAAAAGGGGGATACAAGCTAGGAAAATGACTCAGGGGTAAGCATCGATGCATAAATAAGTTAATCGAGTGGGATAAGAATGAACAAAGATTTGAGCTTGGATATAGACCGACCAAGGTTAATAGAAGGAGAGTGAAAGCTCAAAAGAAAGAAAAGAGGATGGCTAGGCTCGAAAATAGGGAATTTGATATGGAAATAACGATCATTCCCCATATTTCTGAATCCTTTAGAAATGGGGGAATTTCATTCGAAGAACCGGTTATAGTAGAGCAGTAAGACCTTGAAGATGATATCGCCCAGCTTTCAATATCCGCAATATTGGGAAAATCGTCAAGTGAAAGTACAGAGGACTTGGTTTCTCGATACGATTCAGATCATGAGCTTAATAATTGGGACGTCACCGAGCTATAAGTGCTTTTAGGAATTTTCAAGAGTAATGTGTTCATGCCAAAATTCTAATGTTTCTACCCAATGCCTTAAGAATTTCGTTGTTATGGGCATATGTTCTCGTCTATTTCATGTCATCTCTTTGGAATGAAAATCTAAAAACTTGTTTCGTCTTCTTTTGGCTACTGATAAATACAATTTCAGTTCTTTTTGTTCTTCCTTTTATGTCTACTTTTTTCCATTTCTGAAATGTTTTTCATACTCATGCATTGTTTATTTTCTTTTCTCGCATTCCTTTCATCCAATAATCTGATTCAGGTTCGAAAACAATGATTTTGAAAATAAGAACATAAGCGATAACTTTGACAATCCCATTCTTAGCGTAGAGTCAGATGAAAGTGACGAGGATAATTTCGAATCATTTCCGGAAATGTTAAGAATGGTAGAAGAGGATGAAAAAATAACTCAACCATATCAAGAGTTAGCGAAGGTGATAAATTTAAGAGTGGAGGGAGAAACGAAAGAAGTCCAAATCAACACTTCTACGACAAGCCAAAGCTGTCGAGAATTAATTGACTTACTCAAAGAGTATATAGACGTCTTTGCATGGTCTTACCAGGATATGCCAGGTCTAGACACTGATATCATGCTTCATCATTTGTCATTTATACAGGAAAGTAAACCAGTGCGACAAAAGTTACGAAAAATGAAACCAGACATGCTGGTACAAATAAAAAAAGAAGTTAAAAAGCAAGTAGATACGAGTTTACCAGAAGTAGCAAAATACCCTGAATGGGTTGCTAACATAGTCCCAGTGCTGAAGAAAAATGGGAAAGTAAGGGTGTGCGTCGATTATAGAGACTTAAATCGAGCAAGCCCTAAGGATAATTTTCCATTACCCCATATCGATGTCTTAGTAGATAACACTGCAGGACATTCAGCCTTCTCTTTCATGGATGGTTTTTCGGGGTATAACCAAATCAAAATGGCTCCTGAAGACCGTGAAAAGATGACTTTTATAATTTTGTGGGGTACATTTTGTAGATGGCATCCTATTTGGTCTAAAGAATGCAGGGGTGACTTACCAACGGGAAATGATAACACTGTGTCACGATATGATGCATAAAAAAATCGAAGTGTAAGTTGATGATATGATTGCCAAATCTCGTCAAGGGGAAAATCATACGGTCACTCTGCGAAAACTATTTGAACGGTTGATAAAATTCCAGTTAAAACTTAACCCGACAAATTGCATAGTCGTAACATCTTCAGGGAAACTACTTGGTTTTTTCGTGAGCAATGAATGAATAAAAGTTGACCCTGACAAGGTTCGAGCCATCATTGATATGCCACCACCTGAAACTCAAAAGGAAGTTAGAGGTTTCTTGGGGAGATTAAATTACATAGCCTGGTTCATCTCACAGCTAACTGCAACTTGTGAATCTATCTTTAAACTTCTCCGCAAAAGTGATACAGAAGGATGAAATGATGATTGTCAAATTACTTTTGAGAAGATCAAGCAATACTTACAAAATTCGCTTATACTTGTTCCTGCAACTCCAAGGCGTCCACTCATTTTGTATGTTACAGTAACAAGAAAATTCATTGGTTGCGTACTTGGTCAACACGACGCCTCTAGAAGGAAAGAACAAGCAATATACTATTTAAGCAAAAGGTTCACAAACTATGAGGCTAATTATTCGATGTTGGAGAAAACGTGTTGTGCATTAGCCTGGGTTGCTCATCGGCTTAGACAGTACATGTTATACCACACCAATTGGTTAATTTCAAAGATGGATCCAATCAATTATATTTTTGAAAAGCCAACACTTTCTGGGTGAATTGCTAAATGGAAAATTTTGCTCACGGAATATGATATAGTCTATGTCACAAGAAAGTCAATAAAAGGAAGTGTACTTGCTGATTATCTAACAGATCAACCAATGCAAGATTATGAGCCTATGAAGTTTGATTTTCCTGATGAAAACATATCAGTCATATTAAAAAATGAAGGAGAATCTATGGATCCAGAATTGTGGACAATGTAATTTGATGGTGCATCTAATGATGTAGGACATAGAATTGGGGTAATTCTCATATCTCCTGAGGGAAAGTTTATCCCATTCATGACAAAACTATGCTTTGACTGTACAAACAATGTGGCAGAATATGAGGCATGTTCCATGAGAATTCAAGCAGCTTATGATATGAAGATAAGAAAACTTCAAGTGTACAGAGATTTGTTATTGATGATACGACAACTAAACGGGGAATGGGAAGTTAGAGACTCCAGGCTGGTACCTTATAACAAACATGTAACTAAGTAAATTCGAACTTTTGAAGTGATCTCATTTGACCATATGCCCAGAGAGAATAATCAAATTGTAGATGACTGGCAACTCTAGCATCCATGTTCGCCGTAGATTTTAAGGAAGAAGTGCAACCCATAAAAATTGAGAAGCGAGATTTTCCTGCTCACTGTATGAGTATTGAAGAAGAGCCAGACACAAGACTATGGTATCATGACATCAATCAGTATATAAAGAACAGGGAATATCTATCTAAAGCTTTTGAGAATGATAAATGCACTATTAAAAGATTGTCCATGAGTTTCTTCTTAAATGGTGAAATCCTTTACAAAAGAAACCATGATATAGTGCTCTTAAGATGTGTTGATGCAAGGGAAGTGAATAAAATCATAGAGGAAGTTTAGGAAGGAATTTGTGGTGTTCATGCTAATGGACATATGATGGCCAAACAAATCTTGAGAGCAGAGTATTATTGGTTAACTCTAGAATCTGACAGCATCAAGTACGCCAAGAAATGTCATAAATGTCAAATTTATGCAGATAAAGTTCACGTACCCGCATCCCCTTTACATGTCATGGCCGCATCCCCTTTACATGTCATTGGTCCCATCACACCAAAAGCCTCTAACGGGCATCATTTCATTTTGGTCTCTACAGATTATTTTACCAAATGAGTGGAAGCAAGTTCTTATTCAAGTGTAACCAGAAGTGCGGTTGTTAAGTTCATTAAAAAGGAAATAATTTGTCGATATGGTCTACGTGGGAGGATCATCACAGATAATGGGACAAATTTAAATAACAAGATGATGAAAGAATTATGTGAGCACTTTAAAATTAAACATCATAATTCATCTCATTATCGTCCGAAAATGAACGGAGTAGTGAAAGCAACCAATAAGAACATAAAAAGGATCATAGAGAAGATGACGGAGGTTTATAAGGATTGACATGAAATGCTCCCGTTTGCACTACATGGGTATCGCACATCAGTCCGAACATCAACTGGGGCAATGCCATTCTCTTTTGTATATGGCATGGAAGCGGTCCTTCCAATTGAGGTGGAAATTCCCTCCCTCAGAGTCTGAATGAAGGTGAAATTAGAAGAAGCTGAGTGGGTACAAACACGATATGAGAAATTGAATTTCATCGAGGAAAAAAGATTGGCTGCGTATGTAGAGGGCAATTATATCAAAGAAAAATGATACACGCATATGACAAAAAATTACGTCCCCGATGTTTCTGAGAAGGAGACTTGGTGTTGAAAAAGATACTCTCATATTAAAAGGATCACCGGGGGAAGTGGACCCCAAATTACAAAGGACCTTTCATTGTCAAAAAGGTTTTCTATGGAGGAGCTCTCATGCTAACAAACATGAATGGAGATGATTTACCGCATAGAGTTAATTCTGATACAGTCAATAAGTACTTCGTTTGACCACTCTAAGTATGAGAAAAATTAAGTTAGGCAAAAAAAATGTTTAAAAAAAAAGAGTTGTCTCGAATACTGGAGAAATTCTTCTTCCATATTTTTTTTCTTTTTCCAAATCATCGTTTGTAAACATTATTCATCATCAATGAAGAACCTTTTTTCTTTTTCAGTTGACAAATAAATATGCTTCATCTTCTCCTTATTTCCATTAGTTCTTATTCCTTTCAATTCTAAGATGTCATTAATTACTCTTGAAATAACTCAGAAGCATAAACTTGGTTAGGTGACAGCTAATTAAAAAAAGAAAAAAAGAATAGGAACTAAGAAAGGCGGTCTGAGTGCGAGGTGAAATCTAAAAAGTCACCACGAGAAAGTCGGTATGCACATAACGAAGGCTAAGGCACGATTGGAGGATTGCAATTAAAGTACAAAAAATAAGCAAAATGTGGAGAAATTGTTTTCTTTTCTTCATCATCGATGTGAAGCCGAATACTGTGGCACAAACCAATGAATAAGGATGCATCATTTTCTTGAAAGTATGCTCGATACTTCATTGCGAGTCCATGACCTTAGGCTAAGTGATTGATTTGGAGGATATGGCGACAGTAGTCAACTCTAAAATAATCATCAAATAGTTTTCTTACAAATTGTTTCCAATCATGCATGCACTCAAAATCACTACTTTGCATTTATATTCAATGATTACAACGCATAGACATATATCATATTGATATGTTTTGATGCAATTCAAGTGCATGAATCATTTAAAGATATTCTTTCGAAATCCATACATGACTTTCCAACATTTAGAGCCCGCATTAGTCTAACTCTTGTACCATATGAAACTTGTAAAAACCAGATCAAATATCATTTCAAAATATTTAGTTAAATCGAACATGAATTGAGTTGAGGTCGAAGCATGCGTCTATCCAGGTCCGTTTTCTTTCAAATATCTCGGTTAAATCAAACACGACTTTGTCGGGGTCCAAGCCGGTGTCAGCGCCTGGTCTATTTCAATTAATATGGTTAAATCGAACCCGCATCGAGTCGAGGTCGAAGCCTACATCTATCCAGGTCCACGTCCTTTCTTTATCTTAGGTTAAATCGAACCGACTTTATCACGGTCGAAGCCGGTGTCAGCGCCTGGTCCGTTTCAATTAATATGGTTAAATCAAACCCGCATCGAGTCGATGTCGAAGCCTGCGTCTATCCAGGTCCACATCATTTCTTTATCTTAGGTTAAATCGAACCCGACTTTTTCGAGGTCGAAGTCCGATGTCAGCGCCTGGTCTGTTTCAATTTATAGGGTTAAATCGAACCCGAATTGAGTCGAGGTCGAAGCATGTGTCTATCCAGGTCCATTTCATAAGTTCCGTCATTTCATAGAACTCAAATAAGTCGAGGTTTCTATTCCCCTTATCTATATAGTTTTTTTTCGATCAAAATACTTATCTAGACATTTGTACACCTTCTAAGTTTAGAAAGGTGAACAAAAATAGTCCGGTCTAATACTTTAAAAATACAAATTTTTTTTTACCCATATACTAGTCTAAGACTATGTGTATGATTTGAAAAATAGCCCAATGCCTAAAAATAAGAAGATTTGTCCAATGACTAAAAATAAAAAAAAGAACAAAAAGACTAAAATTAAAAAGTGAGGCCCTAAGTTTGCCTATAAATAGAAGGGAAGTTTTCTCTCGAAAATGGGATTTTTGGAGAGTGAGAAAGAGAAGAGATTTTAGAGAGAGAAAGAGAGGTCTTAAGAAAATAGTGAAAAAGAGAAAGAATGAGAGTTTTCATTTATATTCATCTTCCATCTTCTTTTTTTTTATTTATTAAAGTAGTTTAAATCTCTTACATTTTATAGCTTACAATATATCTTGTTCATTCTTATTAATAATCTATCTTCTTCATACTCATGTATTTGATATTTCTTTGTTTCATTTTTCATATATAAATTTGTTTGCTCATTCTTTATCATTTCTCCTACTCTTAATCTTAAGTTTTATTTTCATGTATTGTTTATTTTCTCTACAAGTTTTATAATGAAATTTTTTTGTCATCAACTCAATCAATGAGAATGAAGATAAAACTTTTGAGGGGTGTAAAATTAACTCAATGTGAATAAACCCTTTAATGGGCTGAAAGTGTACATTTGATGAAAAGATCTCCTATGTTAATTTCTCATATATAAAAATGCATAAAATAGAGAGTAAAACCTCAATACAAGATTATGCAAATATTTAAGCTTTGATTTTTTTTATGTTCTTACAAGTCTTCTCTTCTCTTCTTTTTAATTTTTAACCATCATTTTTGTGACACTTGTTTGAACTAGTTACCATCCATGATCATTCTTAGAAATGAAGGAAGAAGGAAAAATGGTAATTAGTGAACTAAGTAGTCCAAAATAAAAAATGGTATATTTATATCCCAAACAAAAATTATTTTATTTTGAAAGTTTTATTGATTTTTAGTGACATTTGTTTAAACTACTTACCATCCATGGTCATTCCTAGCAATGAAAGAAGAAATGAAAAATTGTAATTAGTGAACTAAGTAGTCTAAAATAAAAAAAATGGTATATTTAAATTCCAAACAAAAATTGTTTTATGTTGAGAGTTTTATTGATTTTTTTAGTGACACTTGTTTAAACTAGTTACCATCCATGACCATTCCTAGCAATGAAGGAAGAAAGGAAAAGTGGTAATTAGTGAATCAAGTAGTCCAAAATAAAAAATGGTATATTTATATCACAAACAAAATTATTTATTTTTTTTAGTGACACTTATTTCAATTAGTTATCATCCATGATCATTCTTTTGCTATTTGATTAGCATTGGGTGAAGAAATGAAAAATGATAGTTAATAGACTATGTAGTAAAAAAAATAGCATGCTCATGCCAATTATGTATGAAATTAAACATTTTTTAGATTATTTTATTTTACACATAAAAAATTTATTATTAATTTATTTACTAAATAATTATATATACATATATATGTTTAAAGAAAAAAATGAAAATTAGAAAAAAAATCACCCTCTGTAAGAAAACATTTCTTTTTTTTTTTTCTGTATTTTAATTTTTTGTTTGAGTTTTTTTGTTGTTTGCATTTTTTTATATTTTTATATTTTTTTATGTTTGTTTATTTTTGTATTTTTCAGTAGATACTATTGGTTTGTTTTAATTTATTTATGTCTTTTTAATTATTTCATGTCTTGTTTCATTAGTTTTACTCTACATTTTTTTTAAATTTATCATGCATATTTGTCATCTCTGACATTCCTTTCCATTATTCTTTCTTTTTCTTTATAGTTGTTATCTCTTCTTATTTATTTATGTATTATTGTCCTATGTCACGGTTGTATCTGATTATTATTTCATTTTTTATCATCAGAATTGACATTCGTAAATTAAAACCATAACAATTAAAATTTTGTTAATTTTTTTATTTAGTTTTCACTAAGAAAATCCGATGATGAACTTTAGAATTTTTGGGATACCAAATTTCTTATAACTACCGAGGTGAAGAGTTATTTTTAGGATACCAAAAGTAACTCCAATAACGCTTTGATTTAAAAAAAATAAAAATAAATTTTTAATGATTTTTGTACCACTCGTTGAAGGTCATTTATTTGCTCATTTTTATAATGTAAAGTGTATCAAATGGGACATTCAAAATTGAATTTCTATAACATTATTTAAAAAAAATAATTTGGATAGTGATTAAATTTGGTAATCATTTTTCATAATGAGCGTTGTGGGGTGCTAATACCTTCCCCACACGCAAATGACTCACGAACCAACTTTAAAATGATTGGTGACGACTCCGAATTTCTTTTTTTTTTTTTCAAAAATGATTTTTCAATCGCCGTTCCGCGCCGCATGCACGTTACGATATATATATTAAAACATGATATAATAACTCAAAATAATCATGTAATAGACGCAACAATATACCAATGCTCACAAACATGCACATGATTTGGCAGAACATACATTTAACATCTAAGTGGGTTAATCTAATCTAACTAATCAATAATTTGATATTAATGCCTGGTAATCCACTAATTTATTATTAATGTCTAGCATTTAACTAATCTTATGTGCCAGTCTCTTAAAATAATTAATAAGAACTATTTTTGCATGAAATTATAAAAATGGGTCAAATGCACACCATTATTTCACCGTCAGACTCATGCTAAATGGGAAATTTTAGCTTAGGCATATCATTCTCAATTATTCACTTATCAAGATTATCATTATGAAAATCATACTTGTAATATCTAATGCTTCTAATTCCCTTTTTTAGGAGCTTCCAAGATTGACGATGAGGTAATTAAAACCTTATCGTTATCCAATAATGTAGACATGAGTTTTCAATGCAGCTTGAATTTTTAAGATGAGAGTTTTATTACCATGAGTTTCTAAGTGTAGTTAGTAATTAGTCAACCTAATTTTTAGTAAGCAATCTCGATTATGTAATCATGCTCAATTAGTAATTTTGGGTTAATACAATTCTGTCTAGATTTTAATAATCCAAGAATTTAATTAAAAAATATGTAGTAATCTTATTAAAATAAAAAATTGCATATTGGTTAACCTTATTAATTAACTTAATATCATGCTTCTAGAATTATCATTTCATGCCTAATCGATTATGCTTAATTTTATATTTTATCATGCCATAATCAATTATGCCACATGATATGTCAAAGTGGTATCCATGAAATAAAATTATTTAAGTATGCTGGACATAAAAATTAATATTCAAACAGTAGGATATAAAAGATACATATAAAAAATATCTTAAGAGAAAAACATAGCCTAGCATAACTCTAATCCTATCTTAATGAAAAATAGGTTGGGACGTGAACCTTGGCCCCGCAACTGTCTACCGCTACTTTCCACCCCGATTGTATTTTCCCGAATGTTTGAATTCATCTTCTTCATTAAGTTGTATTCCCACAATACATTGATGCAGTAGGACTGCGAGAATTGTAAAAATAACTTGTTGTAAAGATGGCTTGTTGCTCGGACAGTGCTTGTATTGTTCTTTTTGGGAGTGTTCTATTGTGTTCTCAGGCTCGAACAAAAATCGGGTTGAGAATTGGGTTCCAACCAAGTTGTAGTGTACACGATTTGAACATTACTTTCATAACATTTGCTAAGTCAGAGAAAAAAATAATCAAGTCATGACTTGAGTACATGGAGTAATCGAGTTAGGGATTTAAGTTCCTGATGTAATCAAATCAAGGCTTGAGTACATGGCGTAATCAAGCCATTGTTTCCTCAAAGACGACGCCAAACTAAAGATGATGAAAATTCACTGTCAGAGTTGCTTCCATGCATCACTCAGTAATTTGCATGAATCTCAGAATAATGAAGGTAAAGTAAACTTAACAGTAGTAGCTTGACAATGGTGTGGTAGCTTGATAACGGTGTGATAGCTAGCCAATTAGATTTTGACTCATAAGTCAATGAAAGTTTTTGGCAGAATAAGTTTAGAGAGCTAGAAAGCGAATACATTATGAAGAGCTACAGACCTTATATTTAAAGGAAGAGCCGAAGTGAAATATTCCCGGAACATGTCATTTTAGATGGATTTTGAGTTATTTGTAGGATTTCCATAATGTGCATATAAGTCTGGGCAGGCTCGAGACATGTTCGATGTCATTTAGAGTCATGAGCTTAGGCCTAGGCCCCATATGATTTTTAGCCATAAATATTACTGTGGAGTTATGAGTTGGCTACATTGCAACTAGAGTAGGTGTTCATGTAGGTTTTGAAATGTAATGATCCGAAATGTTTTACTAAGATTTTCTTTATTATTTAAAACAGAAACTCATGGAAGCTAGATCAAATCTTTTTTTTAAAACTAACAAAGAATGTTATAAAAACTTAAAACCTAACTTTATTCAATTCAAATTAATTAATCAGATTGTTTAACAACAACTCAAAACTAAGACATTAATTATCAAACATAACCGTTTAAAATAAGGAGATAAACTCAAAATGTTTTTCTAGAAAACTTATTGACTCTCATCTCGTGTCAGAGACTCTAGACTTCATCCGTAATGAATGAATCCTCATCATCTGAGAATTTTAGAATAAAATAGAGTGAGTATAAAAATATACTTAATAAGTAAAATCATACATACATAACATCACTATAATTACAATCACATACAATACATATCGTTCTTTCAAATCTTTCAGATTTTTCTTACAAAGAATCACATGTGGTACTTATCATTCATTCAGAAAGTTTTTATTTTTCTTACAGAGTTTGCTGGCCAACTTCCATTAGAATTCACCACCACACTTAGAATAAAATAGAGATTACCCATTAGTAAATTGTTAGCTTGTGAGTATGTACCAGTGCCCTTCCTCACGAGTACCACTCCGCACCTTCAAGAAGGTGAAACCAGTTGTAAAAATACCTTCCCACAAGTCTAACCAGAGCATATACACAGACCATCTCCTGAAGGATGAGGTAAACACAAACCACGTCCTGAAGAATGAGGTAAATAGAGACATTTCTCGAAGGATAAGATAAACAGAACAGAGATTAGTGGGTATGTGACTCTAATGGCACAAAGAGTTTTACATTACATGATCATACGATTATCTTTCTTATCTAATAACTTATATTCTTTGGAATTTCAGAGTCCTACGTCACAATATCATTATAGAATGAAGCACAACACAATGGTAACATCACAAAATATAAACCATCACAAGAAAAAGTAATTAGAGTTCCATTCTAATATTTTCAGGATCAGAAAAATACACGGTTACATATGTAAGATTTCACTTACCTGATCGTCTGGTAAAGAAATTACGGAATCAAATCTCCTGAAACAGATAACACTAATCTTTTTATTATCAATGCTCACTCACTTAAAAACTTTTAAAAGATAAAGAAACCTTCATATCTGTTCTCAACCTAAGTTTTCTCCTAATCTCTTCTTTGAAATCATGCCAAAACAAAGACAGCAATATTTACATCTAAGAGATAGTAACCCAAAATTTACTCGTTAGCGCGATCTGAAATAAAACAATTCAGACTTTACCACCACCACGATCTACCAAGGGTGAAGAAAAGCTTCTCCCTCTTAGTAACTAGGGGTTTTCTGGAAGAAAGAGGGAGAGAGAATAAGAGAAGGAGAGAAGGGGTGCCATTGGGGAGGGGCGTAGATAATGAAGTTCAAAATTTAATTTTTGAATTAAATTTCAAATTTAAATAGGGATATGTGGTTAGAGATGATAAGGGTTTTGATGAGATATATATCAATATGGTTTGAATTGAGATTGCAAAGGATAGGGCTTTATATAAACATTTTAAATTTCAAAACAAAATTTGACTTAGCGTAATCTTAAAATCAATTAAGTGCTCATAAATTAAATATTTCATTTTTTTAAATGTAAGAATAGATCTCCCATCCAAATTTAAAATTGGGTTATGTTTTAAGATTTTAAATACTAAAACAACTAATGTCAAAACAGAAAAATATTGACGAATACATAAAACTATTTTTTGGTCAAAACAGTAACTTTTGAAATACTGTTTCAGTATGTAAAACTCATCAAAAGGTTCTGAAAATTAAAAGTATTAACATAGACATACTCAATGTGTCACAACAAATTTTCAGAGTAAAATGACTCAATCTTGATCTTGATATAAAAATAACCTAAAAGTAAAAAATTATCAATATGTTTTTATTGTTCTGAAAAACAATTTTCCAATATTATTAGAAAACACAGAAGTCTCATTTTTACACTAAGTTATTGACATGTTTTCGGTTGGCATAAACGTTTCCAGATTAAAAAGAGTTTGTTTGATAGGGAAAATATCGAACATTTTAAACGCTGTTAGAAAAAAAAAGTTTCCAGATAATTCCGTTCGCGTTTCTAAGACGGTTAGAATGATTTTTTCAAGGATACTTAAAACACGAATTTCATAAAAACTATGTAGTTCCAGAGATATATATATAACATAAAAACTAAATTTTCCGAGAGCACTTATCAAATCAAACATTTATTTTATTAAACGAAGTGCAAGGTTTTGAAACACTTCAACTTTGATTAGTCATAAACAAACTCATGTCTTGATTGATTGCATTAATAGTAAACAAAATATCTGGTCTTATATGACATCAGACTAAGTGGTTGTATAATTATGGTAAAATACAAGGGATGTTAATATAAATTACCTAAAATATAAATTAGTGCCTTACAATCTGCTTCGGCAATTAATTAATTAGGCTCGAAACTCTTATGATGTAAAAATTTGGTTTACCATGTGTAAAAAATAACTCGTTTACTATGTGAAAACAAGTGGTTTTACTGAGTAAACACACTCTTTTGCAGTTTTACTATGTCAACAAAATGATTACCAAGTAAATATGTCTTTTACTCAATGGCTTTTCAATTTCGTCAATTTGATCTTCCAAATTTCAGACTAAAGCAATATGCGCCTAACGTCGGGTAATTTAATATGTAAGGCAAGTTTCATAATAAGTTTCACATTTTTTGTAGTCACGCATAAGGCAAGTGACATTAATTTAATATAATCCAAACAAATAGGAAGATGAGAACTATGTTGAATAATGAAATACGAGCAATTAATTTAAGTAATTACTCAAAATTAACAAATTTGTGTAACAGGGGCCAGAGGAGGTCAATAATGAAACTAATTTAAGATAATCAGACACTAAGATGGACTATTATCATTGAGATACCTTAATATTCAACACCCATGGAAAATCTTATATAATTCATGCCTTAACAGTTAACCCATTAACTAATTACATATTAAACTTATAAGTTTTAAAAGTGATTATTGTGGAAGAATAATTGATTAATTATTTGTGATTATTGTTTATGAAAAAGCAATAACAAGTGAACCAGCGGACTTGGCATTCACCCCAGGCGGCATTCTCCCAATTCTTGCACTGCATGTCACAGTTGTACTGAATAAAACATGGCCCTGACCAAGTCATGCTCTTGCGTTTGCAATACTTATCCTCATCTCCACATGTAACACCTATCTCACATAAAACAAAGGGTAAGAGTACGATACCGGTATTGTACTGAAACTGCATCTACCGTCGGATCACCTCCTACCATATCAGATGAGGGTGATTTAATGGAGATACACATTCGATACCTAAGAATATTCCCATTAAACAGATCAATGGATACATCAAAGTTTTTGATAAAATAATTTCATTATCTACTGGTTGCATAAATTATTTGACGAAAAAAGTTTATACTTGTTCTCTTTTCTTAAAATATACATAGAACAAGAAATGTTTCTCTAAATAAATAGTAATAAGAGGACGACACAAAAACATAATTAATATATAATATATTAAATATTCTTTTATGAAAAAGGGCATATGACTTTGATAATTCAGCCAAGACTTTTTATATTCTTTCCGATTGTAAAAAAGACATGCTTTTGATTTCTTACTGTTCTAATTTATATTCTGTGTTAAATTTACATATTTTTACGTTATTTAAGATCATTATAAATGTGAAATAAAGGATATTTTTAATCCTAATAAGTTAGTAGCATGTGCTAAATATTTAATAAAGAACCACAATCTGCAAGTTTACCAAACAAACGAGTACTACAATTATGTTTTATGACTCTGATGTCCAATACTGCTGTGATGTAATAGTGTGCTAAAAACTTATTCATCAAAATCTTTTACAAAATGAGTTTAAACGTTGGATGAACTAATATGAGAATATGACATTATCGTATTTTATTATAATTGTTTTATTAGATGCACCATGAAAATTTACATATCGATCATGATTAATGAAAGACATAATAGACCGTCATCCAAAAAAGTAGAATAATTCTATACTGACTAGTGATTAGATAATTGATTAAGTTTTAAGTGATTTGTAAGTTGTTAATAATTTACAGGTTGGTGTTTTAAATTTTTTTAATGAGTGTAAATAGAAATAATTAAGATATAAACTAATTGTAGACAAAATAATTTGGTTTCTTAACTACAAGGCCAGCCTAATAGTTGGAGAACTATTTTTTTGTTGTTTCGTTGAGCTAGAAAATTTATTTTTAGACAAGATGTGTCTTTTGAAAAATAAACCAATGACGCAGATCATCTAAAAAGAGATTTTTACCGTTGAAGTGAACTACAAACTCACTTGCGTTTGGTGAGAAAGCTCCTCTAGGGCTAGAACGAAAACAATCAAACAACTGATATTTACGTTGAATCTAAGACGTTGCCCATGAATTAGGAAAGTTAGAGGAAATGAAAATATAATTATAGTCCTAAAACATGCAAATGTATAATCTATCGAAAAAGATCATCTCCTAGATTAGGAGAAGATTTGTTGACCAATCTACTGAATTATTTTTCAATCACGGAGATCAACTCAGATAAAAAATAATTATTATTTTATTTCTTTTATCTTTTCGTTTCAAGTTGATCTTAGTCTATTTGTATGAAACAATATTTTGTCCATCTTAGCTGGAACATTACAAAAACTAAATTATTATAAATATGAAAAATTAAAAGTACTTGCTCACCTTGGCTCGCAATGATAACTAAGATAGAGAACGTGACAAGAACATAAGACAACAGATTTGTATTGGCCATTCTTCTCATTAATGCAAAAATAGAATAATTATGATAATTGGTACTTATAGAAAAAGGTTGCTCCCGTTGAAGGTAAAAGGAAATAAACAATAGAAAAAGAAAAACAAGTTGTAAACAGGTGTTCAACCATTTGCGGATGCTTTTTTTTCCTTGTATTATATGAAAAATAAAATGTGAAATATTTATTTGTCTAATAGAGGATGGAAATCGCCAAAAGCAACTATTTAACTTTATATTTAAATGAATATATATTAATTAATTTATCATTTTTTTGAAACTATTATTAATTTATTCTCTAAGCTTTATCAGCCCAACATTGGAATTTTCCAATTTTCAATGTTAGTAAATTTTAATGGATTTTTAGACATCGACTATACAAAATAATTTATGTATAGACGTATACAAGTTTGAATTTACTTGCAAGTTAACTTCAAAGTAGCCACTTCAAGATTCTATTTGTTCATCATATTAATTTACTCAAAATATTGTGGATGATGATGCTAGATTATTTGTAGAATTAGAAGGAGCGTTTGGGTTTCTCCATGTGGAGGAATGGGCTTAATGTTGATTAGGACAAATTTGACCTTGTGCTACACATTTGTGATTGGCCGAGGATAATTTTTGGGGTGGGGTAGCTGTGATGAGGCTTTCGACCGACATTGGTCGTTAGATAAGCAACTAAAGTCCACTTATTATAGAAAATATAGACTCGGTTACTTGTGTGAGAACCATCGGGAGCGGCAACCATACCATACCTTATAATCTCTCAAGGCCAAGGTGGTCAGTGCACCAAGCCTCCAGATATCACCTCCATATATGAACTAAAGATTATCATGGGTCATTCTCCTCCTGACGAAAAAGAAATGCCAGAATTTCAGGGAATACCATCACTAAGGTGAAAATATACACTGCAATAACTGTTAAGTGATGTGAATGGTTGAGAAGCAAATTGGGTACCCACAATATTAACGTGCGAAGAAAAAGTGAAGCTGTCGATAGAAGGAAAGCCTTACTAGAGAGACCTAAAATTGACGAGTTTTGTCTTTCGTATTGTTGGCATTTATCCCGATGTTGCTCAGAACACCATCACTTGGTTTGGAATAGTCTCTCTAGTTTTATCTGTCAGATGACATTATTAAGTTTTTTAAGATAAGTCTTTGTGAAGCTATTATAGTTTATAACATGTATTAGCTAGCCTAAGCTTGTTTTCGATATTGATAACAGTTACTGTTATAACAATATTAGTAAAACTAATCCTTGTTAATGTCTATATAAATACTCGAACAATGCTTGTGATTATTCTAAACGTGAATGATATCAAAATTCATTCTTTCCTCTCTAAGATTTCTTCTTACTTTCTTCTCCCATCTCTTCTCTATTCTATATCAGTTTCCTTCATCTCTCTTTGAACTTCCACATGGTGTCAAAGCTATAGACACACATCTCAATGGATTTCTCAATCTTCTCCAATTTTTCTTTTGTCAAACATACGTAATCTAATTTCTATCAGATTGGATTCCAATAACTTTGTTCTATGAAAATATCAGTGTATCTCTCTCTCTTTTTGAGTATATCAATGGATCTCTCACATGCCCAACTAAGTTTCTAGTCTTTGGAAGGTGGAATTAGAGACAAATTGATCTCAAATACCAATATTGGATAGCATATGACCAAGCATTGATGACTTAGATCAATGCAACCCTTTCCCAAACAACCCTATCTTATGTTGTAGGTGTCAAAACCTCATAAGAAGTCTGTGAGTCTCTTGAAAGGAAATATTCATCTTTAACAAGATCAAACATACTACAATTAAAGTCAGAATTACAATTTGTTAACAAGACAGGCAGTGAATCAATGGATGCACACATTTAAAGGATTAAAAAAGATCGAGATAAGCTTGTTATAGTATCAGTCCAAATTAAAGATGATGACATTCTCTCCGTACACCCTGAATGGCCCATCGTATAAATATGCAGCTTTTAAGACAACCATAAGGATAATATCTGGAGCCCTTCATCTAGAAGAGCTGTAAGTACTTTGAAGGCCAAAGAACAATCCATATCAAATCAGAACAAGAAGTAAGACCTACACATACAAATCATGGCCATGATGGCCAATCATTTCAAATGGGGTAATTTAAACAAAGGTCGTGGGAGAAAGTTCTTTAATAAAATTAGATTAGGTGGAAACCAGAATCTCACAAGAAATCTTAATAGAGGAAGAGGTAACTCATGCCAAGTCAACTCATCTTCTACTCAATTGACTGCACAAAATACTAATAGTGGTTAAAGACCTTTGTGTCAAATTTATAGCTGGCTCGACCACATAGCTATAGACTATTTTCACAGGATGGACTATGATTTCCAAGGGAGACACCCACTTGCAAAGTTTGCTGCAATGGCAACCACATTCACAACCTCAAACTTAGAAAACTTAACTTTTTGGCTATTAGACACATACTGCAATGCTTATTTGGCTCAGAACTGTCCCATTTGTCATTATCCGAGGAGTATAATGGAGAGGACATAGTGGATTTAGGTAATGGAAAACCTCTTAATATTACTCATTCAGGTTGTGGTCAACTCCCTACCAAATTTTATATCTTTTCTCTTAAACACATACTTTTATGTTCCGAAAATAGCATCAACCCTATTGTCTATGCATAAATGTTGTTTACATAACAATTGTACTTTTACATTTGATAATGATCATTTCTTTGTTCAAAATAAGCAGTTGGGGAAAATTCTCTTCATAGGACAGTGTAAGAATGGTCTCTACCAAATTTCAGAATCTGTAAAAGCCTTCAGTTCAAAGCCATACACTCCAACTTTGTCTTCTTTTTCTGTAGCTTTTTAATGTAGCAAAGTCTTACTTAATATTTGGCAAAATAGGCTAGGACATCCTATTGATACTATTTTGTTGTCAATATTACACAAATCTAATATACCTTTTACATTTTCACAAAGATGTATGTGTTCCAGTTGTATGCAAGGAAAAATGACCAAATTACCTTTTACTATGTCAAGAACTCTTACATTTTCTCCTTTACAACTTTTGCACACTAATGTCTGGGGTCCTGCACCCACTCCATCTTATAATGGCAACATATATTATATCTCTTTTATTGGTAATACTACAAAGTACACTTGAATCTTTCCTATGATTCAAAAGTCGAGGTATCTTCTATATTTAAGAAGTTCTTGCCTATAATTGAGAATTTGTTGTACACTAAACTAAACATACTAAGAAATGATGGTGGTGGAGAATACAATATCTTACTTCAAAAGGCATACTCCAATTTTCTTGCCCATACACACCAAAGCAAAATGGTGTGGTAGAAAGAAAATATAGACAATGGAAACAACCTTAACTATGATAATAAAAAGCCTATATTCCTTTAAAATTTAGGTATTTACCTGATTATGCCTAAAGGTATTTAAATGTGCTTGTTGTCCCCTTTTGAAGCATTATAATACACACAAACTCCAGCCTAAATCTTCTCAACATGTATTTTTAAGGTGCTCACTGCATTCCAAAGGTTACATATGCTATAACCCCATTACTGACTCTATGCATACAACTAGGAAAGTCTTGTTTGATGTAGATACTTTCCCTTTGCATAAAATCAGTGACAATGTTTGACATCAATGCTAAATCAGAATTTACATCTTCTACTTATATTCATCCCTTATCCTTACTAATGTCTAGTACTGATAAGTCAAACTCTAGTTAGTCTGCATCAAATACATCATCTAATGCATCTCAGACTATTATCATTACAATGCTCATTATTTTACTCATATTTCTACTATTAGTATAGACCTACTTTTTTTGAGCTTCTCTTAGCTACCCAGACCACAATCTAATAACAATAATATTTCATTATATGTTGCTACTAATGTCACTACTTTTACAGCACTCACATAGTGAACACCCTATGCAAACAATGTCAAAATCAAAGAAAGGCATATTAAGCTTCTTCTTAATAGGTCACTCTACCACTAGAGGAATAAGAACCAACATCTTACACAGTTGCTGCTAAGTCTGCTCATTGGATACAAGCAACATTAGATGAGTTCAATGTTTTGCAAAAACAAGGTACCTAGTCCTACACTCCTCTACCTCTTGATAAGAACCTAATGGGCTGCAAGTGAGTACACAAGCTAAAACATAATCCAGATGGCACTATAGAAAGATACAAGGATATATTGGTAGCCAAAGTCTTTCACCAACAACTAGGGCTTAATTGTGAAGAGACGTTCAGTCCTGAAGTTAAATCAACCACTGTGAGACCCCTTTTATCCTTAGCAACTCAGCATTCCTAGTCTTTACATCAGTTTGATGTAAAGAATGCATTTTTATATGGTGTTTTCTGAGAGGAAGTGTACATGGCACAACCACAAGACTTTGTTAGCCAGCTCACCCTAATTTTGTATGCAAGCTCTATAAGTCTTTGTATGGCCTAGGGCCTGGTTGAAAAGGTTGACTACCAACCTATCTACTATTGGTTTCATTGCCTTTACTACGGATGATTTGTGCATAAATTTGGTTATGTCATTGCATACCTTCTTCTATAGATAGATGACATTATAATAACAGGACCTGATAGAACTTATATCAACATACTTATAAATCAGCTCAAAACTGAGTTTGCGATGACATATCTAAGAGCAGTTAAATACTTCCTTGGACTCCAGATTCAACATTCTAGTTATGAGATATTAGTTCACGCATAGAAACGCATACTAGACTTCCTCAATAAGGCATGCCTCTCTCATGCAAAGCTTTTTAAGACACCCTTATCCCCAAACAGATTTCTATGACATTAAAGCTACTCTTTTACCTGATGTAACTCATTACAAGACACTGGTTAAAGGTTTACAGTATTTAACCTTCACTAGATCTAACATTACTTTTTCTATTAACAAAGCATGCCAATTCATGCACTCTCCAAATTAAACTCATTTCTCTAATGTCAAAAGAATATCTTAAAGGTACCTTAGACTTTTATTCACTTTCAGAAGGGTTCCTTACATCTCAATGCATTTATTGATTCTGATTGGGTAAGAGACGCTAAGAAAAGAGATCAACCTCAGGTTTTATTATATTCTTGGGCCTAAAACCTAATTCTTGGTCTGCCAAGAGTTAGTCTATAGTTTTTAGGTCCACTGCTGAGGCAAGGTATAAGTTTCTTACCATACAATAGTAGAATTATCCTAGGTTAGACAATTGTTGTAGCACTTGCATATTTCTCTCTCTTTACCACCTTAACTCTGGTGTGATAGTTTTTTTTGTAACTCCCTAGCTTCTAATCCTGTGTTTCATGCTATGACAAAACACATTGAAATAGACTTTCATTATGTTAGTAAGAAGGTGACCATGAAGGATCTAGTTATAAGCTACATCTGCTCTCAAGATTAGGTTGCGTATCTGTTTACAAAGAGTTTGTCTTCACCTCAGTTTGTCTCCTTAAGATCCAAACTGTTGCTTTCAATATCTAGCATCAGTTTGAAGGGACTGTTAGATGACATTACTAAGTTTTTCAAGATATGCCTTTGTAAAGCTATTATAGTCTATGAGATGTATTAGCTAGCCTAAGCTTGTTTTCTGATATTGATAACAGTTACTTTTATAACAATATTAGTAAAAACAATCCTTGTCAATGTATATATAAATACTTGTAGAATGCTTGTAATTATTCTAAGTGTGAATGGTATCAAGATTCATTCTTTCCTCTCTAAGTGTGAAAAAAAATAATCAAGTCATGACTTGAGTACATGGAGTAATCAAGTTAGGGATTTAAGTTCCTTATGTAATCAAATCAAGGCTTGAGTACATGGCGTAATCAAATCAAGGCTTGAGTACATGGCATAATCAAGCCATTGTTTCCTCAAAGACGACACCAAACTAAAGATGATGAAAATTCACTGTCAGAGTTGCTTCCATGCATCACTCAGTAATTTGGCATGAACCTCAGAATAATGAAGGTAAAGTAAACTTAACAGTAGTAGCTTGACAACGGTGTGGTAGTTAGCCAATTAGACTTTGACTCATAAGTCAATGAAAGTTTTTGGCAGAGTAAGTTTAGAGAGCTAGAAATCGAATACATTATGAAGAGCTACGGACCTTATATTTAAAGGAAGAGCCGAAGTGAAATATTCCCCGAACATGTCATTTTAGATGGGTTTTGAGTTATCTGTTGGCTTTCCATAATGTGCATATAAGTCTGGGCAGGCTCGAGACATGTTCGATGTCATTTAGAGTCATGAGCTTAGGCCTAGGCCCCATATGATTTTTAGCCATAAATATTACTGTGGAGTTATGAGTTGGCTACATTGCAACTAGAGTAGGTGTTCATGTAGGTTTTGAAATGTAATGATCCGAAATGTTTTACTAAGATTTTCTTTATTATTTAAAACAGAAACTCATGGAAGCTAGATCAAATCTTTTTTTTAAAACTAACAAAGAATGTTATAAAAACTTAAAACCTAACTTTATTCAATTCAAATTAATTAATCAGATTGTTTAACAACAACTCAAAACTAAGACATTAATTATCAAACATAACCGTTTAAAATAAGGAGATAAACTCAAAATGTTTTTCTAGAAAACTTATTGACTCTCATCTCGTGTCAGAGACTCTAGACTTCATCCGTAATGAATACATCCTCATCATCTGACAATTTTAGAATAAAATAGAGTGAGTATAAAAATACCTTCCAGACCTTCCTCACGAGTACCACTACGCACCTTCAAGAAGGTGAAACCAGTTGTAAAAATACCTTCCCACAAGTCTAACCAGAGCATATACACAGACCATCTCCCGAAGGATGAGGTAAACACAAACAATGTCCTGAAGAATGAGGTAACTATAGACATTTCTCGAAGGATAAGGGTTTCGATGAGATATATATCAATATGGTTTGAATTGAGATTGCAAAGGATAGGGCTTTATATAAACATTTTAAATTTCAAAACAAATTTTGACTTAGAGTAATCTTAAAATCAATTAAGTACTCATAAATTAAATATTTCATTTTTTTAAATGTAAGAATAAATCTTCCATCCAAATTTAAAATTGGGTTATGTTTTAAGATTTTAAATACTAAAACAACTAATGTCAAAAGAGAAAAATATTGACGAATACATAAAACTATTTTTTGGTCAAAAAAGTAACTTTTAAAATACTGTTTCAGTATGTAAAACTCATCAAAAGGTTCTGAAAATTAAAAATATTAACATAGACATACTCAATGTCTTACAACAAATTTTCAGAGTAAAATGACTCAATCTTGATCTTGATATAAAAATAACCTAAAAGTAAAAAATTATCAATATGTTTTTATTGTTCTGAAAAACAATTTTCCAATATTATTAGAAAACACAGAAGTCTCATTTTTACACTAAGTTATTGACATGTTTTCGGTTGGCATAAACGTTTCCAGATTAAAAAGAGTTTGTTTGATAGGGAAAATATCGAACATTTTAAACGCTGTTAGAAAAAAAAAGTTTCCAGATAATTCCGTTCGCGTTTCTAAGACGGTTAGAATGATTTTTTCAAGGATACTTAAAACACGAATTTCATAAAAACTATGTAGTTCCAGAGATATATATATAACATAAAAACTAAATTTTCCGAGAGCACTTATCAAATCAAACATTTATTTTATTAAACGAAGTGCAAGGTTTTGAAACACTTCAACTTTGATTAGTCATAAACAAACTCATGTCTTGATTGATTGCATTAATAGTAAACAAAATATCTGGTCTTATATGACATCAGACTAAGTGGTTGTATAATTATGGTAAAATACAAGGGATGTTAATATAAATTATGAAAACTTTGTGATTATTATATGTGAATTTAAATATTATATATATATGAGTTATATATAAAAATCACAAAATTTTCATAATACTTTTAAAATATCTAACATACATGAGTACAAATATTAAATGAAAATTTACTTTATTTATTAATTAATAGTAAAATCTTTAGTTCTATTGAGTATTTATTCAAGTCTTAAACTATATGGGCGCTCAAAATATGATAAGAGCATAAATACATCATTCATTAGAGAGCCAATAGAACTTCAGGAGAAAGAACTAATTAGGGAGGTTCAATAGATTTTACATATATGATAATTAAAAAGCGGTGATTATCTAGTTATCTATCAGAATGTTATCATATAACTCAAATTGTATATACATTCACTAGAAAAAATCTGTTAGGTACAAGGATTTGATTTAAGATGACCATCTCTATTAAAAGATGATCATCATGCCACACAAAAGACCCATTGTGGCCTGTAGATGGCTGGCCACCTCACCAAGTGGAAGGTCGTCATCTTACCAGAGAAAGGGTAATCTTATTATTATTATTTATTTGAAATTCAAAAATTTAATTTTGAACTTCTCCTAATATCAAAGAGAAGTGATAGGATTTTTTGTTCTAAGAAAAAGTGAAGAGGTTCATGTGAAGCATATTTTTTGTGAGAGAGAAGATGTATAATAGTTCTCTTCTCTCCATTCCCATTTTCTCATTAGTTGAAATTGTAGTAGGGTTCAAAAAAGTGAGTATGCGATCAATCTTTGTTTCGTAAGACGCTCATACATCTGCTCATCTAGTGTTTGAGACTTGGAATAGAAAATTTAAGGAATCAAATAAATAAGGTTTGTGAAGTCTTCGAGTATCTTAATCATTCTTAAAGAATATAAGGACCTGAATCTTTCTTGAAGAGTTCCAGGAATCCATTACATGAGTTTGTCATAAGTTGTTTTTTATTATTTACATATTAATTAATACATCTATAATTTTACTGATATTAAGTTTTTTTTAAAAATTATTGCTAACAACCAAATCGTGTGGACAACGTTTCTGCAACGACCACCAGATGGTTTATGAAACCAACAATTATTATCAAAACTGACTATTTGATATATTACTTTAATGTTGTTATTATATGATAATAATAAATAAATTTAACTTGATTTCATGTATGTGTGCTGGGTAAGTATATGTATGAGATGAGATATATAATATTATGGATAGTTTTTTACTAATGTATGAGTTACTGTATGGTTCTTTGAATTTTTCTTGTAATTTTATTTTCTTTTCTATTTGATAGAAAAATTGCAAACCCTAATAGTAGGGTATAAGATTTACATATAATCACATGACTCATTATGATAATGGTGGAGTTTGAGAACCCAATACCCGAAGTTAGTGTTTGTGCGTCGCCACGATAGCCACCACATGACTGGGCATGTGCTAGTGATAGGCCGTTGGCCCATTGGATTCTCAGTTCTATCATGGTCCAATTTTCACTCTCCGGCATTTTCTTGACAGCAAGTTCAATCTAGTTTGATCCGATTAAGAGCGCTACAAGAAGACAAAATTGTGATTTTGATTACTCTTATCTTGGTTGTAATTTTAACATCCGATGGACCCGACCAAATTTTATTTGATTTTGTTTCATATTATATGATATTAATATAATATGTTCATGCATATAACAAGCCATATAATTTAGAAATGTGCTAATACATATTAGTATGACTTGACATGCATTCACGTGCATTCTTCTTTATTATCCAAAAAATATTTTAGGGAAAATGTAATGCGCTAACGATAATTTCATGAGATTAAATTAATAAGATTAGGGATTTAGATTTGTAAATTTATATAAATAATATGAAGTGAAAAAATAATCGGTAATTTTTGAGAACTTGACATTTATTTTAAGCTTCTAAATTTAAAGTTTTTAAATTATGAGAAGCTTAAAAGATTAGAAGCTTTAGCCACATTTGTAATGCTGAATGATTGAGACCCAATTTCTATATCTACAACGAAGGGTGATGGTAGATTTACTAGAGGTGACATGTTGATGCGCCAAAGCACTACAGAAAGGCTAAGATAAACAATCTAGAGAAGTGAGTAGTAATGTTGTAGACAGTCATTTTTACCGGCTCGTTTGACCCAACTTATAAGATGTATTAGGCTTGAGGGAGGCCTTGGGAAACTAAGCTAGGCTCCCAAAAGCTGAATATGTGGCCTTGGATAGGGTTCCCACGCAAATGTTTTCGTTCTAAGGGAGAGAAATCTCATCTGTACGAAACATCTAAAACTCTCAAAATCTCATGTAGGGAGGACGTCAATGTAGTTCTAGAACCTTGATTTGCTCGACGAGTCCAAAAATGTAAGCGTGCCGATGTGTTAGGAGGCTCTTATGTATCGTGACTCGTACGGGAAACCCCAACCATTTGGACGTATTGTGGTCATCCCATTTGAGGTCACGAGCTCAAAATCTTATCCGTTAGCAATCTTATATCCACACTAATATGAAACTCAACGGGAAAACCCCAATAGATTTCTCCATTCCTCATTTGTGGGAGAGCATGAATTCCAAGAGTGAAACTGTGCACTTTCCCACCTAAGAAAGGAGAGAAAATGGAAGAAAGGAAAAGAAGAAGAGAGAATATGAGAGAAGAAGAAGACCAGTGGGTGCCATATTAGCTAAGTTTAGCATTCAGGGAAGTTTTGTATTTTCAATACTTGTTTGCTAAGGAAAGATATTAGAGACCAGGGGAAAGTTGATCTATTGACTAACACTATGCTTGACTTATTATATGCAGTTAGATTTATGAGTCAATTTATGCAGAATCTAAGTGACCAACATGATGCAGGAATAATACCCTTTAAGCCTATGATGTAAATATTTTATTACTGATTAATAAATAAAATAAATTTTTATTTAATGTTTGTACACATGTACTTTAGATACTTTATAAATATTATGAAAATTCTGTGATTATTATATAAGACTTTAAACATTGTATATAAGAGTTATATATACGATAATAATGTTTAAAGATAATAATAAAGAATATGTTTGTAATTAATAATTAAAGTTGAGATAGTTAATTAATCGATAAGTACAAGATGTACAACTATCATTTTCATCAAGTGTGAAATATTCTTATCGGTACTGTTAATGTAGAGACATTGGAATTCAAATCTCTAATAATACCGTTAGCATATTGGGGCTGAGGTGTGGAGGACATGGACTGCTGCAACGTCTGACCACACTGTCGGAACGTGGGCTGCTGTAACGGCTGAAATTCATGAATGGCTTTCAGCTGCTGCTGCTCAAGATTCTCCCCCAAAATTTTAGCCGAATCCGAAAATCCTAGAATAGAAGAGAAAAATCGACTTTCATCAAACCGGTCAAAACTGCCCTTTATCTTTATGTTCTTCACTATATCCAACAAAGATAGACTCCAACGATTTTCTTTTGAGAAAACTTTTTTTTTTGTGAAGCATCAATATGAGGAAAACAAAGACATCCAAAGGCTTTGAAATAGGAAGAGTCTGGAATCTTTTGAAAGATTATATGAATGCATTTTCCATACCATCACTAGCACTACTAGAATGAAATATTATTTAATCGTGGAAATGCCATGTCAGGTGCACCTATCAGAATCGGAACAGACCAATTACCAGATCCACCTATCATCGCCGGCATAACCATAAAAAAGATCATTAAAAAAGCATGAGCCGTTATTAAAACATTATAAAGTTGATGATTCCCACCAAGAATTTGATCGCCGGGTCGTGCTAATTCCATACGAATCAATACTGAGAAGCATGTGCCCATCACTCTAGCAATGGCACCGAAGATGAAATATAGAGTCCCTATATCCTTGTGGTTAGTGGAGAACAACCATTATTCAAATTTTATCACGCTAATGATATTATAGAATGAACTCAATCTTTAGTAATTAACAAACTCTTTTTATAACATTACGCTTTTTTATTTACTTAGTACATGCTTGTATATCTCATCGGGCTTAATTCCTTGAATCATGGAAGTGTAATGAAATGAATAACTGAAAATTTTAATTTACGAGATGTAATTCATTTCTTCATGATGAAGTCAAATGAATAGTTCTCTTGAGTATGATTTTAGGTCTTGAATGGAATGAGCGCTCAATATATGATAAGAGCATACGTATATCATTCATTAGAGAATCAATGGAATACAAGGAGAAAGAAAAGAGTTCAATAGATTTTTACATACCTGATTATTAAAAGTGAAGATTATATGGTTACCTATTAGAGTGTTATCAGATAATTCAATTTGTAGATATATTCGTTAGAAAAAATCTAATCACGTGAATGTATGCCAAGTCATACTAATATGTGTTAGCACATTTCTAAATTATATGGCATGATATAGGCATGGATATAATTTATTAATATCATATAATATGCAACAAAATGAAATGGGATTTGGCCGGGTCCATTGGATATTGAAATTACAACCAATATAACAGTAATCAAAATCACAATTTTGTCTTCCTATACCTTTCTCTTAACCGGATCAATCTAGATTGAGTTTGGGATGTCGAAAAAATGCTGGAGAGTGAATTTGGACCGTAGCAGACTAAGAATCTGATGGGCCAAAGGCCTATCACAAGCACGTCCCAGTCATCTAGTGGCCGTCATGGTGATGCACAAGCGCTAGCTCCAGGTACTGGGTTCTCAAACTCCTCCATTACAATAGTGAATCTCATGATTATTTGTAAATCTTATACCCTAATATTAGAATTTACAATTTTTCTACCTAATAGATTATAAAATACAATTACTAGAAAACTTCAAAGAACCATACAATGACTTATACATTCATCACATGACCCGAATAACATCATAATATTATACATCTCATGCACAATGACTACCCAACACACGTACATAAAAGCAAGTTAAATTTATTCATTATTATCATATAATCACAATATAAAATTAATATAGCAAATAGTCGACTCCGATAACAACTATTGGTTTCATAAACCATCAGGTGGTCGCAAGAGAAGCATTGTCCATACAATCTAATCGTTAACAACAAAATGTTTCTTAAAACTTAATATCGATTATAACTATAAATGTATTAATAAATATGTAAACAATAAAAAACCTTACGAAAAACTCACACAATGGATTCCTCGTTCTCTTCAAGAAAGATCTGGCTCCTCGTACTCTTCAAGAACAATCCAGATATCGAAGACTTCACGAACCTCATTTCTTTGACTCATTAAATTTTCTACGCCTAGTCTCTGATACTAGATGGACGGATGTATGAGCATCTTACGAAACAAAGATGAATCACACACTCACTTTTTTGAATCCTACAATGATCTCAGCGTATGAGAAAGTGGGAAAGGAGAGAAGAGAACTATTCTTTATTTTCTCTTGAGCAAAAATGTGCTCCACATGAACCTCTTCATTTTTTCTTAGAACAAATAAAACTACCACTTCTCTTTGATATTTTTGATATCAGGAGAAGTTCAAAATTAGATTTTTGAATTTGAAATAAAGAAAATAATTAGATAACCCTTTTCTGAAGACCATGCCACACTAGGTCTTTTGTGTGGTGTGATGATCATCATTTGAGAGAGATGGCCATTTTGAATCAAATCCTTATATTTATTATAAAAAAATATTTAGAAGAAATGCAATACGCTACCGACAGTTTAATGAGATTGAACTAATAAGATTAGCAACTTGGATTTATAAATCTATATAAATAATGTGAAATGGAAAAATAATGGGTAATTTTTGAGAATTCACATTTATTTATAAATAAAATACGAATTTTGCAAAATAATGACGAGAGTGGGTTATACGGTAATGCCGATTCATTGATCTCCATCGTTAGTATAATGTCGTGGGAATTAATTCGGCATCTCGAGACGACTTAGCTTTT
>QANY01012604.1:2508578-2807638 GCA_003255025.1 Datisca glomerata | reverse complement strand
GATAAAAATAGCAACAGTTCAAGTTTAGAAAAAAAATAGCAACAATTCAGGTTTAGAAAAAATAGCAACATTTATTCACGAAGGAGAAAAAAATATGATTAATAAAAACGAAACCAAATCTGCTAGACACTAAAAACCGAACCGTTGGTGAAACTATAGGAGAATTTTTCAAAATTTTGACAAATCATTGAATAGGGAGATGCAATTTGTAGCTGATTTTTGGATGAAAAAACATGGGAGATAAGTAGGTAATAAGATTGAAGAAATGGGTAAAATTAGAAAAAAAAAATTCATGTGCCGTGCATGTCACAATTTAACGGTCATTTAATTTTCATGTGGGTAAATTGATGGATGGAGAAAGTTGAAAAACCAATTATGATGAAAAATTTGTTTAGGGGAGTAAGTTAATTTTGAGGCAAAGTGTATGGTTACTATGATATTAACCTTATATACATTAAAAAATAAAGCGTTAATATTATCAGATCACTTACACTTTACCTCAATATCAACTTATCCTTCTAAACTATTTTTCGTCCATAATTGACCCTCCAACTCTCTCCATCTATCAACTTACCCCTCATGATCGTCAAATGACTGTTAAATGGCTACATACATGATAAATGTCAATTTTTTTTTCAATTTTACCCATTTATTCAAAATATGTTCAAAATATGTTGGTTGTTCACAAATTAACTCACCAAATAATATCAATAAATAATAAAACGTTAATTTATAACTTATTGACACATCTCTTCAACTAAAACCTACGCTCTAATAAATTTATTTTCAAAACTTTAGTTTTGGGAAAATCTATTTTATTAAAAAAACCAAAATAATTCTACCGAAATTTTTCTTAAAATTTAAAATTGTAAAAGAACTAACATCCACGTGCTATAGATCCAGTATTCCATAAAGTAAAGACGGATGTTAAATAGAAGACTATCATCAAAAGCTTTAACCATTCAAATCCAGAAATAGTTTCCTTTTCCCCATATTTCCTTTCAAAATAAAATCCCTAAAACTCAAAATAAAACTTTTTAATCAATTTTTATTTTCTCTTTTGAACCCTTCACCCCCAAAATTTGGAGACTTGTGCTCAACCAATTTTTTTCTAATTAATCTAAGAACAGGAAAAATATTATCCAAGACACGTGTATAGAAAGAACGAATCTTGAGAAGATACGTGGACCATGGACATGACAAGATTGGAGGGTAGATGAGGAAATAGAAGTGGCACAAACAGATCATGAAGTAAGCAAATAATATAGACGAGAACTCTAAACGGGAAGGAACTCGAGAACGGAAAAGAGCACGGAAGCAAGAAACCTCATCAGAATGGGAAAAGTAAACTGGTCAAACATGAAAAAGACTGACGAGAGACCCACGCATCCTGAATGGGAAAGGCACTCGCCGAACTGTGCAAAAATGAAAAAAGAAGGATATGAAGAAGATTGGGAACGGGCGAAAGGGATCCGAAAATGACAGTCAAAACGTTGCGATTGATTGGGTAAGTTGAATGATTCAGACGAGACGGATTGGTAGGCTACCAAGTGGTTGTGACTTATTGCCTCAAAACCACAATAAATCATTAAATGGTTGTGACTAATTGCGGCTGAGCGAGACAGATGGGAAATGAGAAAGAAAAATGGGTCCATACCAAACATAATGATCCCTCGAACGGATGTAATCCCCAGACGTAATTATTATAATCAATTTTTGGATTTTTGGAAGCCTATATAAAGGCAAATGTACTAAAGAAAAAAGTAGGGAGGCAACTCAAGCAACTAAGGGCATTGCATTTTCTCTCCTATCTCATCAGCAACTATGTAAAACCTTTTACACTCTACATTAATGAACATCAATAGTCCCTCGTGGTTTTTCTTCCCTTTAAAGTTTTCCATGTAGATCGTGGCGTCATTATTCTCTCAGTCTCTCTTTAAATTAATATTTTTATTACTCGTTCGTAGAGGGTTTTTCATACCGAAAAAATCCTTTACATTTTGATATTTCATTGAGAGCGAGAGAAAAACTCGAAGAGATTCCTCCCAAAATGCCAAAAATCAAATCAAACGCCCCCTCAAACAACAAAAGCACGGAAACGACAACAGATTGAAAGCAGAGATGGGAATGACAACAAGTACAAAACTGGAAACAGAATGAAAAATGGTAAACTCGTTCCTTGCATATTCAATTTGCTTATTTCTTTTGCATCATTACCAGTTTTTAAAAAAATAAAATAAAATTGGGAGAAAATTTATTTGATCTGTGATAAAACAAAGTCTCGAGAATGGGAAGGAAATGCCATGACGGCGGGAAAGGAAAAGTCTCGAGAATAGAAAAGAATAGAGAACGGGAAAAATGCCTTAACGGCGGGAAAGTAAACGTCTCGAGAAAGGAAATGTCTCGAGAACAGGAGAGTATCGAGAACGGGAAAGAAATGCCCTGATGGCGGGAAAGAAAACATCTCGAGAAAGGAAATGTCTCGAGAACGGGAAAGTATCGAGAACGGGAAAGAAATGCCCTAAATGAGGGAAAGGAAATGTCTCGAGAATGGGAAAGAAATGCCCTGACAGTGGGAAAGAAAATGTCTCAAGAACAGGAAAGTATTGAGAACGGGAAAGAAATGTCCTGACGGCGGGAAATGAAATGTCTCAATAAAAGAAATGTCTCGAGAATGGGAAAGTCTCGAGAACGAGAAAGTATTGAGAACAGGAAAGAAATGCCCTGACGGTGGGAAAGGAAATGTCTCGAGAAAGGAAATGTCTCGAGAACGGGAAAGTCCTAAGAGCGGGAAAGAAATGCTCTGATGACGGGAAAGGAAATGTCCTGAGAAAGAAAATGTCTCGAGAACGGGAAAGAAATGCCCTAACAGCGGAAAAGTAAATGTCTCGAGAAAGGAAATGTCTCGAGAACGGGAAAGTATTGAGAATGCGAAAGAAATGCCCTGACGGTGGGTAAGGAAATGTCTCGAGAACGAAAAAGTCTTGAGAACGGGAAAGAAATGCTATCACGGTGGGAAATGAAATGTCTTGAAAACGGAAGTGGAAAAATCATGACAATAAGAACGGCTATGAGTAAGAAAAATAGGTACAACATCCACTATGGGAACGGCAACGGAAACGGAATCGGTTATGAGTACAAAAATGGGAACGGAAATGAAAATGGAAACAAGAAATGTTGGAAGGAAATTACATGACAAATCTTATATCATCAGAAAGATACAGAAGTCTACTTTTGTAGAATTTTACGAAAATCAATTCAGAGCTCTCGATCAAAAGTTGTGATAATTTTCATCGGTACTGTTCAGGAAAGTAAAAATATCCACGCTTTTCAGATTTAAATTTTAAACTATACTGATTTAGATAGTATTATATAATAAATTATATATCTTAGAAATATATGAATGTCTAATTCTTGAAGAATTTTGCAGAACTTAATTTGGAGCTCTTGAGAAAAAGTTATGACAATTTTCATTGAAGCTGCTCAGAAAAGCAAATTATGCGGAATGATCAATTTCAGAAATTAAATTGTATTTATGGAAGCCAACTATATAACAAATCTTATACCATCAGAAATATACAAAAGTCTACTTATTGGAGAATTTTACGGAATTCAATTTGGAGTTTTTAATCAAAAGTTATGGTATACTCGTTCCCTACTTATTCCATTAAGATATTATATATGGTGTTGTTCAACATTCTTGTCGTAGATATTTGTGTACGAGAAAAAGAAAAAGAAAAGCAAACGAAGAAACTCTATCAATGAGCCCGTAACAAAAGAAACGGGAAAAACTCTATCAATGTGCTCATAGTAAATCAAAACGGGGTCATGGTTCCACTAAAGGAACCTAACTCCTTGGGAGTGTCTACAGGCACCGTTCTCATAAGGAAATCAAAATGAGATCATGGTTCTACTGTAGGAGCCTAAGTCATTGGGAGTGTCTACAAAAACTGTTATCAGGAGAAAATCAAAATGGGGCCATGGTTCTACTTAAGGAGCGTATGTCATTGGGAGCGTTTACGGACATTGTTCTCAGAAGGAAATCAAAATGAGACCATGATTCTACTGAAGGAGCCTAAGTCCTTAGGAGTGTCTACGAACATCGTTCTCAGAAAGAAATCAAAATGAGGTCATGGTTCTATTGAAAGGGCCTAAGTCATTGGGACTGTCTACGAACACTATTCTGAGAAGGAAATCAAAATGAGACCATGGTTCTACTAAAAGAGCCTAAGTCATTGGGAGTGTCTACGAACACTATTCTCAAAAGAAAATCAAAACGGGGTGATGGTTCCACGGAAGGAGCCTAATCCTTGGGAATGTCTACGGACATTGTTCTCAGAAGAAAATCAAAAACTTCATAACAGAAATATCCTTGTCTAAAAGGATCAGATGATGTTCAAATAATTCATAACGGACACAATTGAAGAAAGCAAATATAAAATATTTTTTAAAAACAATTCAACGGATGGAAAGTGAAACGGCAAAAATAAGGAAAAGGAAATCTTCGAGAAAAGGAAATTTTCGTTAAGTGTTCAAGAAAAAAGAATTATCTTTCAAGAGTTTTTTGTTAGGGAAAGTTATTCCCATAGTTGAGAATGATAAGAAAAGTTATTGTAAATTGAGAATAAAAGGAAAAAGACAGAACTTATTGCAAAAAGGTCATTTCATTTCAAATATGAAAATTTACAACAAAAAAACCTAGTCAAATAAAGGAGAGTCGAGTAAAGAATGGCCAGTAAAGAAAAGTCGAGTAAAGAAATGTCATGTAAAGGAATGCCAAGTAAAGGAAAGCCGCGGCTTCAACGCTTAAAAAAATAGAGAAAGCAGAAAAAAGAAACCAAAGAAGCAAAAGATGGATAAACGAAAAGCTGTTTTACAGCAAAGATGTCAGCAGGAACAGGAAATGAAACACCCTCATAAAACACATGCATCTCTTTTAATTTAATATATTTATTTGTTATTTCTAAAGAAATGCAGGCTTCCGGGAAAAGACAAGATGATCTTCGTAAAAGCGCATGCAAATCAAAACTCCTAATCATTACACATCAATAAATGAAATTGTATTGAGTATAATGTGGGGCAAATGAATAGGGAAAAAAATCACCCAAGACACTTGTACAGAAAGAAGGAATTCTGAGAAGACGCGTGAACCATGAACATGACACGATTAGAGGCTAGACGGGAAAACAGAAGTGGCAAACAGATCATGAAGTAAGCGAAAAATGCGGACGAGAACTCTAAACAGGAAGGAAATCGAGAATGGGAAAAGAGCCCGAAAGCGGGAAACTTCATCAGAACAGGAAAACAGACTGGTCAAACAGGAAAAGGCTAACGGGGGACCCACGCCTCCAGAACAGGAAAGGCACTCGCCGAACTGTGCAAAAACGGAAAAAGAAGAATAAGAAAAAGAGTGGGAACAGACGAAAAGGATCCAAAACTGACAATCAAAATGCTGTGATTGATTGGGTAAGTTGAATGACTCAGACGAGCGGATTGGCAGGCCACCAAGTGGTTGTGACTGATTGCCTCGAAACCATAAGAAATCATCAAGTGGCTGTGACTAATTGGCGACTGAGTGAGACAGATGAGAAATGAGAAAAAAAGAGGCGTTCATACCAAGTAGAATGATCTCTTCGAACGGGTATAGTCCCTAGACATAATGAATGCCTCATTTTATATTATTATGATCAATTTGTGAATTTTTAGAAGCCTGTATAAATGTCAATGTACTAGAAAAAAAAGGAGGGCAACCTAAGCAACTAAGGGCATTATCTTTTTTCTCTTCTCTTGTCATCAACTATGTAAAATCTTTTACACTCTACACTAATGAATATGAATACTACTCTCGTGATTTCTTTTTTCTTTAAGAATTTTTTCATAAATCATAATCATGACGTCATTATTCTCTCAGTATCTCTTTAAATTATTATTTTTATTATTCGAGATTTTAATATGAAAAAATCCTTTACAATCTGAATGGAGAATTTCAATACTACTATACCCATATAATATTGAAGAATTATTCCTTCCACACAAAGAACAAAAATCAACTTTCAGTTTAAACATTATTAGTCTAATGATTATAATCAATAGATTTTCAGAAGAATTCGAAGCAGAGAATAGAGCAATTCTTGCTGCAAAACAGAGGAAAGGAAAGAAAAGAAAAGGAAAACTTGCCAGGGTTATAGCGTTTGCGTCTTCCTCTTTCGCAGTTTCGCTTGATTTTTGAGTCGCATCAATTCGAGATGAACCAATTTCATTGAATCCATAAAAACCCAGACGGGAATCGGTTCTTCCAATCCCACTCTGATTCTCTCTGTCTAAAACAATCTCTCTGGAGCTCTCACTTCCAGAACAATAACAAAGGGGGAACAGCTGGGGGAAAATCAGTGAGCAAATTAGCTCGACAAAGAGAACATTTGAAAGTCTACAAACAAAACGGAATGAAAAAAAGAAAATCCACAATTTTTTTGGTCGTCGATGGCAATGGGGAAGAAATCTGCTGTGAAGAGATGGCAAGGGAGAAGAAATCTGCTCTGAATTTTGGTCGTTTCTGCTATGAAGAGATGGCTTTTTCGCAAGGGAGGGAGAATGGGTTTTTTCACAAAGGGAGGGAGAAGGGGCTTTTTCGCCGGGGAGAAGGAGGGGAGGGAAGGGGTTCTTCGTGAGGGAGGGAGAAGGAGAGTGATATCTGAGAGGGGTAAAACGGCTATTCAATCGATCACTGATGACGTGCAAGGTCATCAATTAAACGACATTTATGCTGAAATTTTGATTTAAAGTAATAAATTGATAAATGGAGAAAGTTAAAAAATTGAGAAGAAAAAATAATTCAAGAAGTAAGTTAATATTAAGATAAAATGATAAAATTATCATAAGATTTTAATTTAAAAAAGAAAAATATGTTAATAATTAATTAAATAAAAAATTATTAAATTTAATTCAATTTGTTAAATAAAATTGAATTTTGAATTTAAAACTTACTCAAACCCGCCCAAGCTAGCATTGGGCCATACAGATCAGGAAAGACTGAATTCAGGTGCTTTTTAGCCAGGCTGAGATTTTCTCTCACAGCCCACGTGCAGACCTGCGGGTCAAGACCCCTCTTATGCCCTTGAGCCCTTGCAAGGGCCCGGCTTGCCTTGGGCTCTTGCCGTTGGTGGCATCCCCAGTCCCCAACCCACTCCCCACGACCCGGCTAAAATTCCCTAACAATTAAGGATATTAATGGGTGTGTTTAGGTTGGGTAGTGTATACCTACTAAATATCCATGCTAAATTCTCACTACTATATCTAGGTTAAATTAAATGGGTGGATGTGAGTAAAACACACTAAAACATGGGTAGCCAATGAGTACTCATATTTATTTCTTTTATGTTTTAGAACTAAAGAACTTTTTATTTTATTTTTTCTATTCAACTAACAATTCTATTTTGACCGTTCATTTTCCTTACCTCACCAAACAATGACCATGAAAATCTACGATTTAGTTAAAATTATTTTCTCTAAGTTGACAGGTTAGACAACAATTTTCTTCATAAATAACTTAAACTGTAAATTAAGTTGACAAAATTGTTTAATAAACCTAATAAAATTAATGAGTTCTAATTTGATTAATCGATTATAGAATTGTTGGTTCAGTTAGTTTAGTTGTATAATTATTCGGTTATGAAATTGACGATCAAATTTAGTTCAATTGTAAAATTAGTCAACTATAGTTAGGTTATTCGATTATAAAACTAATAATCCAGTTTGGTTTGATTGTAAAATTGATAAATTTCAATTACGTTTTATTATAGAATTGATGAATTTTAGTGTTACTCAAATCTTAAATTGATGAACTTTGATTCGAATATTCGATTACAATTGATAAATTTAGTTTTGATTATTCAATTAATGATTCAGTTTGGTTTGATAATAAATTGATTAATTCTAATTTTGTTTGATTATAAAATTGATTAATTTTAGTATTTGTTATTCAATTATATAATTGAAGATTCAGTTTGTTCAGTCATAAACTTGATGGATTTTAATTTGATTATTCTATTATAAAGCTGTGATACAATTTAGTGTAGTTATAAAAAAACTAATTTCATCTCCATTTGATTATAAAATTGATGAATGTTAGTGTTATTCTATTGTAATACTAATGAATTATGGTTCGACTCAATTATAAAATTGAGAAATTTTAATTTGGTTATTCAATTCATGATCCAGGTTTAGTTTGATTACAAAATTAATGAAACCCAATTGCTAATCATGTGTGAAAACTAGAACTAAACCACATTTTTTATCATATATTGTTGCATTTAAGAGAATCGGAACATGGAGAAGATGTCATTAATCGGAGTTGCCTAAAGAGTGGAGGTACAATTTTTTAGAAGAAATTGGTATCCAATATGGTATTGGGTATTACCATACCCACCCATTTATAACGGGTAAAAAATTACCGACCAAATAAAAACTTGGAAAAATAGCAGGAAAATACAGGTTTCAGGAGTGAAGTTGCAAAAATGGCCGAAATTTAATCATAATAAATAATTTATTTACGATAATTACACAATAGTAAATATTTTATTTACCATATTTTGGCCATTTATGCAGTTCTTCCTAAAAACTTATACCCATTTATAATAAGGAAATTATGGAAAATAAGCTAGTTTAGATTGTACTTCTGTAAAATGACTCTTATTTTTTTATTTTACAGATATGACCGATTTGGAAGAAAGATAATTGAATTAGTTAAGATTCTATACGCCAATTTATGTATATGCCCTTATTGTAGTTGATTGTTTCCTTTATGTTTTTTATCATCTTATTTTTTGTTTTCCCACAGCTCCTCTTTCCCTTCTTCGCGGCTCCTTCATTTTGATGTATTTTTCGCAGATTTCAATCAAAATAGTAGATTTTGATATTTTCTTATTTGCATATTCTTCTCTCGATTCGTTTGTAACATAAATAGCAAGATATTTTTTTGTTGCTTTTGATTTCGTTCCGCGGCCAAAATTGTTTGACCTGTATTTCTCTATCGCAACATTGTTGTGAAAATATTCAAGAGTATGAGTTTGCATGTTATATCTAATTTTAGATTTTAGGAATTTTAAGTTTCATTTATATTTTTTTTCAACTTTCAGTTATAAATAGTGATAAAGAGTATAGATTTTCATTTTCTGCTGATTTTGTGCGTATACTGTTTTCTATGGGTATTTGTAATTAATGTCATTTAACATATAACTATATACTATAGTCATATAGTTATAGACGATATTTATATTTATATGCTGATAGTGTATACATATATATATATACATATTCATAGTGCTACTATATACATCATAAAACAACTTTTTATTATAACTATGTACTTATAGTACATTTTCTTTTACATTATTTATGTACTCACAGTTTTCTATGATAATTATGATGGATATAGTTGATACAATAATGAATAGTAAACTTCTGATGATATATATGAATTTTGTAATGAATGATATTCTTTTAAGCTAAGAGTATAGATTGAAATGATTTTACGGACAAATCCTGATTTTATGATGATGTGTATAATATTTCATAAATATTTTTCAAGTGATGGGTATATGGCATGTACTACAAGTACATAAATATATACTATATATAATTTTCATTGAATGACCTCATTTTATCATTAAATGATGGATTGAAATGGTTTGAGAATTTATACTAACTTTATAATAATTCATATAAAGCTTTATCTTTTTAAAATGTGTTATCTTTATGATACTTGAATCATAGTTTTTACATATATGTATGGTGCTATACTATGCGTATATAAATATATACTATTGAAAGTTTTAACATTGCTAATAAACTTGACGTTGAACATTCTCATTGGCATGATAAACTTGACTTCAATTTGTCCATTTCATCTACATGCATCATAAAAATGAATTATGGATTATTAACCATATTATATGTTAGAACAAAAAAATAATAAGAACAATCAATAAAATAATATTTAATTATATAGATATAGTTATGTAGTATATAATTATATAGAGTATATAATAATATACTACGTAACAAATCTTAAGTATTAAAAATCTGCAGAATATAGAAAATACACTGATTTACCTTTAGAAAACAAAGCAAAATAGAGGGGCAAACTGTTCACTCGTAAAATAGATACATTAAGTAAGTTTCATGAATGAAAAACTCAAATAAACACATAAAAACTCATAACAACACAAATCTCAAAAAATCAGTAATGAACTTTAGATTAAGCCCAAATAGCAAGCACAAAAAACTTACGGTTAATTTTGACCTTCGCGATTTTTTGTATTTTGTGAATCTCGTAAATATTGCGATGATTTTCTCTTAACTTTTGCAGCGGATAGATCTAATCGCGGGTTTAGAGAACTTGGGGGTATGGTTCCCTCTTTGTGTGTTTTCGCAGGTTTGTTACGAGAAAGAAGAGGGATGCCTTTTGTTAGTGAGGGCATTTTCGTCAGTTCGTTATTTTTGTTTGGTTTTAATGATGAGCCACTATAAAATTCAGTCATTGATCCAAATTACTAATTTTTGTGTCATTCTCTTCTTTATTTTTTTTATAATGAACTATTTCCTTAATTAAACCTTTATAATATTTTAATTTCATCAATTGAGTCAGATACCTGTATGTATTTTTAACCACGGATATTTTTGCAATCCCTACCAACAACGGTTTCCCCTCCCTCTCCCTCTCCTCCATTCATTATAAAACGGGACCAGCCGGATCTGTTGACCGCCACCAACCTCTCCAACCAAGATAGACCATAGAATATTCCGTTGATGATGCTTAGTTAAATTCTCTTATTTACCTCATGAGTTAATGAGTTCGAGTCATAAAATATTAAAATCTCATAAAATCTGTAGCTTTGACAAACTGAGTCTATGAGATTTGAACTTAATACTTTTATTTGGGTTAAATTGAAGATATGAAATTTGAGTTAATACCTTCGATTTAGAGGAAGATATATAATTATCAGTTGGCTATGTTCTTGACGGCTTATAAACTCAATTTGATCTACAGACTATTTGCACCTCTGCCATTATAGGCCGTCCATGTATATCTCAAATCAAGCAATAACATTGGCATTATTGGTTAACAAGAAATTACTAATTTAGAAAGTCTGTTTCCTCGTAGCTGTCATGACTATCATAAGAAGCATTCTGTTTCTAGGGAAAGCTCTGTCTGGTGGAGGCCGACCGACATGCATATATATATAATAATGTAAAATACACTAATAAACCTAAAATCCATAATCAAACCTTATCTAGAAGACTAAAATCCAGAGTTTTTAATTTAATTGGGACTTCGGTACCGGTGGGTACGGTACGGGTTTAATTGACCATTGGATCATATCGTCTCGTCGATTTTCTTATCGGCTCGTTTGATTTCTGCAGTGGCTTTTCTTGTTTTTATTCTAAATCAGCGGTGCTTATATTTTTTGGATTTATTTCTAAGAAATGTCACTCGTATATATGTAATTAGTGTTTCAGTATTAATGTAATTTTTAATTATAGAACATTAAAAAAAAACCATACTTCTCATATGACATGTTAGCTCAGAGTGCAAGTCAGACTTTGCTTTTCAATTATAAATGGAGACAGAAAACACTAAAAACGGCATGTTAAGGGGCTGGATTCTCTGCTATTGGAGGAAGTTAGGTGAATTTCGTGGTTTCATCTTATCTGGACGGTTTAAATCTTCTCACTTAATTATATTTTTTATCAGATCTTGAACGATCCAAATTGAATTTTTCATCTAGATTTAAATAATATATTAAGTCACTAGATTCATGTTTAAGCAACATATGTGAAGATATTTAAATAAATTACAGCATCTTATCCTTCAGATTGAGTCCTAAAATCAGCTTCAAACCTCATCTAGAAGACTAATTGCAACTTGGAGCACGCATAAAATATTAGATTAAGACCACACATTTTTTGGCCGAAGCTAAGCAAAAAGCCGGAGTGTTTTTAAAATTAAAATTTACCAAGTTTCTTAAGCTCCATGTTGGCATCTTATTTGAATCATTCCCTTTAATCACTTTCATTAATTTTTTGTTTGAGGTAAATTTTGATATTTAGAAATAATTCTACAAGAAGCATCAATTCAATTGTTTCTTAAAATGCTTCTAATTACAAACAAATATACTGCAGGATGCATTCAAGTACTTAATACAAAATGAATTAGTTTTTAACTAACATATTGTCATTTCAACATAAATAAATATTTCTTAGTCTCACATGCACTGTTAGTGATTTGTACTGTAGTTTTAAAATACACGTAACTATACCTAAATTATTAGATATTTATGATATGATTAACGAACATTTGAGTCGACGCACAAAATTAACTTTGTAATATTTTTATCACCCGATAATGACAGCCACTTTATTTAAAGGTAATTGATAAAAAGAGATCAGATATTATCAAAAAGAACACTGATATAGGAAAACTACGAATTTCCGTCTCCTTTTTGAAAGAAAAAGGACATCTTAATTCAAAAACTATACGTATTGTAAATTATATTAATTTTGTCAAAAAGACAATCAATAATATTCCTTTATTAATGTGTCGTCATGTCTTATCATTTATATGAGGAATTAAGGATCAAATTAAGAGCATATTTTATTTAATTAAGTGATTTATCTCATTATACATAAATTATTTTGTTGAAAAAATCTATAAAAATAATTAACATATAAATTATAAAAACATCATAATGAGTGTTCCCATCCACATAAAAGTTATTGGCAGGCAAATCATTTGATGAAATAAAAAGGAGTCCAAAATTACTCATTTTTTCTGTAATCTAATCGTTTGGTCTCTAGTGATCCACTTGAACAATCATCCAACACCAGAAGAGCAGGTCGAATTAATATCTAATTTTTATTTGTTTTCACAATCATATTAGTCAAGATCAGCTTACGTGCATCAAATTAATCATGCAGCTATCAGATTATTTTAATGACTCATCAAACATAAATTTATAAATGATTGTTATATCACTCGATCACTTAAACTTTGATCATTTTATAACTATTTATTTTGCTTATTTTATAAGTGTTTCTTTTTTTACTTACATTTTTAATCTTCACTTTGACTTTTAGTCTTTTATCTTATGAGTTGTCTGTCACTAAGCTTCCGCCAGCAACTAAACTACATGTTTTTTTTTATAAAAATCAACCCCTACATTAATTATTTTACAGAAATCAATCCCTATATTAATTTTTGCTTGCTCTAGATCCTTATCCACTTTTTCTTCACTTTTTCACTCTTTTTTCTCATTGCCCCGCTTACAAACTGTCCAATAAAAAATGTCATGGTCTACTCACTTAACACTCAAAACCTCCCTACCCCATTTCTCCTTCTTCATTTTTCATTTTTTCTACTTTTTCTTCATTTTCTTATTCGTTTTCTTCTTCATCTTCTTCTATGTCTTCTTCATTCTTCATGCAATGACAAAATAATTGTTAGTTCTTCTTTCTGGAACATGTATAAGTTTTGTTTTCTATTTTATGAAAAACTTGAATTTTCATGGGGTTTTCATGTTCATGAGTTTTCTGAGAATATTTATTTATTTTCTTCTTTCTGGAACGTTGTTTGAAGTTCATTTATTATACATGATCACTATAAGATGATAGTGTAGTGTAAATGAGGTCTACACGAGTACTACACGAGCCTCGTGTAGACTACACACAAGGTATATGATCTTTATGTAGACCTCATGTACACTACATGATCATCGTGTAGTGCATCAGGAACTTCTTCAGCAATGCATAAGCATCTTGTAGCATCTATTACACTATAAAAAGACTACATGATCATCAGTAGTGTCATCGTGTAGTTTGCAGGATGACCACATGATGATCGTGTACTCCTTGTATACACTACACGATTACACTACACAATCCTCGTGTAGTCCTCATGTACACTACACGATGAAACTACATGAACATTGTGGAAGTAGTGAGAAGGAAGTGCAAACGTTATGGGCAAATTGGCCACAATCGACAAACGTGCAGAAATTGAATTCCTCTATTTCAACGGGAGGACCAAGCCACTTACATATAAACAATGACATTTGTTGACTTAAATTAAATATTAATATATAAATATACATGTAATTGTCATTTAATAATGTCATAAAGTTTAATTAGCCTACACGATATCCGTGAAGTCACCGTGTAAACTACATGAACACTGCACAATGACCGTGAAGTCATCGTGTAGGCTACACAAAGCCCACACGATGCCCGTGAAGCCATCGTGTAGGCTACACGAAACCCACACGATGCACGTGAAGTCATCTTGTAGGCTACGTGAAGCCTACACGATGCCCCTGAAATTATCATATATGCTACGTGAACACTACACGATGACCGTGAAGTCATCGTGTAGGCTACACGAAGCCTATACGATACCCGTGAAGTCATGATGTAGGCTACATGAACACTACAATATTACCACGAAGTCATCGTGTAGGCTACACGAAGCCTACACGATGCCCGTGAAGTCATCGTGTAGGCTACATGAAGCCTACCCTAAACATATAGTAACCAAAAGCATTCAACAACATATAAGAAAATTGGGCATTAAAAATACAAGTTATAAAAATCCATAATTCACAACTATGCCACATGCAAATAACTAAATTGCAATTCGTCTTCGATATTCTTGCATTTTTGGTTGAGTTATTTCTTAGATATTCTTCCCATATGCGAGGGTTTCAACAAATTAAGGGTGAATACCCCACAATTGAACCTATAAAATACATGAAATTCAAAAACACAATTAAATAATATGTAAGAAATTTTAAGTGGACTTTCAAAAAAATATATGCTTCACTTACCCATCATCATGGCATATCGAAGATAGAATGAGTAATCATCTAGCCTTGATGTTACCAGATGATTTATCAAAATTTAAATTTGGGAAATTGCAAAGGAAATTTCTAATTGCATGGACACAATCTTCTTGTCCATTGAAGTGATCTTTTGATCCATTCCAATGAGACATTTCATCACCTAATCTTCATGTCCGTTGAACTTTTCGGACACAATCTTATTCTCCTCTGTGTTTTCAACGGCCTCCTTGGACCTCTTCCTCATCTTCCTTTTCAATGGCCTCCTCCTCCAATTAACTTCCTATTCTACTGAAAAGGGTGACAAAGGAGGCGTCGACTAAAAAACATGTAATATTAAGCAGACAAACCAGAAAAATGGTGACTACACGATCGATTACACAGATATAGTGTAGTCATCGTGTAGACTACACGATCAGTTACATGGTCATCATGTAGACTACATGATCAGTTACACGAACCTCATATAGTCATTGCGTGACTACACGATCGGTTTCACGAACCTCGAGTATCCCTCGTGTAGACTACACGATGGTTACACGGACCTCGAGTAATCTACACGATGGTTACACTGATCTATACGATGACAACACGATATTAGTGGAAACATCATGTAGACTATACGATGACTACATGAGGTCAGTGTGTAGTCTACACGATGACTACACGAGGTCCCTGTTCAAGAAGAAGAATGGTAGAAAATGATTATGAACATATCTTCTCTCCAACTACTGATCTTCAATTACCTTTTTCTTCTTCCTCCTCAGTAGGGACCAAGAAAAGAGCTGTCAACTAAAAATGCAAGAAATATAAATTAGTATGTGTGAAATTAATATTCCACTAGCAAGTAAATTCTAAGCAAGGGGGGCTACCTTTATGAACGAGAGTTGGTCTAATAGTTTTGGTTTTGCTGCTTCTGCATTTTTGTGTGAGATCAGTGGAAGAAGTGCAAAGGCAGGCTTGCGGAAATGACCGAGAAGCTGACCAATAGTACAGACTCGTGAACCAATCCCGCAAGAGCTTTTATTCAAAGAGCCACATGTAACAATTGGTTTTTTTGGAGCTGCCCCCCCCATAATTTTCGTTACCGAGATATCTTTTTTTTTAATTGTTCCCAACTGTATAGCCTACCGTCAGGGGCCCCGCAAGATCATATGCCACACCTTTTTTTTTATCATCTTTTTTTACTGACCGGATCGGTCTCACACGACAGTCGACAAAGCCTTGGTATCCTTTGTGGATATCCCACATGAAATTCGCGATGAGGGTTCCAAACCTCTTCTATCCCACGTTGAGATTTTAGAAAAGGTGGGCAAAGTTCTGTTCAGCTCTTTGAGCAGGTGGCCAGAGTCAAAGAAAGCCTTGCATTTATTTTGTGATCCTCCGCGACTACTACCAAAAAGCTCCAAGAGGGAGTTCCATAGGAAGAGGAAAATTCAGAAAAAGAGAAAAAAAAAGAAGAAGATTGAATGGATTATCCCGAACCTGACTCCGCCGCCGTCGCAGGAACCATTTATGATGGCCACGTCTAGGTGGATGGTAGCACTAGCCTGAATTATGTTAACTTGTCAACATAATTCACCAACATACAATCTCCTTCGAAAAAATTTCTTTCTGACGATTCTCAACAGGTATTATCGTGGTCAGACACCTTTTGAGAATCCTTGGAATATGTTCACAAAGTAGCGTGTAACAACTATTTATTTGTATTTAGTTAGTTCTCAGATATTAGTATTATTGAATTCATATGAATAAATTGAAAGTTTTATTTTAAATTAAAATATGTTTATAAATTAATCAAGTCCAGGAACTTTTTATCAATGAATGAAGAGTGAAGATAGAGGCGTTTCCAGACGAACTCTTCTGAGAAAGTTCAGACCGTATTTGAAGTCTTAGGATCGACTGTGCAATCAAATTTGATCATGACAGTTAGGTTGAACCAATGAATGCCAGTCTTGGGGCATGGGTGTGAGACTCAAATGGTTAACATATACATGTTATGAACATGTTGAATAGACCGGTAAATAATTAGTTTAGAGCCCAAAATCATTTACCTAGCTCTAAATCTAATTGTTACACCTTAAGAGTATTTTCGTAATTATCTTAATCCTAAGGTGAATAAGTAGCTTGACTTAGTTAGTTGTAATATTTGATATGTCAAATGAGTGAGTTCGAATTGAGGGACAATACCACGGCTGTTGGAATTGTAATTCAATTAAATTAGAGTTACGTGATTCACACATATGAAAATTTTTGGTTGGATTACAAAAGCAACGATATCACCTTATGCTTTATTAATGAGTGTATGAATAAATTAACCTGATCAGGTATTCAATGAATTGAGTAATTGATTAAAATTTGTGAATTGTAGGAGACAATTCATTATTATGTCTTTCTTATTCATGGTTAATAAAAGAGTTGAGGAAATAATAACAAGATGGGTGGAATGGTAATTTTACATTCCACTCTTGTTACTGATATTCACGATTGGTATTATGTTAAAATATTATAGGGACCGTGAAAATAAAAATGATTTATTTACACTAACATAAAACTATAGTGGAGTCGAACGATGTCATGATTAAATAGGTCGGGAATTTATATATGGAGATAAATTCGCCGGGCATTTGAATATTTATCTTTGTCCACAAGGGTTCATTCATTCTTAGAAATAGCTCATGAGAACATGAATAGAGAAATAAAATAAATTGGATCAAAATATGTTTGTGTGCCAATACAGGTTTCCTACACCTTTATGTGATGGATGATGTGACTTAATTAGTTAAGTATGATTATTTGTATTGAAATTAATTAGTTTATTATTTTTTAATTAATAGATAATTAGTAAATAGAAATTAATTAATTAATTGATAATGATCAATTAAATCTAACAATTGGATTATGAATCTCGATACAACTCAAATTCTAGGGAATATTATAATTTTCGGCAATTATGAATATATAGGGTGGATTTTAAAAAAAATTAAAAATATATGGATAGATTTATAAATATTGAAAATTACATTTTATCAATATCTAATAGCAATCTGATTACAGATAGATCTTAGATAAGATATAGTATCTTGTTAACAAATCAGAAGGAGAATAACGTTTTCCCCTCTCTCCCAGTTTCCGTCGAAAAATATATTGAGGGAGATTTTTTTTTATTTTATTCTTCAATCGTTTTGAGAGCCCACACCCAAATTCCTATACAAAAGTCTCGTGCGATATATCTCTGAAATTAACGGGTGGTTGTTGGTAGATAAAATCCACAAATTATTCTTAGAGTTCAAGTGCATGATTCGGATTCCGAAGCTGGAAGAACACGAAGAATGCTCGACAGTTCAGAAAATCTCCGATTCAACGTATAGGTGAAAAATGGTTTATAACTTTATCTTCTCATTTAATGTCATATATGCATAATCGCACGTTGTTTGATTTTAAGTTATTTAATTTGATTAAATACGTTAATAGAAATTTTTTTTATATTCCGCCCACGAACCGTTCGTAGTTCAAACTTGTTTTTAATTTGTGGATATTGTCATATGATTTTGTATAGTAGATTGAAAACTATTTTGAATGTGTTATGTGATTGAATCCCTAACTATTGACTCTGTGCATTTTTATTTCAATTTAGAATTGTTGTACGCCGGATTTAGGCATAGGATTTTATGTAATTTATTTTGTTACAAAAGTTATAATTTTATAAATTTGATGTAAAATCGTCGTCGTCTCGATACCATCGTTGGAAACTGCTCGAAACCGCCACCGAGAAGTCGTCGGATAGCCACCGAGAAGTCGTCAGAAATGACTGTTCACGCAAAATTACTGTTCACACCAAAATTACTATTCATGCCAGAATTACTTTTCACGCCAGAGTTATTGTTTCGGTGGTCATAGTATTGTTATGGTGCATGTCGCTGCCGCTATCCACTCTCGTGTCCTGCATGGTGGCTAAGGTTTCACAAACCCTAGGTGATAATAATTAGGGTTTAGGAAATCATTTGATGTTTCGCGATAACCCTTATCCTATTTTTTTATCTTTTATTTTTTGAATTTTAAATTTTAAAAATAAAAGATAATTTTTAATTCAATAAATTATCTATTTTATCTTTTTATCTTTTAAATTCTGAATTTAAAAGATAGTTATCAATGTAATCTCTTTATCCTTTTGTTTTGTTAAAAAAGAGAGGATAATTAATGAGATTATATAATTGGAAAAATAGTTTTACTTAATTAAAGGGTTTTAATCAAAATTTAAATTTTGAATTTTTGAAATTTGAAATTTGAAATTGGATTTTAAAATGGGAATGGAGTTTTGTAAAGTGTTAGAAAGTGGTGGGACAACCTGAAGGACAAATAGACAATTACAGACGCCGTGAAGATTTGTAAATTAATTTGTAATTTATTATTCTTTTTGGATTATAATTAAAAATGAGCCAATATGAAGTTTAATTTTAAATGTATGATTTAATTTTAATCACGGATCATCATATAACATGTCATATAGAATTAGGGATATGCCAAAATCAAATTATCATGTAACATGGACATGCATCATTATATATTAATTATAATGGTTATAATTTAATTATAGTATGGAATTTATAATGGTAATAATTTTAAATTGGGATTTAAAATTAAATAAATGATTTATAAATTTTATCACGTTTTTCAAATGAATACAAGTTATGTTTTGAAAAATAACCAAAAATCCAAAGTTTTTTTTTTCAAAAACTAGGTGAGAGGGTCGTTTACATTGAAACGTTCCCAATGTCTCAAACACGAACTTGATTGTTCCATGAGGATTGGTTTAGAACCGTCCATAACGATCCTCTCTTCAGTGGGAGAAACTTTGGAGTTGTGTCGCTTTGAATCATCGAGTTGCTTGAGAAGCTAAGACTTCTAAATGAAGTGGTGGGACAGAGCCGTCCCATAGACTGAGTGTTAGTCCATAGCAACTTTTAAGAGTCGATGCGTTGATTGAACACTTAGACTGAAGCACATTGGAATCCTCATATAGGGGCTAGTCAATGGGGCCAATGTGACCAAAACTATTAGTGATTGATTAAGCTAGATGTGAAGATATTTGTGCGTTAACCAAACGAGAAGAGCCTCGATACGATAGGAGATAGTTTGGATCTCATCCCTTGATGAGACAAGCTATCATTTTTTATCGTAACATCATTGAGGAAATATTTTTAATGGATTTTTAAATATTTAAGTAGTTGCATCATGCATCAAACTTTCCTAAACGATTGAGCATTTATTTACACTACTTTATTTATTCTTTTCGATAATCATGTCAATATCCTCATTCTCAACTATCTTAAAAGCGAACAATATTAACTGGTGATAATTACGGTGATTGGAAACACAATCTCGATATCATACTGGCGATTGAAAAGCACAAGTTTGTGCTCATCACCCCTTGTTCATTTGAATCTTTTAGTGAATCGACACAAGAGGAAAATGATGCTTATGCTTTTTGGCTACGTTCTGATGAGATAGCCAGATCTTACATCTTGGCTTTTGTTAGCAATGTGTTGCAACAAGAACATCAGAATTTGGAAACCACCGCTTATATGATGTTGAACATTACTGAAATGTTCGGAGATCAGGGTCGTTAAACCAAACAGACAGTTGTGTGAAACCTTATGAACTGCAGGATAAAACTCGGAACTCTTGTAAGAGAACATATGATGTTGATAATTAGTTATTTAAATGAGATGGAGATCATGGGTGCTAAGGTTGATAGCGAGACTCAGATGGATATGATCCTAGAGACTCTACTTGATACCTTCGAGAACTCCAAATGTAATTATTTGATGAATAAGTTGAGGTACTCGCTTCCTGAGATTATGAAGGAGTTGCAAGCAGCTGAGACTTTGTATCTAAAGGGCAAAAGGAAGACTGGAGAGGTAAAATTTACTGAAAGTAAGTCTTCCACCTCTAGCGTCAAAAGGAAACATGAGAGGAGGTCTGAATAAGGATAAGAAGCAAAACTCAAAAGTTGCAAATGGTAAGGGCACTGTAAGGTGGACATGTCGTGAGACAAGTGTCATCACTGTGGAGTCGATAACCATTGGATACGCAATTGCCTGGATTATCGCTAGCAGATATCTTGGTCGAGTTCATCGTTCGTATAGGGATAAAACACTATTATTGGTTGTATCAGTTGAAATTTGATAATGATTATCTGTGTTTTACGTGATATTTATCATACTTAGTTTTTTTTGGAAAAACCTTATTTCAGTAGCTAGTGTAATTGAGCAAGGATTCAATTTGAATTTCATTGATAAAGATATTGGATTTTTTAGAAATGACTGCTTAATTACTACCGCACGTTTAATAAATAAACTGTTTTACGTAAAACCAATAATTTCAATGATATGTGACACTGAAGTGAATGTTAATTCACAAAGCGCATGGCGACTGCAGGATACTATTGAATTGAGCCTATACAGGCGAATGGAGTATACAGAACGAACGATTAAAAAAGGTTGAAGTCTGACTCAACCGAGCTAACCTATTTGTGGCACTTAAGCTTTGGGCATATTAGCCTAGACATGATTAATGGTTATCTGCTTTTTAAACTTTAAGAGTGAGATCACTACCCACATATGAATCTTGTATAGAAGGCAAACTGATCAAGAGGCCTTTTTCTAGCAAAAGGTGAAAGAGTCACTCAATGCTTTGAATTCATACATAGTGATGTATATGGGCCACTGAATATCCAAGCAAGAGGAGGTTATGAATACTTCATAACCTTCACTGATGACTACTCACACTTTGGTCATGTTTATCTAATGCGTCAAAAATCTGAAACCTTTGAAAAAGTTCAAAGAGTATAAGGCCTTAGTTGAAAAGTAATTAGAAAAACAAATCAAAACACTACGATCCGATCGTGGTGGAGATTACTTGCTAGGAGAGTTGAAAGACTTTCTTAAGGAAGAATGTATTCTTTCTCAGCTTACAACACTTGGTACGCCATAGCGAAATGGTGTGTCAGAGAGAAGGAATCGAACTCTGATGAATATGGTTAGATTCATGATGAGTTACTCACCCCTCCCAAATTCCTTATGAGGATATGCATTGGAAATAACATAATATATTCTAAACCAAGTTCTGTCGAAGACGGTGCCTGGTACATCATATGAAAGATGGTATGGACAAAAATCGTCTATTAATCATTTTAAAATATGAAGGTGCCTAACACATGTTCTAAAACTGAAGATAGGCAAGTTGGCCAGTGGTTCAGAATTATGCACGTTCGTAGGATTTTCTAAAGGAAAGAAGGGGTCATCTTCTATAGAACGACTTACCAGAAAATATTCATTAGCAAGAATGCTCATTTTCTTAAAGAAGATTATATTAAAAGTGTACAACCGAGAAGCACAATTATGCTAGAGGAATTATTGAGTGGGAGGACACTCCCTAATAAAAGAATAACCACGACAGGAGCCAAAGCCTATAGAGCCTCGACGTAGTGGGAGGTTTGTGAGACAACCTTGGAGGTATATGTCCTATGGAGAAGCTTTGACAGCTATCTCAGATAAAGACCTTGATGAACTTGTCTCCTACTTAGAGGCCATGGATGGTCTTAAAGTAACCTTAAGGTAAGAAGCCATGAACGTTGAGATATATTCAATGTACTTGAACGAAGTCTGGAAGCTTGTAGATCCTCCCGAAGGGGTAAAACCCGTGGGATGAAAATGGATCTATAAGAAGAAAAGATGTCCGAATGGAAATGTAGAGATATTCAAAGCTAGCCTAGTAGCCAAGGGCTACACCCAAAAAGAAAGTATAGACTACAAAAATACCTTCTCGTCAGTGGCCATGCTTAAATCCATAAGAATCCTTTTGTCTATTGATGTTACCCTTGATTATAAAATCTGACAAATAGACGTCAAGACTGCTTTTCTGAATGACAATCTTGATGAGCACATTTATATGGCTCATCCAGACGGGTTCATGGAGAAAGGCCAAGAGGGTAAAGTTTGTAAAGTGCAAAAGTCAATTTATGGACTTAAGCAAGCGTCACGATCATGGAATATTAGATTCGTCAAAACTGTTAAAAACTATAATTTTGAACAGTTAATGAACGAGCCATGTGCGTAGAAACTGATACATGAAGGGAATGTGAGTTTTCTAGTCTTGTACGTAAATGATATGAAAGATCTTGGAGAAGCTGCATTTGTCTTAGGTATTCTGATCTTTCGAGATAGGAAGAACAAACAATTGGCACTGTCTCAAGTATCTTACATTGATAAGGTGTTAGATCACTTCAGTATGCAAAACTCCAAGATAAGATTTCTTCCTTTTAGACATGGAGTCAGCCTCTCCAAGGAGCAGTCTCCCAAGATTTCTCAAGAAAAGGAAAACATAACAAAGATTCCCTATGCCTCAACCGTAGGAAGTCTCATATATTCGATGCTTTGGATTAGGCCAGACATTTACTGTGTTGTGGCGTGGTGAGTCGTTTCCAATCTAATCCTGAAATCGAGTGTTGGAATGCCGTCAATCATATCCTTAAGTATCTGAGGAGAACAAAGAACTACATGCTTGTGCATTCAATTACTGACCTGAATATGACAGGGTACTAGTAATTCTGATTTCCAACAGACAAGTATTTTAGGAGGTCCATTTCAGGATCGATGTTCATCCTGAATGGTGAAGCAGTTGTATGGAGAAGTATAAAATAATCTTGCATTGCTGATTCTACCATGGAAGCTGAATATGTGGTAACTTGTGAAGCTGCAAAGGAGGCTCTATGGCATAGAAAGTTTTTGAAGACTCTGGAAGTTGTTCCAGACGCTGACAAGTCCATGACACTTTATTGTGATAACAGTGGGGCTGTAGGGAATTCTACGGAACCTAGAAGTTATAAGAGATCTAAACACATAGAATGTAAATATCACCTGATTAGAGAAATAGTTGATTCAACGTGCAGACATTATGGTTACGCATATTTTGACGGTCAACAACCTGACAGATTCATTCACGAAGACTTTAAGCAGTAAAGTTTTTTATGGTCATCCGGAGGACTTAGGAATAAGAGATTGTACATGCCTACTTTAGTCCAAGTGGGAGATTGTTGAAATATGTCCATAAAGTAGCGTGTAATAACTATTTATCTGTATTTAGTTATTTCTCAGACATTAGTATTATTCAATTCTCATGAGAAAGTTGAAAATGATATTCGCAGTCTTAGGATCGACTGTTAGATTGAACCAATGAATGTCAATCTTAGGGCATGGGAGTAGAGCTCAAACAGTTAACCTAGACATGTTATGAACATGTTGAATAGACCAGTAACAAATTAGTTAAGAGCCTAAAATTATTTTCCTAGCTCTAAATCTAATTGTTACACCTTAAAGATATTTTCGTAATTATTTTAATCTTGAGGTGAATACGTACCTTGACTTAGTTAGTTGCAATATTTGATATGTCAAACGAGTGAGTTCGAATTAGCAGGAAATACATCGATTGTTGGGATTGTAATTCAATTAAGTTGGAGTTACGTGATTCACAAATATGAAAATTCATGGTTGGATTGTGAAAACAACAATATCTCTTTATGCTTTATTGATGAGTGTGTAAATAAATTAACTTGTCCATGTATTCAACGAATTGAGTCATTGATTAAGATTTATGAATTGTACGAGACAATTCACTATTATGTTTTTCTTATTCACATTCAATAAATGAGTTAAAGAAATAATAACAAGAGGAGTAAAATGATAATTTTATATTTCACTCTTGTTACTCGATGGGTATTATGTTAAAATATTTTGTGGATCGTGAAAATAAAAAGAGTTTATTTACACCAACAGAAAACGTAGCGCGCGTGAATTGAGAGTTGATTCGGCATTAAACCTATAGTGGAGTCGTACGGTGTTAGGATTAAATAGGTCGAGAATTTATGGAGATAAATTAGCCAGGAATTTGAATCCTTAGGTTTGTTCGCGTGGGTCCATTCGGTCTTAGAAATAGCTCATGAGAATAGGAATAGAGAAACGCAGTAAATTGATCAAAATGTATTTTAGTGCCAAGACATATGTCCTACCTATATGGGAATATTTATAAATATCAAAATTATATTTTATTAATATCTAATAGCAATCTGATTGCAGATAAATCTTGGATAAGATACAGTTGCTTGTTAACAAAGCAGAAGGAGAAAAGCGTTTTACCCTCTCTCCCAGTTACCGCCGAAAGATATATTAAAGGACAAATTTTTTATTTTTCTTCTCCAATCGTTTTAAGAGCCCACACTTAAATACCTATACAAAATTCTTGTGATATATATTTCGAAGATTAACAGGTTGTTATTGCTGGACAAAATTCACAAATCGTTCTTGGAATTCAAGTGTGTGATTCAGATCTCAAAACTTGAAGAACATCAAGAACGCTCGAAGGAATTCCACCAGTTCAGAAATTTTCCAATACAAAGTATAGGTGAAAAATTTGTCTATAACCTTATCTTCTCATTTAATATTGTATATGCATAATAACACGTTGTTTGGTTTTAAATTATTTAATTTGATTAAATAAGTTAATTGAAAAAAAAATTGATATTCCGCCCACGAACCGTTTATGATTCAAACTTATTTTTAATTAATTTTAAAATTAACTGGTACCAACAGAAACTTGGTTACCATACAAACTACCCACCAAGGGGATAGTTTCAAATACCTATGCCTATTTATCCAAAATAGAGTAATTCAGTATTCAACACATAAATAATTTAATATATCATTACATAGAATTAAATAAATTGTACTTAGAAGGCAAGTGGACATCCATTGAGTGAATATCCACGAACATCAATGGGGATTTCTGTGTTTTTTTTTTGTTTTTTCAATTTTTAAGATCACAAAAAATATCATTTGTATTCTTGACAACTAATAATGATTTTATTGTTCTGGAGAAAGAGAGCTCTTCCTACGGATATTGGTTGAACGTTTCAAGGTTGTCAACCAAAACCAATCATCTCTTCTCAATTAGGGTAGGGTTCTCCTTCCCTAACAGAAAATGTTGTAGCAAATAAATCAGAGTCATCTTGACCCGATTAGAATCTGCCTTATATTTAGAGTTTTTAAAATTCTCCTCCAACTCAGCCATGGCTATTGATTGGGCTTTGAGAAAGTACAGATCAGAGAATCTATTAGTGCCACAGGTCTTCTCCTCATCCCGGGATTTACCGAACTTTAGTCCGGTCATCAACGGGAACTCCTTCTTGGAGAAGCACAATGGTTCCTCATTGACAAGAAATCATATTTCCTCCTCAGATGGAGTGCCGCTGACATATTCAGCCTCACTGACCAGCGCCTGCTGGCAGACGGTTGCTGGAAACTTATGGCTAAAAGATCAAGGAAATGGCCAAAGCATATCTCCCTAAATGGGGAGAATTGAGGAGCTGTCAACTTGATCTTGATAACCACTATGCAGTGGGTATTGCACTTTGCATTGACCATTGCTTTTGGAATTCTGTTAACGTCATGGACGTATCTTAGTTGCATCTTAGATGAAGCCATAACCTGTAGAAAATTCAAGGCAAACATAAGATCAGAAAATATACACGATGCTCGCGTATTTATCGTGTAGACTACACGAGGCGAACACGAACTTGGTGTAGTCCTCGTGTAGACTACATGATGGTTACACGACGAGCGTGTACCCAGAAAATAGACACGATGTAAGACCAGAATCTAAAAAACCCATAAAATCACTCAGAAACCCAGAAGAAGAAAAAAACACTCAGAGAACCAGAAAAAAATATTAGAAACCCAAAAAATAAACTTGTTGTGATTCGAACATCCACAAAAAATAGAAACGCAGAAATCTAGAAAAAAACCCTCATAAACTCAGAAAAAGTACCTCAGAATCCTAGAAAAAACACCTCAAAATCCAGAAACCAAAAAACTTACCTTATTGTGATTCCTTGTTGTGGGAGACGAAGGCTCAAGGATTTGCAGAGAGAGAGATGCTGCGACTTCGAGAGAGTGAGAGATAGTAACAGTAAGAGAGAAATGATGGGAATGCAAGTGAGGTATACGAAATGGTGAGGTTTCGTGTAATGTATAATCATCATTTTTTTTCAAACCGTCGTTTGAAATTATGAATGAGTTTTTTGATAACCACATAAGTTGATTTTGAATTAAAGGTGAGATAGTGAGTAGTGTAAGCAAAAATTAATGTAGGAATGAAATTCTATAAAATGGTTACTGTTACTGTAACAGAAAACTCAAACTATATCGTCTCTGTGCCTCTGTATAAAACCCACGGCTCTTCTTCTCTCTATCCTCATTACTCTCTTTCTTCTATAACCATTCGAATATTTGAAAAAAGAAAGGGAAAACTTACCAATATGAGTAGAATTCGTTGTATGGTCTTCTTTTTATTCGTCTTCTTCTTCACTTCTTCTCTTTCAGAGCTCTGCAACCCACAAGACAAAAAGGTCCTTCTCCAAATCAAGAAATCCTTCAATGACCCTTACATCCTGTCTTCCTGGAATCCCCAAAACGACTGCTGCAATTGGTACTGTGTCACGTGCGATCCCACCTCCAATCGAATCAATTCCCTAACCATTTTCGCCGGCAGCCTCCCCGGCAAAATCCCACCGGAGGTCGGCGACCTTCCTTTTCTCGAGACTCTCGAATTTCACAAGCTACCTGATCTTACTGGCCCAATACAACCGGCCATTGCTAAGCTCTATAAACTCAACTTCCTCCGCCTCAGCTGGACAAACATATCCGGCTCTGTTCCTTCCTTCCTCAGCAAGCTTACGAATCTCACCTTCCTCGATCTCTCCTTCAACAACCTCACCGGTTCCATTCCTGGTTCTCTCTCTCAGCTCCCTAATCTCAACGCTCTGCATTTGGACCGCAACAAATTAACCGGACATATACCGCAATCTTTCGGTTACTTTAAAAGGACTATTCCAGATCTGTATCTATCGCACAATAAACTCACCGGAGAAATTCCGTCCACCTTTTCCGGAGCGGATTTCAATGTAATCGATCTGTCGCGGAACAAGCTTTCAGGCGACGCATCGGTGGTATTCGGCGGAAACAAGACGACTCGGAGTGTTGATTTGTCGAGGAATTTGTTGGAATTTAACTTGTCGAAAGTGGTTTTTCCGAAGAGCTTGACGTCGTTGGATCTCAACCATAATAAGATTAATGGAGGTATTCCGGTGGAGATTACGACATTGGCTGATTTGCAGCTTTTGAATGTGAGCTATAATAAGTTGTGTGGTCGGATTCCGGTGGGTGGGAAGCTACAGACCTTCGACTACTCGTCGTATTTTCATAACAAGTGCTTGTGTGGCTCACCGCTTGACAGTTGCAAGTGATTTTTAGTTACTTTTGAATAAAATATTATGCAATAACGATTAGTGGATTAGAATAATTAAGTGGATTTAGTTCATCTCGAGTTTGCTTAAACCGGTTGTTTGAGCTGGTAAGTCCATTTAAGTCGGTGGGATCATTCATTTATGAAGAACTTTCACTTACGCTACTTGTAGTTTCAGTGGGATCATTCATTTATGAAGAACTTTCACTTACGCTACTTGTAATTTCAGTTAATGACACTCACATTCCCTCTAACACTCTTTGTGGTTTGACACGTACACCCCTCAGAGTTTCAATATTTGCCGGTCCCCATCTGTCCAAGAAACTAGAGATTTTTCTTCCTCAACAATATACTCTTGATGTTAGCCGGTGCAGGTTTGATGTGGATGAGATGGACAAGGTTCAATGGAGGACACCCTTATGCAGAGAGCACTTACGCTTCATTGGCAGTGTGTAATACACATGATTGCTCTACTAGCTCATCCTTGATATCATCTTCTTCAGAAAACCTTATGTCATTGGTGTTGTCCAGGGCATGATCCTTGCTTGGTTAATAATATGCTAGAGCTGCAGTCATGTTCATTTCATGATAATTGAAATTCTTAATTGATAATTCACGTATTCTTTTAACCCAAGAAATTTAAAAGAAGAAATGAGAAATCCAAATTCGCAATCCAAAATCTCTATTTCAGAAGAAATTCAAAAAACCCAATGGTAGTTCGTAAGAATAAATTCTTAGGAATTTCTTAAACCTAAAGTTTCTTTTCCCAGAACCTCATCGGTCGTCGTGTCTAAGGTGTCGAAATACCTCATTCGCCGCCACAAAAATCACCTCATTAGGCTACCGCAAAGACTTGGACAATTGAATGCTTATGAAAATTATATTTCTTGTATTGGAATCGAGCAAAAACTTAGCTAAAGAATGACTATTACAGAGTACATATAGAGCTAGCTTAATACAGTTCTAGCACCTCAATACAGGATTAGTTATAGAGAATATTTACTTTTCGGGGCCACACCGATCTAGAGAAGAACACGTATGAGAAAGGGAGAATCTAATGCTGGATTTTGCTGATGAGGCATATCAACTCCTTGGCTGTTAAGCTCACATAAGAGCTGGTAAATAGGTGAGCTAGACCAATGGCTAGCCACCTTGTGTTGCTGGCTTGGACTGAACCACATTAACAAGACAATGGTGAGGTGGTTCACTAACATCCCCCCTCAAGCTGATTGGGGTGAACACCACATGAAGCTTGCCTTTCAAGTGTGAAAATTGACTTCCTGAGAGAGCCTTGGTAAATATATTAACAACTTGTTCTATTGAGGGAATATATCTTATTTCGAGTAGCTTGGCAAGGATCCTATCACGAACAAAATGAGCATCAATTTCTATGTGTTTAGTTCATGCATTTGAAACTAAATTGGTTAGCAAGGAAGCAGCTCCCGTGTTACTACACCAAATCATTGGATGTTAAGGACAAAACAAGTACATTTCTTTGAGTAAAGACTCAATCCAGCACAATTTAGAGGTTGTGTTGGCTAAAGACCTGTACTCACTCTCAGTACTAGACCTAACCACCACATGCTATTTTTTTAGGACCAAGATACAAGGCTTCCACCTAGGTGAATTGCAAAGCCATAAGTTGATTTTCTGTCTTCTATGCTACTGGCCCAATCTATATAAAAAAAGCAACAAGGTGGAAGCTTGTAGCAAGTTTGAGCAGAAGTCCTTCATGAATACGTCCTTTAAGATACATGAGTAACATTTTACATGCCTACCAATAAATAGAAGTTGGGCAGTGCATGAATTGACTAAACTTATGTACTATGAAAGCAGTCGCAGGCCTTGTCAAGGTCACATAGTGCAAAGCCTCAAGCACACTTTTGTATATAGTAACGTCAGACAGAAGATCTCCACTACCTATGGTCAGGGTTGTTGCTAGAGTAGGGCAAGGTTTTGAATATTGCATTTGAGTTTTGAGATAAAATGTAGCCTACAGTAGTTTTATGGACCTCAATACCCAGAAAATGGTGCAAGTAACCTAGGTCATTGAGAGCAAATTTGCTGTGAAGATCCTTAACCAAATTAGATATGAACCTTGAGTCATCCCTATAAGCAGTATGCCATCCACATATATAAGTAGGTAGACCAGTCTAGAACCTTGCTTGAGAATGAAGAGAGAGTGATCTGAGTGAGCCACCTCAAAGCCTTTTTGTATCAGAGTCAATTTGAGCTTGTCATACTAGGCTCTGAGTGCTTGCTTAAAGTCATAGATGGATTTATGAAACCTGCAAACATGTGTAAGCCTATATGTAGCAATGAATCCTGGAGGTTGGGTCACATAAACAATTTCAGACAAGGTTCCGTGCAAGAAAGTATTATTTACATCTAATTATCTAACAAACCAGTTATAAGTGAGGGCAGCAGTGAGAACAATCCTAATGGTTGCATGTTTAACAACAGGTGAGAAGGTTTCTGAAAAATCAACCCCAAATGTCTAATGAAACTGTTTGGCTATTAACATAACCTTAGATCTGTGAATAGAGCCATATGCCTTCTGTTTTAACTTGAAGACCCACTTATTACCCACAACATTCATAGATGGATGATAAGGTATCAAAGACCAGATATTGTTGTTTTGTAATGCAGCAAACTCATCCTCCATAGCTTGTTTTCATTTGGCATGTGCGAGGGCTGTTTTCACTAAAGTTCGTTCAAGGTTGAGTGTGGCAGTGTTTGTGTGGTAGGCTTTGGGTTTAAAAATACATGCTTTGGATCTGGTGACCATGTGATGTTGATTTGAAGGTGGAAGGGATAAGGGTGGTGGTGGTGGAATGGGAGTGTTATGAGGCAATATGACTAGTTAGTATATCAGTAACATGAGAGTATGGCAAGGGAGAGTTAGTATCTAAAGCAGACACGGAGTTATACCTATTAGAGAAGCTGATGAAGATGGATTGTCATGAGCAGATTGTGCAAGAGAGGAACAAATTGAAATACCTGCAGGAATATAAAAGGGAATAGAGAAAGAAGGTAGAGAAGCAGTTTCAACAACATAATGCTTAGGAGTATGGGATTGATTATGAAATGGAAAAACATGCTCATTAAAACACAACATGAATAACAATGTAAATCCTCCCTGAAGAGTGAAGACACAAATATCTTTTGTGAACAGAACTATAACCAATGAAAGTACACAACGCAGGCATGTACTAAAGTTTATGATGGTTATATGGCCTTAAATAGGAGTAACAAACACACCCAAAACTCCTTAAGAAACTATAGTCAGGATTTTAATTGTAGAGCTTTTGAAAATGGGACTAATTGTTTAGGGTAAGGCAAGGCAATCTATTTTTGAGGTATGTTAAGACTGAAAGGTATACCACCAATAATTTAAAGGCATGAAGGCTTTGGACAGTAGGGTGAGATCAACCTCTACTACATGTCTATGTTTTCTCTCAGCTCACCCATTTTAATGGTGAGAGTGGGGACAATGATGCCTTGATAGTCCAGATACTTCTGAAAGACTTTAAACTCACCCTCAGTCAGAGTAACTACATTTAATAGGTAGGTCAAACTATTTTTCTACTTTAGCTTTGAAAAATAGAAATGTCTGGAAAGATTCAGATTTCAATTTAAGAGGGTAGATCTAAGAAAACCTTGAGTAATCATGAAGGAATAGTATGTAGTATATATTAGAAACCATTTAAGGCCATGGGTGCAAGACCTCAAATGTCTGCATGAACCAACTCAAGAGGCTTGGATGATATGACAGGTGAATTATGTAATGTAATGCTATGGCTCTTACCAAGTTGACAGTCATGATAAAATGTATCTTTTAGACTTGGACAATTAATATGTAGCTTATTAAAGACAGAATCCACTATTTTGAATTATGGATGACCAATTTTTTTATGCCACACATTAATATCAGTAAATTTAGTAGCAAAAAAAATAGATGGATTAATGTGAACATAACAAGGTGAAGTCTAATTTTCATTAGTAATCAAGCTTTCTACATTGCCAGAGGCATTATTGGAAAGAAAAACATTACTGGAAGTTGAAACAGAACTACAAGTAGGTTTAGATATGCATTTTTCATATGGCAAACTAGAACTTAAGCTATCATTAAACAGAAAAATATTGTAGGCAACAACAACTTGTTTTCCTCATAGCACAAAAGGTCATAAAGGACATCTTTAAGCTTTCCTGTGAGTGATATAGTCCCTAGCACAGATCCTCAGCAAAACAGGCAAAGGCAATTAACTAAACATAAAGAGGATTATCAGTAGTCAATTTCGAGAAGCTAATACGATTTTTTTATTGCAGGAACCCTAAGAATGGATTTGAGTTTTAATGAATACAAAAAGGTATGAACCATATCTAGCCACAAACATCATGTAGAAATTGTGTAGTCTACATGATGGGTACACTAGTTTCGTGTTGCCATCATATAGTATACACAATGGGTACACTGACATCGTGTAGCCATCGTGTAGTGTATACGATGGGTACACTAGCATCGTGTAACCGTCGTGTAGTATACGCGTAGTCTACACGACGCTAGTGTTTCCATCGCGTAGTCCACACGACGTCAATGTAACCATCGTGTAGACTACACGATGGTTACACTTCTACACGATGGCTACACTTGTATCGTGTAGACTATACGATGGCGACACTTGTATCGTGTAGACTATACGATGGCTACATTATATACTATACGATGGGTATACTGATATTGTGTAGCCATCGTGTAGTCTACACGATGAGTGCACTAGCGTCGTTTAGACTACGTGTATACTACGTGATGGGTACACTAGTATCATATAACCATCGTGTAGTCTACACGATGAGTACACTAGCATCGTGTAGTCTACACGATGAGTACACTAGCGTCCTGTAGCCATCGTGTAGGCTACACGATGGCTACACTAGCATCGTGTAACTATCATGTAGTTTACATGATGTGTACACTAGCATCGTGTAAACTACGTGTATATTACACAATGACTACACTGGTGTCGTGTAGTCTACATGATGGGTACACTGATATCGACATCGTGTAGTCTATACAATGGGTACACTGACAGCGTGTAGCCATCGTGTAGTCTATACGATGAGTAAACTGGCATCGTGTTGTCATCGTGTAGTGTACATGATGGGTACACTAACGTCATGTAGACTACACGATGGCTACACTGATGTCGTGTAGACTACGTGTATACTACACGATGGCAACACGATGCCAGTGTACCCATCATGTAGTATATAGTGTAGCCATTATTTTAGATCCGGTTTGTGGCTAGATATAGTTCAGATATGTAAAAATAGACAAAAACCTATTTTCAGATCTGACCTATATCTGGTTTGTCGTCAAATATTCTAGTTCAGATATGTAAAAATGGGCAAAAAAACCAATTTTAGATCTGATTTGTGTCTAGATATGGTTCAGATCTGTAAAAATAGGTAAAAACTCATTTAAAAAAATAAATAAATATTCACAAAAAATTCATGAACATGAAGAAGAAAATAAATATTTTTTTACTGTTGTATGAAGAAGTAAGAAGATGAAGAAGAAGACGAGGAAGAAAACGAAGAAGAAGTAGAAAAAATGAAAAACAAAGAAGGGTAAACATGTAACTTCATAAGTGTATTTTGAGTGGAAGGTGGGCCAGAGATTAGGGGAAGCAAAAATTAATGTATGAGTTCATTTTTTTAAAATAATTAATGTAGGAGTCCAGTTTAGCAAAAAACCCAATAAGAATTCCATTGCCTAGTCCAAACCATGTCGTTTTAACTAGGAATGGATAGACTTTTCCCAACAAAGTTTTTATTTGGATAGTAAAACTAGAACATTTACCGATGAAATCAAACTTTCATCGGTATATAGATAAATTTACCGATGATAAGTCAAATTTGTCGGTAAATATAAAACTTTTACCGATGAAATATTTAATTTTGTTGGTAAAAGTCATCAATTCTTTGGCGGGAATCAATTTTTTGTGACGAAAATAAATTTCGTCACTAAAAATATAAATTTTAGACTGCTACTTGTTTTTAGCGACAAAAACACTTTGGTCGCTAAAGATGATTTTTCTTTTCTTGTAGTGTATTTATTAATAAATATTTTATTTGTATAACAACTGCTCATTTGCGTTAAACTCGTTTTTGGATTTATAATGGAACCTTAGAAAACTTTCAAATCTCTTTGTAGTGGTGTTAAATGGATGAAGATTCCAAAACGTCTTCAAATGTGGTCAGACATGTAGTTGAATGGAGGAGTGCTAGCCGAGGAGTGGTAACCGAATGAAAAATTGTGGGGAACTCAGATGAAATTGATAGGTTTTTATCGAGCGATTTTGGGTTAGAAAATAGGGATTTTAAAGTAATGGAGTTAATGAGATGGTTTTTGCTTACCAAAATTAGTAAAAAGCTCGCACGAGATTATAGAAATATAAGATCTACAAATTAGAAATTTATAATTGATAAACATAAATATATACGCTTGTGTTGAAACTAATCAAAGATGTATTTGTTTCTGAATTGAAAAATGGTTTCCCAAAGTTAAGAAATTGTTTTCATTGTCAATTTTCACATACTAACAAATATTGCAAATATATAAATTAAATTTGATTATTTGTGATAAAAAAACGTGTTGTGATACTAATAATCTTCATCATATTTAATTGTGTGATAGTGTGAACTACTTTTTTTAACATTGATTACCGATTATTAAATAAGCTACCATATATCTCTCAAATGATATACCACATAAGTTGAAGGGTCAAAACGAAAAAAATAAATAAAAAAGTACCTACATTTTAGAATCAACGTCTTGTTGTCAATCTCCTGTTAATAATATTTCTTAACATGTCATTTATGCTGCTACCTTCTATTCTCATCACAACTAAATTGATAAAATAAAGATAACAACTAAATACAGTGAGATATATCGAATTCAAATGAAATTAAATAATAGATTAAGAATCAACTGACATTAGAATATAAATTCACATAAATGTTCTCAAGATCAATTTTGACATTAAAATTTTATTAAGCTAGTAATGCAATAAATAAAGCTAAATAAGATGAGTATTTAACTTAAAAAGTTAGGCAAACAAAAATAGATTGATATCTATATATACTGTTTTTTGTTTCAACTCTCATATATATTAATACATTAGTTCCAAATCCTTTTTATTCTAATAATGTACCTTAATGTCAATTTAACACTTTAGTCATCTCATGAACTTGCATGTAGTAATTATTTCTTATGATATTAATCCATACGAAGTAGAAAATGAAAGTAAAGAAATTAAACGTACGTAGATGGAAATGGATTGACAACAACGTTGGTGCAGGAATTTGTAGAGGCTTTTAGGGCATAATTAATTTTTGTGGCTTTTAATACTTACAATAATTTCAAACTTAAATAGATAATTTAATCTATAAAAATGTTGAAATAAATAAGATTGAAAATAATAGAACAAAAACAAATTAGATTATAAAAAAAAATTGTATATTTATATTTATATCCAAAACTATCATAACGCAAAGTTTAGTTTTTTAATTTAACGATAATACAAATCGTATTATTTACTTTTCTGATTAAATAATTTAAAATGAAAGATATTTTATTTGGTATAGAACGTTTCATATTTTATAAGCTAAAAATCGTAATTCATTAACTATTTTTCATAATAAATTATTTAAAATAATTTAATCTTATGCACAAAAATTACTTTTCTTATATATGCATATAAGATACATATAATATATTTTACAACTAAAAATCGTAACATTTATTAACTATTTGACACATGGAATAATTAGGTATGGACATGTGGTGTAAATATGCATATAAATTACTTTTCTTATAAGATGCATATAACATTACTAATTTTGTCATGTCATATTTTTATAATATAGAACATAAAATTCAATTCATTTAGTTTAGTCATTTTTATTACTTTTCCTACTCATTTTTCTATAAAATTTTGAATTAATGAGCTGTAAAAAAACTCACTAATTATCATTAACTATACATAAATAATATTTATTTATATTTACTACACATTTTAATATCAATTCATTAAATATAATGATATATGGCGTAATTGTAGAGAATGAAAATTGACACGCTGCAAAACCACATACCTAATTATATATATAATTTTCGGGGAGGGAATTTGATTTAGGCTTGGGCATTTTCGGAATATTGAAATATTGGTAAAGTTTGCTTTGATAACGGGTCATTTTTGCTCCATGTAAATTTTTTTACCATATATATGTCATTTTCCCTAGAGAGAATTTTGTATAATAGACAATATTAGGAGTGGTGTTTTAAGCAATATCGGATTTTCAATATAATTAGGTAAATAACAAGTTTCTAAAATAGTCAATAATTTTAAACAAAAATATCTCTCATCTATATATAATATACTATCTATATTTTCGGGTAAATCAACTATCTAAAACTTATAGACTTAATTGATATACCCTACAATTAAGAAAATTATAACTAGCAATTGATTTGAACCATAATTATAATTATATTTAATATCCATCTAAACCATAATCAATGCAATATATAACCTCCACACTCAACTAAATATTGAATTAAAAATCTTAAACATAATTCAAATTAAATCAATAAAAAATCAACAACTAATCATAGATAATACGATCAATGGCATACACACTAAATTTTTTAATAAAATTAAATATGATGCTTGTTTTGTATGGGTATCATAGTAAATTATTAGCAAATAGGTGATATACTTGACTCAACAATGACAGGTAACAAAATTGTATAATTGCGATTTCCATAATTGGTAATTAACATATTTAATGAAAGTTTTAAAATTACTCAAAATTTTCTTCACAAACTTGAACACCACAATCTTTGTGATGTTTTACGATTATGGAGAATGCGTGCAATTAATGGGTGTTATGTTACTTCAAAGGAATCTGGAAAATCAACGGATGTTACGTTCTTTCAAAGGAATCTGGAAATCAATGGGGTGTTATGTTTTTTTTCAAAGGAATCTGGAAATCAATAGACGTTAATGATGACAAAAACACACAAATAGAATAACTTGGTTAACTGTAAATTAGAACTTCTCAATTTCGAGTGAATTACTTTGAAAAATAACTACAAATCCAGATTTGAAAATCACTAAAAAATGTTTTTCCATAACCGAAATCACTAAAAAATGGGAGATTAAATTAAACAGTAAGATAAAATTTAATTTAAATTTAAATAAATTAATAATTTTATAAACCGAAAATACTAAATATAAGGAATATCTTATTAATTGACATGATTCCATAAAATCAAATAATTGAAACTATCAAAGGCAAAATTTTCAACGAAAAATCATCAACAGAATTTTGATGATGTGGGCAGAAATCTGCTATTTACTTAGAAAAATTGAAAACCATATTACTCCTTAACTCAACATTCAAAATAAAATATGTCTATTTAGTAAAATTGTTTTGTTCGCTGATATAAATTCAATTCGGGCTCATGCCCAATTCAAACAGATGCCCTTAATTGGGCTTGTAGTACCATTGGGCTTCAAGCCCAATTTCTCCTAATATAGGAGGGATACCCGACATTTTAAAATGAGATATCAAAAATAATTTTATTTTATTTTCCGAGTAGGAAAGTTGTTGGGAGTGCAGAAGTAAAAAAAGTGTTTTCCCTTTTGAAGAAATGAAAATACATGGTTGAGTTTGGAATACTTTTAGGTAGTATAAAAATATTGTAGAGAACTGTAAAGGTTGAAAATCTTTACAAGACTTCGACATACGATCCGTCGACCCTCGAACAGCTGCACTGCAATGAGAGAAAAACTACAAAATAGATTTATCAGTGCTTGAACTATATCGAGTGTGATGCTGTAGAAGGACCTTTTACGCCTAATTTAATTTTCATGGTAGGTTTTAATAATAATCTGACGTGAGATTTACCTTATGGAGAATTGTGTTGACTACTTGGACGATGTCTTCTTCCCATGCACGTCCATAGACTGTTTTCGGTGGATTGTACGATATTAGTCACTTCTAAGGGGCGTCCAATAAGGGACTCGGAGTTATTTCCTTGACTGACTAAGATATATGGGATCAATGTAATGCTCCTCGTTGAATTATGAAGTTTTAAGACGATAACAAAAGAAGCTGGCACAATTATTTCATATCTCACATTCGCATCTAATAACTGATTGGTTCAAATTACATCACTCTAAATCCTAGTCATAACTTTGTAACTTTGCAGAAAAAAGGAGTCATAAGACAGGTTTTCTTCGATTAAATTAGCAATATGATCGATGTACTGTAACACTAAAAATCACAAACCAGTGTTAGAAAAACAAACCATTTAAATGAAGTACTACAACAATATTTGTTCCTAAACATACACCTAAAAACACGTACTATTATTTAATTTTCAAGTTTTGGAATATTTGTTACTATATATACTATCTATATAATACAATCATCTCTCTTGTTTGTATTCCTCCTCTCCCACTTTTACTTAGAAGGCTTTCATTACATTTTCTCTCTTATTAAATGTGTGTGACACCATACTTAATCAATTAGCGTTTTTATTTTAAATTTGTATACAAGCTCTATAGTGCTATCAAAATATATGTGTGTGTGTTCTCAAACATATATTAGAGTAAATTAAGGTACCAACATGCGTTACTAATAATTAAGCAATTTGAAATCCTTTGAACCATTATTTAAAGGAGATACTAATAGCATTTTAAAATGTTTCTTGCATATGGATTTTTTTCTTGTTTTATAAAGTCTCTCGCACATTTAGATTTAGTGATTTGAATCCACGGCGTTATTAATGATTTTGTGGCGACTTAATTATTCACATCAACTTTTATCATATATATTTCTTTAAAATGAACATGAATAATTTCACATGACACATGATGAGATCTACACCGAAAACTTCATCAAAGAGAAGATAGGGCGAGAACCTACCAATCAGACGAAAGTACATGAATTACTGATGTGGTAATCTAAATAGAAGCTAATCAATACTATTGGATTGATCAGACAGTCTAGATTTCACTTAGTTGTTATTGTTGATAAGCTAGATCTTAAGGAATATTCTATTGATCACATTTTCATATTGAAGTAGATAAGTTGTATCAGATTTTATGTAACCGATTGAAAGCCTATAAGTAGAGACAAGATGTAACTCCAAAAAGAGGACAACAACTCTCAACATTCATTAGCCTTGTAAACCATTTCACCATAATGAAATACTATCAAAATCTCCTAGTGATTTTTCTTCCTTTTAAGGGTTTTCCATATAAACCATGGTGTCGTTATTTTTTCTCTCTCTATAAATTATTCTCTTGATTTTCATATTATGATGTAAGAAATTCACGACCGATTCTCAAAGACGGTGAATTTTTTCCTTTACATTTGGTGCTTTCATTGAGAGCGAGAGAAAAACTCAAGAAATCCCTTCCCAAAACGCTCAAAATTAAATCAAACACCCCACATCAACAACTCAAGCAGAAGTGGAAATGAAAGAAAAAGTGGAAACAAAAGCCGAACCGGAAGCAGGAACGGAAAAGCCAGGAATATAGAAACTCAAAACAGAAGCATAAATGAAAATGACTACAAAACCAAAAACGGAAGCGAAGAGCGGTAAACTCATTCATATTCGTTTAAAATATTTCTTTTGTACAATTATTATTTATAAAAGAAATTATTAACTCTATTCGTGGAATCGAATCTGGAAAATTGTGATAATGGTCGCTGCCATCATCACCAACTGGAAGGGTAGCATCGCCACCATGAAAACGTCGATACCGAGGAAGCTTCAAGCAAAAAAAATCAGAACGGATATTAAAAGTTGAGCTCAAAAAGCACATATAAGAAAAGCTCAGAGAGCTCAGATCAGAAGATCTCAGGAAGCTCAGCTCAGAGAGCTCAGATTAGAAAAGCTCAGAAAGCTCAGATAAGAAAATCCCTGAAAGCTCATATTAGAAAAACTTTGAAAGCTCAGACCATAAGAGTTCATAAATTTCAGAACATAAGATCTCAGAAAGCGCAGAACAAAAGAACTCATCAAGCTCAGATCATATCAGCTCAAAAAATTCAGATCAGAAAAATTGAAGTCAGAGCTTCAGAATAAAAAAGCTGAAGTCAAAACTTCATAACAGAAAAGTAAAAGCCAAAAATTCACAACAGAGAAGCGTCAGCGCTTCAGAAAAGAAAAAGAATTTCAGAAGAGAAATTCATTAGAAAAGAAAAAATGGACAAGAAAAAATTTTCAGGGCAGAAATCCCAAAGAAAAGAAGAGCAAAGAAAATCACGTTCACTTCAATTAAGAAAGCCGCAACTTCAGAACGGGAAACGTCGAGAACGGGAAACATTGTGGCAATGGCAACGGAAGCTTCGTGACAACGACAATTGAAAAGTCATGGCAACGGGAATGAAAATGGTAATGGGTACGATACTAGAAACGAGAGCGTAATGGAAGCCAAAACGGAAGCGGCATGGAAATGAAACTAGAAGTGAAAAATGAAAGTAAGGGATAAAGAAACAACATAAACGGAAAATAGAAGCCCCATACCGAAAGTTCCAAAAGTGCAAATCTCACAAACCGAAACCAAGAATGAAGGGGCATGAAGGGAAAGTGATAAAAAAATGATGGACGAGGAGCAGGCAACGATATTCAGAACTTGCAAATGACATTTACAAAAACACATTAAACTCAAAGCTAAGTATTCACTTTTTATTTATGTTGCTTCTTTAAATATGTCGCTTTATCCATTAAAAATGTGAATTTATTGTTTGATGCATAATCTCAAAAATTTAAGTGCATATAATCATGCTTAACATGTGTTCGCATAACTCACATTTATAATGCTTGGATCGGCTAGTACACTCATATTGATAGCTCAACCAAATAAACATTAGCATGACACTATCTCATAATCGAGCATCATGAAAATAATTTATTATGCCATGTCTAAATTGATTTGAGTTATTAAACATTATCAAACCGAAATATCTTTTTTTGGGATCATGTATCTAACTCGAGACACTAAAAATAGTGTATTTAACTCGGTCAACTTAACGCTCGATCATCTTACCAGAGTGGTCTTTGACGTGGAGAATATTACATATCAAACTAGATTCGGTGTTTAAACTGAAGAGAACGAAAGAGAACTATATTGAAAATCATATATCGTTTGAAAGATAAGGAAATTAGCTTCTTGAGGAATTTTGTGAAACTCAATTTGGAACTTCGAGGCAAAATTTATGGCAGTTTTCATTACGCAGAATAGTAAATTTGGAAATTATACTGTGTCAATTGGGAGTTAACCACATGGAAAATCATATATTATTATGAAGATATAGAAGTCTACCTCCTAGAGAATTTTACGGAATTGATTTTGGAGCTCACAACAAAAAATTATGATGATTTTCGTGAAGACTATTCGAGAAAGCAGAATATGCGGAATGATCAATTTCAGAAATTAAACTGAATTTAGTAGAAGTCAATTACAAGGACTTTCTTATATCAGTGGAAAGATACATAAATCTACCTCATGAGGAAGTTTACAGAAATCAATTTGAAACTCCCGATCAAAAGCTATGGTGATTTTTGTTGGTGTCATTCAGGAAAGTAAACTTATAAACACTTTTCAAGTTTAATTTTTAGACTGTATCAATTTATATATTATTACATAGCAAATAATATATTGTTAAGAATATATAGATGTCTACTTCTTGAAGAATTTTGTAGAACTTGATTTGGAGTTCTTGAGAAAATTATATGACAATTTTCGTGGAGGCTGCTCAGGAAAATAGGTTATGCAGAACTTTGAATTTGAAAATTAAACTATATCTACTGGAGGCCAACTACATGACGAATTTTATATCAACGGAAAGATATGGAAATCTATTCTGTGAAGAATTTCACAGATATCAATTTGAAGCTCTCAAACAAAAGTTATGGCAGCTCTCGTTGGTGTTATTCAGGAAAAATCTGATTTGGAGCTCTTGAGGAAAAGTTATGACAATTTTTGTGAAGGCTGTTCAAGAAAGCCGAATATGCAGAGCGATCAATTTTAGAAATTAAACTGTATTTTCTGGAAGCCAACTAGACGGTGAACCTTACATCATCGGAAAGATACAAAAGTCTACATATTGGAGAATTTTACGGAATCCAATTTGGAGATTTCGATCAAAAGTCACAAATTTTGCAGAACTTGATTCGGAGCTCCCGAACAAAAGTAACGAAAATTTTCATGAAGGTTGTTCAGGAAAGCTTATTACGCGGAACGATCAAATTCATTGATTAAACTGTATCGATTAGGATCCAATTACATGACGAATTATATATCATTGGAAGCCTATGAAAATAAACTTCTTGAAGATTTTCATGAAATTCAATTTAGAACTTTCAATCAAAACTGATGGCATAATAATGTGCAGACTGCTTTCAAGTTTAACTTTCTCTCTCTTTCAACAACAACGGAAATAAGGGTGTAAGTCCTTGAGAGGGATAGTTCATAAGTCCTACTCTCATAAGTAACTAAGGGTGTAATTCATTGGGAGGGGCAATTCATAAGTCATACTCTTAGAATGAACTAAGGGCGTAAGTAATTGGGATGAGAATTTCGTAAGTCCTACTCTCAGAAAGAACTAAGGGCGTAAGTAATTGGGATGAGAATTTCGTAAGTCCTACTCTCAGAAAGAACTAAGGAGTAAGTCCTTGGGAGGGGCGATTCATAATCTCAGAAGGAACTAAGGACGTAAGTCCTTGGGAGGGGCGATTCATAAGTCATACTCTCAGAAGAAACTAAGGGTGTAAGTCCTTGGGAGCGTTTACGTAAGACGTTCTCAGAAGGAAATCAAGATGGGGCCATGATTCTTTATTTGAACCTAAGTCCTTAGGAACAGACAATTCGTGGGACATTCTCTCAGAATATTGAAAATGTAAACAGGGTCATGGTTCTTTATTTGAACCTAAGTCCTTATCTCAAAAGAAAATGACAACACATAAGTCATACTCTCAAAAGGAACTGAAACACAAGTCACGATGGACAAAGGATGAGAACAGAGCAACGAGAATGGATAAACTCAAAAAAAAAGTTAAGGAGAGAACTTCAGATCAGAAATGAAAAGCCAAGAAAAGAAAAGCTAAGAAAAGAAAGGCTGAGCTGAATAAAGAAAGGCAGAAATGAAAAGCCGAGAAAAGAAAAACTGAGAAAAGAAAGGCAGGGCTGAGTAAAGAAAGGCAGAAAAGAAGAGCGGAGTAAAGAAATGTAGAAAATAAAAGAAAGAAAATGTCAGTAAAAGAAAAGTCCAGTAAAGGAAGCCCGCGGTTTCAACATTTTAGAACGGGAAGCCAGAAAAGAAAGGAAAAAGAAACTAGAAAAGGAAGGAAAAAGAAGCGGAAGAAAAGAAAGGAAATAGGAAAGACTCTATCGATGAACTGCTAGTAAATCAAAATGGGGCCATGGTTCCGCGGAAGGTGCCTAAGTCGTTGGAAGTGTCTACGGAAGTAAAAAATCAATGGAAGTGGGACATCAACTCAAACTCCTGCAATGAAATTATGAAATTGTACACTCATTCCTTACTCATTTCAATAAATTATTGTGTTATTGTTCTTATACAACATTCTTGTCACAGATCTTTATGTATGAGAGAAGGAAAAGAAAAATGAAGAAATGGGATAAACTCTATCAATGAGTCCGTATTGAAGAAAATGAGAACTCTATCAATGAGAGGAACTCCACAATCAGTAGCTGTTCTCAAAAGAAGACTAGAAGTCATCTTCAAACAACCTGTGAATGGAAAAAAGCGACGACGGAAAAAGAACTACAAAAGATACAAGAGAATATGGCTGCATCAGCGGCAACATCTTCAACAAAAGGATTGACAACAACATCCTCAATGAGAATGTTAACAACGACATGTTAAATAGCTACTTGGAAAATTTGTTTTGCGTGTTCTGACAAAAAGGTAAATAACGGCTATTAAACCTGAGCACAAAGATGGGAAGCGACGAAAGAAATGACTAGGGAGAGTCAAAACGTCAGTTACAGAATTTGAAGCGTCAAAGCAGACCCCTAGTAAAAATGAAGCCGAGCGCCAGATCGGACCTTTTAGTGAAGAGGGAAACCAAGCTCCAGATCAGATCTTGTAGCGAAAGCGGAAACCAAGCTCCAAATAAGATCTTGTAGCGAAACATAATTTGAAGCTCCAGACCAGACCCCCTAGCGTGAACGGAATTGAGCTCCAGACCAAACCACCTAGTGAGAACGGAATCGAGCTCCAGACTAGACCCCCTAGCGAGAACGGAATCGGGGCGCCAGATCAGACCTCTTGGAGAAGATAGAAATTAAGTGCCAGATCAGACCTCTTGAGGAAGATGGAAATCGAATTAGACCTCTTAGCGAAGATGGAAATCGAGTACCAGATCAGATTTTTATCAGGAGTAAAGACCGAAGTGCCAGATCAGGCTTTTAACGAAAATAGAAATTAGAGGCCAAGTCATATTCTTAGCGAGAACGAGAATTAAAAATGTTGGAACATACCATTATGAAAACAACAGAATAAAATAAAATAAAGCACAAGCAACCCTCAAACGCACGTCAGCCGGTAAAGCAACTCTTTATAATTGTTGAAAACTTTTACAGATCATTATTATTGCAGGTCCCAATGAATCTAATGTAAATGATCAAAGAATCAAATCATTACACATGAATGAAGAAAGACTTCATCAAGTGTAATAGGGGCAACTGAACAGGAATAATTTCACATGACACGTCGCAAGATCTAGATCTAAAACTCTATCCAAGAGAAGATAGAGCGAGAACCAACCAATCAGATGAAATTACATGAATTGCTGATGTGGCAATCCAAAGAGAAGCTAATCAAGACCATTGGATTGATCAGACGGTCTAGATTCACTTGGTTGTTATTGTTGATAAGCTAGATCTCAGGAAATATTCTGTTGATCATATTTTCATATAGAATTAGATAAACTGTAGTAGATTCTATGTAACTGATTGCATATCTATAAATAGAGGCAAGATGCAACTCCAAATAGGGGACAACTCTCAACACTCATTAGCCTTATATAACATTTATCCATAATGAAACACTATCAAAATCTCCCTGTGATTTTTCTTCTCTTTAAATATTTTCCACGTAAATCATGGTGTCATTATTTTTTCTCTCTCTGAATTATTCTCTTGATTTTCATATTATGATGTAAGAAATTCACGACTGATTCTCAAAGACGGTGAATTTTTTCCTTTACATAAAAATTAGTTGTCGTCCTACGAATACTGTCGTTTAACCATGGTTCTAAATTTCACATTAAAGATAGTACCTTAATGATATTTGTTTACCTTAAGAAATATATAATATTTAGGTCTTGAAAGCAAAATCCTCTTCGTTTCCATATTTCTGTTATTAAGTTAATGTTAATATATAAATAGAAAGACAAAATACATCTTGGTCCTCGAACAACTTAGTCCTTGAAGAATAAAAATCTAATTTATTCAATAAAGTATTTCAACCATTCATTTTGGCTTTATTTTACCCTTTATTAACACCATGTACTTGACATCCACCATTGGAATGGCAAGAGAGAGATTTTTTGAATCTATCATAGATTCAAGTAACAACAATTGGGTAACGATATTGATATCTTATGCCTCTATATTATTATGGTCTAGTATTACAGATGGCAGATTTAAGATGAACGTACTGTACTTCTTTTTAGTCGAAATAACTTTTAAATCTTTCTGTTTTTCTTAATATCTCTTTTTATAATCAATTAATCAGTTGACACATAATTTTTTTTGTCGGAAACATAGACGACTGGTATAGAAGGAAGAACCAACAGTCCACAACATTGAAAGTGTACAATGTTTGTTCTTAAAGTACATTGGACCATTTACAAACTGAAACACTAAGTAAAGCTATAGGAACAAAAGTATAGTTTTTCTAAAAGATGTTGTGTAAAACAATTAAAAACATGACGATTAAGACATTGATTCATGCTATATTTGGTACGTTGTGAATGAACATATGTTGGTTAATAGTTTTGAACAGGTAAAAAATACTCACTGTCAAGTGGATAAAATGGACCTACCTAGGGCTCGCGGAAAGCGGTAGAAAAGTAGAATTGAGTTACAGGATGAAGTCACGAGATACTCATAAACAGATGATCATCACCTCAAGAATGGAGAATCATCACCTCAAGAACGGAGAATCATCACCTCAAGAACGGGAGGATCATCACTTCAAGAACGAGAAGCATCACCTCAAGAATGGGGAATCATCACCTCAAGAAAGGGGGATCATCACATCAAGAATGAAGAATCATCACCTCAAGAACGAGGGGATCATCACTTCAGGAATGGAAAGCATCACCTTAAGAACGAGGAATCATCACCTCAAGAACGAGGAATCATCACCTCAAGAAAGGGGGATCACCACCTCAAGAACGAAAAAAATATCAGAACAGGAAAAATGGGTTCGGATCGACAACCAAGTGGCCGTAATTAATTAGGTAAGCTGAGTGACTCGGACAAGACAGCTTGGCAGGCCACCAAGTGGCTGTGACTGATTGTCTTGAAATCACGGGAAATCATCAAGTGGATGTGATTGATTGGCGACTGAGCGAGACAAATGGGAAAAGAGAAAGGGAAATGAACCCATACCGAGCAGAAAGAATCTCTACAAACGGGTGTAATCTTTAGGCATAATAAGTACCTCCTTTTATATTAATTATTCTAATCAAACTCATACAATTTGGGAAGCTGATATAAGGCCACTGTATCAAATGTAAAGGGGTACATACAATACAACTCAAGCCTTTCCTTATAATTTCTTACTAATAAAATATTCCTATATCTCATTAATAATCGCGTAAGTTTACTTTTATCAATGCTTCCCTCTTTAATCTTTGATTAGTGGAAAAAATCATTTACGTTTTGGTGTTTTCATTGAGAGCGAGAAAAAAAACCTACCCTACGTAACCATAAACATGCCTAGAACTAGATCCAACACGACTCAAAATGGAAACAACATGCCTAGAAATGAAGATGAGCATGCAGATCAACCGACCCCACCCATAGAAATGCTGCAGACAATCTTAAACGGGATGCATGAGATGGAAATGAGGGACAGTGAAGCAATGCACAATGCATGGTAGAATGTGTAAGAGCAAATCAACACATTACAACTAGAACTCGTGAAAACACAGGTAGAGGTCAGCCAGCAAGTGAATGACGTCGAACGGGAAAACATTGATGAACAGGAAACCCACTTTGAGGGAAACCAACGAGACAGAAGGCAAGAGGACCGCGAGAATAGCAGAAACATGCGATGCGAAGAAGAAGTCCAATCGCAAAACCTTGTGAAGGAAACTATGTGAGAAGATCGGCAATCCCGAGTCATGTCAAAAGAAGAAATCGAAGGCGACCTTGAATCTCTTATCCGAACGCCATTAAGCCTGGAAGTCTGACAACGCCCGTACTCAAGATATTCGTTGCGCCCAGGTTAAAATGCTACGAAGGGAAGTCTGATCCCGTAGACCATCTTCGATGATTCAGATAAGACATGGCGTTGTACCAATGCGATGATAAGCTGCTGTGCAGAATGTTCCCTACCAGTTTAGACAGGACGACTTTGAAGTGGCACCATTCCTTACCGATGCACTCGATCACGAGCTTCGCTATTATGTCCTTCATTTTCATAGAAGAATACTCAACGTACCGTATCATCATGGAAGACTCGGAACATCTAAAGATGATCTCCACCAAGGAAGGGGAGTCCCTGCGGGAATACACTCACCACTTCAAAGATGAAACGGTCAAGGTTGAGAACTACGATGACCGGTTCGCCAGACTGGCCTTCCGACGAGGTCTTGACCTTAGTCACCCTTTTTGGAGGATATGTTCAAGGTGAATCCCCTTTCCATGGTGGAGATTTTCCTACGAGTTTGGAGGAAGTGAAGAGAAGTATGTGAATAATGGTTGAACAGAAAGAAGAAGAATCCCGGAAGCTGGAAAGAATCGTAGGACTTGAAGGAAGGAAGCATGAAGAAGCAGAAAAAATGGATGGGAATAAATTCCAGCAATACAGGAATACCCACCGAAGGTGAGACTTTGACAGAATCCACCAGAGGGACAAAATCTACACACTGTTGACCACCCCAGTCAACCAAATACTGGAGACAATTAAAGACAAACATTGGCTGAAAAGACCGGTCTCGTTCACAAAGGAACCTAGCTACAAAGATAAAGACAAATATTACTCCTATCATAAGAGCAACGGGCATTGCACGGGAGACTGTTTCCAACTCAAAGATTATATTGAGCAGCTGATCAAAGAAGGATACCTTAGCCAACTTGTGAAAAGAGTTGAACAAAAATGTAAGACTATGAAAGACAGCCGAGAAGAAGATATGAGGGATAAGGGGAAGCAGCCCCTCCGCATCTTCGACACGGTTATAGCATTAATCGAGCAAAAAAGGACGACAAGAAAGGAAAGGAAGATATACTGCAAGCGGCCAATCTTAGAAAGACATTAGCAAAATCCCTCAAGAGGCAACGTGAATTTTCCACTAGTGTTCAACGACTCCAATCTGGAACACGACGAACGCCACAACGATACCCTCATCATTTCAATACAAGTTGGCAACTGCTTGTTAAGAAGGGTCTTGGTGGATGATGGAAGTGCAGTAAACATCCTGTATCGAGCGACCGTGGAGAAAATGTCCATGTGGGGTCAAAAGTTACAAGGAGTTTCGTAGCCGTTGATCGGTTTCAACGGAGCCATCAGCTACTCAGAAGGATTTTGACTATCCCGGTGAGCGCATATCCATTTAACTATATGAGTGAGTTCATGTTATTAGGAACAACTTTCCCGTTTAACGCAATCCTAGGAAGGACCTGGCTCCAAAATGAAGGCTGTACTTTCAACATTCAACCAAATGTTCAAGTACCCATCACCAGAAGGAGTGAAAACAATAAGAGGCGACCAGTCCATGGCTTGTATCTGTTCAGTGACCGCTTTAGAATTTGCAAAGAAAAAGGCTACAGAGAAGGCTGAAGGAAGAAGACCCATGGGCAGTTACAGGAAAATATGCAAGATGACCCAAGGTACGAGGTATGAGAGGAAAATAAGCCTATATGCTTAGAAGAAGGGACTTAGAAAACAACAAATGTTGGCACTTGTCTCGAAGAAAATGAGAAAAATGAATTGATAGAATTTCTAAGGGAAAACAAAGAAATATTTGTAGCAACCACACAAGAGTTGCTCAGCATTCTAGAAAAGATCATCTGACATAGGTTGAACACGGATCCCACTAGGAAACCTGTGAAACAAAAAAAAAGAGAAGCTTCGCTCTTGAACGGAACCAAGCGATCAAAGAGGAAGTTAAGAAGCTCTTGGTAGCAGGTTTCATCATAGAGGTGAACTACCATGAATGGCTTGCTAACGTAGTAATGGTATGAAAAAAGAACGAGAAGTGGAAGATCTGCGTCGACTTTACTAACCTAAACAAACCCCAAAGACGAATACCCACTGCTAAGGATAGATCAAATGGTGGATACTACTTCAGGGAATGAACTACTCAGCTTCATGGATGTTTAATCAAGTTACAATCAGGTAAAAAAGTTCCGATCCGATCAGAAAAAAACTTCTTTCATTACTGAGTATAGCGTTTATTGCTACAAAGTCATGCCCTTTGGTCTAAAGAACGCAGATGCAACTCATCAAAGACTGGTAAACAAGGTCTTCCATGAACAGATCGAAAAGAATATTTAAGTCTATGTTGATGACATGCTGGTCAAAAGTAAGAAGCTGGAAAACCACATTCAGGACCTTGACGAAGCCTTATCTGTTCTAAAGCAAAATTCCATGAAGTTAAACTCGTAGAAGTGCACTTTTAGATTGTCGGTGGTAAAGTTCCTTGGCACCTAATTACATAACGGGGAATTAAAGTAAATCCAGACCAAGTAAAGGCGATCATAGAAATGAGTTCCCCGCGGAACCTCCAAGAAATCCAAGGGTTAACGGGAAGATTGGCCATCCTGAACATGTTCATCTCTAGGTGAATGGAGAGATGCAAGCCTTTCTTTGAAAGGTTATGAAAAAACTCTGCAAGCAGTTGGAATAAGGATTGTGAGGAAGCCTTTACCAAGGTTAAGGAGTACCTGACCACCCCCCTTTACTTTCTAAACCTACTCCGGGCGAGCAACTTCTGCTGTACGTAATCGTCTCAACAAGGGCAGTGAGCGCAATACTCATCAAAGAAAAAGAAAGGAAATAGAAACTTGTATACTCTATAAGTAAAAGTATTGTAGTGGCAGAAACAAAATATAAACAAAAGGAGAAGCTAGTACTTGTCGTTGTAATTGCAGTGCCGAAGCTAAAGACATACTTCCAAGCCCGCAGCATTAAGGTATTGACCTATTCTCCCATTAAAAGCCTTCTACAATCGACGGAGGCAAGCAGGAGAATAGTAAAATGGTCAATTGAGCTAAGCCAATACGACATTAGTTATGAACCCCAAACTTAAATAAAAGGACAAGCGTTAGCATATTTCGTAGCAGACTTCTCAAAAGGGGAAGTTGAATGGGAAGCCCACCAAACAGGAGAAGATGGAATTTGGAAACACTTTGTGGACGGTGCTTTGAATAGTAGAGGAGCAAGAGTAGGGGTGGTGGTACAAACTCCCTTCGAGGAAATATTGGAACACTTCATCTCATTCGAGTTCAATGCGTCAAACAATTCTTAAGCTCTACTCTCATAAAGAAAAATAACTCGAGAAGGATAAATCATTAAAGCAAGCGACCCTAAAAAAACCCACTTGGAATAAACGTAAAAGAAATTCCAACCCCAACAAATGAAAAACAGAAACAGATAAAATGGGTAAACACACTCTTGCCTACACATTTCTCGAAATAGCTTTCAAATATTTAAAGGACTAAGTAGTTGATGATTTTACTTAAAACCGTGGAAACTATTAAAATGAAAGTATATTTTATTGCTTATGGAGATTTACTAAAAGGTAAGATTGATTGATAAACTTATACCAAATGTAAGAAAATGAAGGGGAATGACAAAAACATATTAAGGAAATGAGTCATTTCATCAAAAAGAGAAAATTACAAACAATTCCAAAAGTAAAAGTGTAGTAAAAAGCTAAGTCTCTGTGTCCTCAGGCGTAACATTAGCAGCCGCTTCAGAGGTAGAAGCGGGAAGCTCAGCCTCAGGATCAACGGGCTCATCAGGAAGGGGGACCGATGATATACGAGGAGGTTTATTAGTCTTCGCGTCGCGACAACCTGCCGTGTAGGCCATCTGCCCATACTCATCGACCATGGCCTGATACTCAGTCGCTAGACCAGCCTCCCATTCAAGCGACTTAGCCAAGGCGTCCTCGGCCTCAACCAGCTTTGCCTCAATGATAGATAAGTTCTCCCTGCTTATCTTAACGATCCTCTCTACCTCCCACAATGACCACTCGAGCTTTGACTGTTTAGCCATGGACGCATCAAGCTTGGAAGTAAGACGGGCAATAACTCATTGAAGGTCAGCCTTGAGATCATCTCGTTCTAAGGCAACATCACCATAAGCTTTGACGGTCTCCATTACTTTTCTCTTACAACCGGCTACCTCCTCCTCAACAATGTGAATATCTTCATGTACCCCATTTCGGTAAGTCACGACCTGTTCAAAAGGTCTTAGTAAAAATTGGAAAGAGATTTACGTAGGAAAAATAAAAAGACAAAAATAAAAATACATGCATCAGAACATGACTTAGGCTGATAACCTTGTCATGAATGGACATCTGGCAGAGTACAGGAGCATCCACCTCAGACATAATCCTCCTTTGAAACCATGTGCGAAGAATGGGAGTCCTTCAAGAAACTAACGTCAACACGAATTGGTGGAGCCGCGGGGTATTGCCGCCACTTCCAGACACCCATCTCCTCAGACAAATGCAGAGAACCAGAGGAATGGGAGACTGACTTCTTAGCAGGCGAGGGAGGAGGCACGATAGTCTTCTTCGCAATAGGGGGAGCCTCATCAGCAATGGGTCATGGAAATCAGTAATGGAGGTAGGGAGATCAGGGATGGGGGGAGTAACATCCCCTGAAGCGGCACCTAACGAGATGGCGTTCCCTGTCTTTTGGCGCTTGCCCAGCCAGGTACCCCCGACAAATTACTCCTCAAAAGCTTGGACATCTCAAGCTCATTGTACGTGAAACAGGAAACCACATCCTTTTGTCTCATTCTGTGCAGTTTCTCATTAAGCCTCACGCTATCTTTTTTCCTACGCAAACCCTTCTTCTTCCCGCTCTGATTCTAAAGATTCAGAAGAGCTTGACCAGACCACTTGACGAAAGGCGGGAGCAGGGATTGCAATAGGGATGGCTCGAGGGACTTTTATTGTAAAAGAGGATGGGGCAACTGACTTGGAAACTGGAACAGGCTCGACAGCAGCTTCAATTTCTCTCCTTGCGTTAATAAGATCTCTCCGGTCCCACTCCGGGCAATTATAGGCGACACGGAGTTGCGCGGTTACTTCTTTCATGGTAAAAGATCTCTTGTTCAGATTCTTGTCTACACAAAAGAAAAACAGGTTAGTATTTTGAAAAAAAATAATCTCAACGATGAAACAACAAAGTTAAAACAGAAGTGAAAAAATAAAAAGAAAGGGGAGCTCCGACCACTTACTAAACTTTCCCCAAATTCAGGGAACGACCCAGCGGCTTTCGCCACCCTAGTTTCCACTTACAAGAAGGGTACCCTCCTCCTAGACTTAATCCCCACTGGGGAGGTTAGTGATAAGTCCTCCCCGCTTCTCACTCGCGCGGAGAGCCAAGTAATAGGATGGTCCGTGCCTTCTCACTATATACACGGCGTGGATTTCATCTAACTGTATATTTAAATTATGCCTCCTATTGAGGGCTTCAATCCCTAAAAGAACCCAATAAGTGTAGGGGTATATTAGGAAGGGGCATGATTGAAAGTACTATAAAATTCTTGAAAAATAGGAGAGAAAGGAAGTTTTAAACCTAATGCTATGTACATTAGGGCTACACAAATTTGTTAGGGAGGATTACACAGGAAGATTTAGGGATTCCTTCCTTGAAACCACAGACTACGTCTGGTGAGAAGGCGTCCCTATGAAGTGTAAGGAGGCGGTTGAATTCGTTATTATTTCTAACTAAGGAAACGATGACCTTAAATTGGATGTTCCTCCATTGCTACCAGGGAAAGAGAAGCGAAACAAAAAAGCAAGAAGAAAAGAAATAACGAATACGAAGGAGGGACAAAGGGAAACTTACAGACGATAGGAATGAGCGTGAAAAGAAAAGAATGAGGGAAACTAATGTGATATAGGCTGCGGACGCCAAAATCAAGTTCAAAACATTTAATGGTTTTAAAACAGAAAAGACACCAATTCTGAAAAATGGAAGGGTAGGTGACGGGTGCATAGGGAAAGGATACAACGAAATGATTACTGCCAGCCTACCTAAAAACGGGACAGCCAATGACAACACGAAATACACATACCGCGAGAATTATAAAATGAAATGACGCGCACGAGGAACGAAAAAGCAAGACCTACGTGCACGCGTATCGTGATGAGATAAAGATGATATAAAGACATAATGAAATTTCTAAGGAGCATGTTAGAAACCCCAGAAACGAGGCAATGACGGTACGTCATTTCATTATTTAAAGATAAATTACTTTTCTTGGGCAACACCTAAATATTTTGCAGAATAAAAGAGGATCCTAAATCGATAAAAGTGAAACAAAGATTGCCACTCTCCCAAAATTGGACGCGTGCTGAAAGCATTCATTGCACATCGACAAGCATCACTAAAGAGCCATAAGGGGGGAAATGAACAGGTAAAAAATATCCATTGCTACGTGGATAAAGGTGACCTACCTAGGGCTCGTGGAAAGTGATAGAAAAGTATAACCGAGTTACAGGCTGAAGTCGCGAGACACTCATAAACAGATGATCATCACCTCAACAACAAGGAATCATTAGCTCAAGAACAGGAAGATCATCATTTCAAGAATGGGAAGCATCGCCTCAAGAACGGGGAATCCTCACCTCAAGAAAGAAGGATCATCGCTTCAAGAACGGAAAAAAATATCAGAACAGGAAAAATGGGTTCGGATCGATAACCAAGTTGCCATAATTAATTGGGTAAGCTGAATGATTCGGACAAGACAGCTTGACAGGCCACCAAGTGGCTATGACTGATTGTCTTAGAACCACAGGAAATATTCAAATGGATGTGATTGATTGGCGACTGAGCGAGACAGATGGGAAAAGAGAAAGGGAAATGAACCCATACCGAGCAGAAAGAATCTCTACAAACGGGTGTAATCTCTAGGCATAATAAGTACCTCCTTTTATATTAATTATTCTAATCAAACTCATACAATTTGGGAAGCTGATATAAGGCCACGGTATTAAATGAAAAGGGGGTCATACAATACAACTCAGGCATATATGACACATAGTATTTACTCCTTATAATTTCTAACTCATAAAATATTCCTATATCTCATTAATAATCACGTAAGTTTACTTTTATCAATGCTTCCCTCTTTAATCTTTGATTAGTGAAAAAAATCATTTACATTTTGGTTTTTTCATTGAGAGCTAGAAAAAAAAAGCTCAAGAGACCTACCCTACGTAACCATAAACATGCCTATAACTAGATTCAACACAACTCTAATTGGAAACAACATGCCTAGAAATGAAGATGAGCACGCAGATCAACTGACCCTACCCATAGAAATGCTACAGACAATCATCACCTTAAGGACAGAGAATCATCACCTCAAGAATGGGGGGATCATCACTTCAGGAATGGGAAGCATCAACTCAATAATAGGGAATCATCACCTCAAGAAAAAGGGATCATCACCTCAAGAATGGAAAAGAACATCAAAAAGGGAAAAAAAGGTTCAGACTGACAACCAAGTGGCCATAATTAATTGGGTAAGATGAGTGTCCTGGAGAAGACAAATTGACAGGCCACCAAGTGGCTGTGACTGATTGGCTCAAAAGTACAGGAAATCATCAGGTGGTTGTGATTGATTGACGGTTGAGTGAGACAGATTGAAAATGAGAAATGGAAAGAATCCCCAAGAACGGGTGTAATCCCTAGGCATAATGAGTGTCTCCTTTATATTAATTATTCTTATCAAACCCATAAAATTTGGAAGCATATATAAGACCAATGTATAAATGAAAGGAGGGATATTCAATACAACTCAGGCATATACAACACTGAGCATTTATTCTTTATAATTTCTAACTCCTAAAATCTCCCTCTATTTCATTAATAGTCACGTAAGTTTACTTTTATAAATAATTCCCTCTTTAATCTTTGATTGGTAGAAAAAATCCATTACAAGCTTAGTGGTAAAGGTTTTGAGTGGAACCTTGAGGTCATAGATTCAAACCCAAGCCTTGTCATAAATATATTTAAGCGTCTTTGATTGGGCTTTAGAGCCTTGGAGGCTTGATTTTCGAAGATCATTCTATTTTTTTATTTTCTTTTACAAATAATTTCAAGAGGTGTCTAAGAGAGCTTCATGGGGTGCCTTTCAAGAGGTACTAAATGTTGAAATTATGTCCATAAAATAGGGTGTGGGTGTAATAACTATTTATGAGTATTTTAGTTATTTCTTAGACATTTTGTACTACTGAATTTAATGAATAAATAAAAAAATTCCTGTAATTAAAGTGTGTTTATAATTTACTCAAGTCCTAGAACTATTATCAATGTAAGAATAGATAGATGAATCTTCCAAACAAACTCTTCTGAAATAGTTCAGAATATTATTCACAGTCTCAGGATCGACTGGGCAATCGAATCTAATTACGACTGTTAGGTTGAACCAATGAATGTCAATCTTGGGGCATGAGAGTGGAGACTCAAACGGTTAACCTAGACGTGTTACGGAACATGTAGAATAGACTGGTGACAAATTAGTTAGAGCAAAAACTGTTTACCTAGCTCTAAATCTAATTGTTACACCTTAAGGGTATTTTCATAATTACCTTAATCCTGAGGTGAATATGTAGCTTGACTTAGTTACTTGCGATCTTTGATATGTCAAATGGGTGGGTTCGAATTGGCAGACAACATCTCGACTGTTGGGATCGTAATTCAACTATGTTGAAGTTACGTGATTTACAGATATGAAAATTCGTGGCTAGATTACGAAAGTAACAATATCACCTTCTGCTTTATTGATGTGTGCGCGAATAAATAAATCGGGCATGATATTCAATGAATTAAGTCATTGATTAAGACTTGTGAATTGTACGAGACAATCCATTATTATGTATTTCTTATTCAAAGTCAATAAAGGACTTAAGGAAATAATAACAAGAGGGGTAAGAGCTAATTTTACATCCACGCTTTTGTTACTGATATTCACGATGGGTAATATGTTAAAATATTCTATGGACCGTGAAATAAAAGAGTTTATTTGCACCAATATAAAATGTAGCGCACATGAATCGAGAGTTGATTTGGTATCGAACCTATATTGGAGTCGTACGATGTCAGGATTAAATAGGTCATGAGTTTATAAAGATAAACTCACCAGGTATTTGAATCCTATAGTTTCATTCATGTGGGTCCATTTGGTGTAAGGAATAACTCATGAGAACGAGAATAGAAGAAACGATATCATTTGGACCAAAATGTATTTTGGTGCCAATGTGTATTTCCTACACTCATATGTGATGAGTGTTATCACTTAATTAGTTAAGTGTGATTAATTGTATTGAAATTAATTAATTTATTATTTTTTAATTATTAGATAATTAGTAAATAAAAAAATTAATTAATTAATTGATAGAGATCAATTAGATTTATCAATTGGATTGATAAATTTCGGTACCACACAAATTCTAAGAGGATATATACAAAATTCGGCCATGGTGGTTATTTTTGGGTTAATTTCAAAAATTTAAAATATAGGGGTATATTTACAAATTCCTAAAATTAATAACTACATATATGTGATAGCAATTTGATTCCCACAATGGAATTGTATTAGATACAACACAACCCTCGAACACAGTAATTGATGCTGATCAATACAGTGCGTAATTAGACAGAGAGAGAAAGAGTTTTCTCCCCCTCCTTCATGCGATGCCGTTGAATTTCAAATTGAAGGAAGAAAATTTTGATTTTTCTTATTCAATCGTTTTCAGAGCTCACACTCAGTTTCTTAATAAATTCTCACGAGATATATTTCTGAAATTAACGAGTGGTTATTGGTGTAATTAAAATTTTGAGAAATTATTTCTTGAAGATTGTACTTGGATTTTGGTTCTTGAAGATCAAGCTTGAAATTTTGGATCTTGAAGTTTGAAGAACGTAAAGAACGAATACAAGAATTCCATCAATTCAGAAAATCTCTGATACATCGCAAAGGTGAAAATCATTTCAACTTTTTTTATTCGTTGCAATATCTGATATGCATGATCATTTGCTTGTTTGGTTTTTAATTATTCAATTCGATTAAATAAGTTTTAGAAAATTTTTTTGATATTCCATCCACGAACTGTTCGTGGTTCAAACTTTGTTTTTAATGTTAAAACCACCGATCCGACAATTGGTATCAAAGCCATAGGTTCTTGATTATGCATATAGATATTTGAAATGAATGTATTGATGAATTTTTTGATATTGGCATATATTTGTGTATGGTAGATTCAAATATGTTTGAATGTGTTATGTGATTGAATCTCTATCTATATGCTCTAGGCGTTTTTACTTTCAATTTAGAGTTGATGTATGCCGGATTTAAGGTATATGATTCGAAATCCACCAGAAAACGACATTCGTCAACGTCGTCGCCAGAAGTTGCCACCACAAGAAAAGCCATTGGAAAACTGCCACCGGAAAAGTCGTTGGCCGCTGCCTGTCGTCGTGCCTCCCGCCTCCTGTTGTCCACTATCGTGCCCTGTGTGGCGATGAGGTTTATGAAACCCTAAGTGATAACAATTAGGGTTTAGGAAACCCTGTGATGTTTCACAAAAACTTTAATATCATCTTTTATATTTAATATTTTGAATTTTGGTTTTTAAACTGATAGAAGACAATTAAAGTTAAAAAAATATGGTATCAAATATTTAAAAGATAATTATCTATTTTATCTTATTAAATATAATGAGATTATCTAGTTAGGAAAATAGTTTTCCTTAATTGAAGTGTTTTGATCAAAAATTAAATTTTGAATTTTTGAAATTTGAAATTTGATTGAATTTTTGAAATTTGAATTTGAATTTTAAAATGGGAATGAAATTTTCTAAAGAGTTACAAATTGGTGGGACTTTCTAAAGGATAAAGAGACAATTACAGATGCCATGAAGATTACTATTTAAACTAATTATAATTTATTTATTAATCTTTTATGGGTTGTAATTAGAAATGAGTCAATATGGAGGTTAATTTTGAATGTATGATTTATTATGAATCTCGCATCATCATATAACATGACATATAGAGATATGGATATGCCAATATCAAAATGTCATGTAGCATGTACATGCATCATTATAGTTTAATGTATAATAGATTATAATTTAAATACAATGTGAATTTTATAAAAGTTATAAATTTTAAATTGAGATTTAAAATTTATAAAAGTTGATAATTTCTGAAACTTGTTTTTTCCAAATTAATAAAGAGTTATAATTTTTGAAAAAATAACGAAAAATCTATTTTTCTAAAATCTAAGTGGGAGAGTCATTTACGTTGAAATGTTCCCAAGATCCCCATCGCAAACATGATCGTGGCACGAGAAAGGTTTAGAGCCACCTTAGCGGTACTCTCTTCAGTAGGAAAAATATTAGAATCGTGTAACTTTGAGTCATCGAGTTGCTTAAAAACTAAAGCTTGTAAAGGAAGTAGTGAGGCAGGATCGTCCCCAGATGGATTATTAGTTTATAGCAACCTTTAAAGTCGATGCGTTGGTTAAATACTTAGACCAACACACATTGGAATCCCTCATAGGGGCTAGTCAATGGGGCTAAGGTGACAAAAACTATTGGTGATTGGATAAGTTAGATGTAGTGACATTTTGAGAAGCGTTAACCAAACGAGAGGAGTCTCGATGCGATAAGAGGTAGCTTGGACGTTTTCCTTAGATGGGGCAAGCTATCGTTGTTGATCGTGTCATCATGGAAGAAATATTTTTTATTGGATTTTTTAAATATTTAAGTATTTAAATCATTCATCATACTTTTCTAATTGATTAAGTATTTATTTATACTGCTTTACTTATTCTTTTCAGTAATCGTGTCGTTATCCCCACTCTCAACTATCTTAAACGCAAATAAAATTACTAGTCAAAATTACATAGATTGGAAACGTAATATTGATATCATACTGACGGTAGAAAAGCACAAGTTAGTGCTCACATCTGATGACTACTAACGTTTTGTTCATGTTTATCTAATGCGCCAAAAGTCTGAAACCTTTGAAAAGTTCAAAGAGTATAAAGCTATGGTTGAGAAGCAATTAGAGAAACAAATCAAAACACTACGATCTCGTCATGGTGGAGAGTACTTTTTAGGAGAGTTCAAAGACTTTTTTAAGAAAGAAGATATTATTACTCCGCTTACAACACCTGACACTCCAAAACTAAATGGTGTGTCTGAGAGAATAAATCAATCTTTGATATATATGGTTAGATCCATGATGAGTTACTCATCCCTCCCAGATTCATTATGGTAATACGCTTTGGAAACAACAACATACATTCTGAACCAAGTTCCTAGATAGTGCCTGGCACGTCATGTGAAAGATGGAATGGACGAAAGTCATCGATTAACCACCTTAGAATATGGGGGTGCCCAACACATGTTATGAAATCAAAGATAGGCGAATTGGCCAGTCGATCATAATTATGCATGTTTGTAGGATTTCCCAAAGGAACGAAGGGATACATATTTTATAATCCAACTGACAAGAAAACATTCGTTAGCACGAATGCACATTTTCTTTGGAAAGACTATATAAGAAGTGTGAAGCCGAGAAGCAACATTGTGCTGATAAAATTATTGAGTGGTAGGACATCGACTCCCCAATCAGGAACTGTTTTTGATTGAATAATGGATGAACCACAAAAGGGGTCAGAGCTTATGAAGCCTCGGCGTAGTTGGTCGGTTGTGAGACAACCTGATAGGTACATGTCTTATGAAGATGCCTTAATAGCAGTCTTAGATAAGGATCATGATGAACATGTTTTCTACTCATAGGCCATGGCTAGTCCTGAAGCAAACCTATGGCAAGAAGCCATGAATGTTGAGATATATTCGATGTACTCGAACGCAGTTTGGAAACTTGTAGATCCTCTCGAAGGGGTAAAACCTATAGGTGCAAATGGATCTATAAGAAAAAGAGAGGTCTGGATAGGAATGTGGAGACATTCAAAGCTAGACTAATAGTCAAGGGATACACTGAAAAGGAAGGTATGGACTATGATGATACCTTCTCGTCACTAACCATGCTTAAATCCATCTAAATTCTCTTGTCCATTAGTACTTCCCTCGATTATGAAATTTAATACATGGACGTCAAGACTGTTTTTTTTCTAAATGAAAATCTTGAAGAGCACATTAATATGGCTTAACCAAAAGGATTCATGGAAAAAAGCCTAGAGGGCAAGGTTTGCCAACAAGTGTCAGGGTCGTGGAATATTAGATTTGATGAAACTGTTAAGAACATGGTTCTGAATAGTTATTGGATGAACCCTCTGTTTATAAGCTGATACGTGAAGGGAAAGTAAATTTTCTAATCTTGTACGTAGATGATATTCTATTCATTGAAAATGATGTAGGAAAATTATCTGATATCAAAATTTGGTTTACAAAGCAATTTGATATGAAAAATCTTGGAGAAACTACATTTGTCTTAGGTATTCATATCTTTCAAGATAGGAAGAACATACAATTGACATTTTCTCAAGCATATTATATTGATAAGGTGATGGATCGTTTCAGTATGCAATACTCCAAGAAGGGATATCTTCCTTTCATACATGGAGTCAACCTCTCCAAGGAGCAGTCTCCCAAGACTCTTCAAGAAGAGGAAGACATGAGAAAAATTCCTTGTGCCTCAGGCATAGGAAGTCTCATGTACGTGATGCTTTCAACTAGGCCAGACATTTTGTTATGTCATGGGTGTGGTGAGTCATTTCCAATCTAATCCTGAAATCGAGGATTGGAATGTCGTCAAGCACATACTTAAGTATCTAAGGAGAACAAGGAACTACATGCTTGTGTATTCAAGTACTGACCTGAATATGACGGGGTATTTTGATTCTGATTTTCAAGCAGATAAAGATTCTAGGAGGTCTATTTCAGGATCAGTGTTCATCCTGAACGGATGAACAGTTGTATGGAGAAGTATCAAGAAATCTTGCATCACCGAGTCTACCATGGAATATTAATATGTGACAGCTTGTGAAGCTGCTAAGGAGGCTGTATGGCATAGAAAGTTCTTGAAAACTCTGGAAGTTGTTCTAGAGGTTGATGAGCCCATGATACTTTATTGCGATAACAGTGAGGCAGTAGCAAACTCGAAGGAACCAAGGAGCCACAAAAGATCCAAACACATAGAGCGTAAGTATCACCTGATTAGAGAGTTGTTCAGCCTGGAGATGTTGTAGAAATACACATATCGACGGTCAACAACCTGGCAGATCCATTCACGAAGACTTTAAGTAATAATGTTTTTTATGGTCATCTGGAGGGCATGGGGATACGAGATTGTACACCCCTACTTTAGTCCAAGTGAGAGATTTTTGGGATTATGTCCATAAAATAGGGTGTAATAACTATTTATGAGTATTTATTTATTTCTCAGACATTTTGTACTACTGAATTTAATGAATAAATAAAAAAATTCTTTTAATTAAAGTGTGTTTATAATTTACTTAAGTCCTGGAACTACTATCAACGTAAGAAAAGTAACGATAGAGGAGTCTTCCAAACAAACTCTTCTAAAATAGTTCAGAATATTATTCGCAGTCTTAGGATCGATTTAACAATCGAATCCGATTACGACCATTAGATTGAACCAATGGTTGCCAGTCTTGGGGCATGGGAATGAAGACTCAAACGGTTAACCTAGACGTGTTATGAAACATGTGGAATATACTGGAAACAAATTAGTTAAAGCAAAAATCATTTACCTAGCTCTAAATCTAATTGTTACACCTTAAAGTTATTTTCATAATTAACTTAATCCTGAGATAAATACGTAGCTTGACTTAGTTACTTGCGATCTTTGATATGTCAAATGGGTGAGTTCGAATTGGTGGATAAAATCTTGACTGTTGGGATCATAATTCGACCATGTTGGAGTTACATGATTCATAGATATGAAAATTTATGGTTCGATTACGAAAGCAACAATTCAAAAAATCTTTGATACAACGCAAAGGTGAAAATCGTTTCAACCTTTTTTTATTCGTTTCAATATCTGATATGCATGATTATTTGTTGATTTGGTTTTTAATTATTCAATTCGATTAAATAAGTTTTAGAAAAAAATAATATTCCGCCCACGAACCATTCGCGGTTCAAACTTATTTTCATTAATTTTAAAACCATCGATCTAACACTAAATAGGCAATTTTACAACTGCTGCTTGTGACTGTTATCGACGGTCACAAGTCCAACATTTGTCACTGTTTAGACAATCACAATGACTTCTATTTATGTCATTTTTGTAAGTAGTAGAAGGGATTTTTTTTGGAATTTTTCAATTCATCAAGAGCACATATCAGAAACACAAACACTTTCTAGTTCATAAAGGGATAAAGTATTGTTGTGTTGTTTACCTCCTTTAAGAGACCGTTGTATCCTAAAGATAAACGTCCAAGACTGTGAGCATTATCTGCAGGGACATTACTGTTTTAGCCCATTGTACCATCTGCAAGCATCGGTCTAAGTTTTTCTGTGAAATATTGTTTCTCTGTATTATATATGTTTGTTTTGTAATACAATATTATTGTTAATATAGTGTATCATTCATTTTTTACAATCTAAAACATTAACATTTTTCATTTCAGCTTTGTGAAACTGTTGTGATGACAAGTCCAAGTAATGTAAGTTTTTGGATCATGTTTTAGATTTTAAAGAAAAATAATTGAACCATGACAAATTCATGGGTGGAATATCAAAAATTTTCATGCAAACATCGTATTAAATACAAACCAACCCAATGAATATGCATAACAATATAAACGTATCAATAAGAGATAGAAACGATTTATACATTTTTTGTTAATGTAGAAATTCTAATTTGGCGGGATCCAATTCTCTATCTTGCGTTCTTCGTTTCTCATATTCGCAGAGTTTTTAATTGATCCTTATACATGCAACTACTTGTTAGAGTTAGAAGTATATCTCTCAAGAATTTATGAAGGAATTGAGTGTGGGCTCTCAAAACAACTGTGGAAGAGAAAACAAAATTTTTCTCTTCCTCTATGAATTTCGACGACAAAAGTGTATGAAAGAGGAAATAAACTTTTTCTTCTCTAATTGAGACACTTAGGGATGCAACCTAATGCAATCCCTTTCATATTTGATTATAAAATTTACCCATATACCCCTATGTTGGGCATACTGCCCTCAAAAGATGTGTTTAGACAATTTTAATATGAAATTACATTTTTCTTATAATTTTTCTTTTAAATTATTGTTGAATAATTTATATCTAAATATCTAAAAATTCTATATTCATTAATAAGACTATGATCTTGTATAAGTATGAGAGGATTAAGATCATAGATGATGAATAAAATAGTCTGCAACATATTAAAGTATGAAATTTTTAATGAATGGTTGCTAGTACGGTTCACTAAGTATTTTGAATGCATGAGATCTAGATTCAGATCACTGATGTGGATATAAATCTTAGTGAAAGTACTTTATTTATTTATATTATATAAGACAGGACTAATGTGGATTAATATATTTATGAACTTATCATTTATCATAAAGATTTAATACACATAAAAATGATGCTCATATGTAGATCAGTCTTAATCCTGAGTAGTCATGAACTCAAATGCATGTCTACTGGATCTTTTGATTCACTCATTAAGATTTATTTGTAAAATAGGCTGCTGACTTTTATTTTAGACATTCAATGATATGGATGGTTGGGAACATGATCTTACAAGATTTGGAGTCCAAACTTTCCTAATGGATCGTATATTAGTTTTCTTAAATGTTAATTCTGGAGCTGAATGATTATTGAGCTCAAATTTATAATTAAATTATAAATTGGTCGTTCACTAGTGAATTAATGATACTTAAGGATTAAGAGGTAATTAGAAGGATAAAACAGTAATTTTGACTAGCTTTAATTTACGAACCAACAATTGGAGGACTGAAATGATTATTTCATTGGACTACACAAGAATACTCTATAAATAAATTATGTAATTTCTAGAAGTGCAATTCTATATTTATAGTGGAATAGTAATTGAATTAATAAATAAGATTATTTAATTAAAGAGTTTAATTAATAATCTGGTTTATTGGAATTAGAATTATAGGTCCATGATCTCCAAGTCACCTCTGTACTATACAGTCTAGGGTGTGAATATTTCAGGACTTGAGAAAATGACTAACTTACGAAAGGAATTAAATTTCTAGGGCATGTATAATTATGAGATAATTATTAATTAATTAATTAAATTATTTAGTGTAATTTTCATAAATTACAATTAAATAATTATATTGATTAATTTGTATTTATCGATAAGTGAGACAACATATTTGATTTATGAAATTAAATAATACTAAATTATTATGAGATAATAATTCAAAATTTGAATAAACTAAATTAGTTATTTTTGAATTAACAGATAAGTTAGTTAATTGAAGTGATCAGATAAGTTAATTTTGAATTAACTGAAATCTAGATATTTATCTGATTAAAATAAATAATAAATTTGGAAAAATTGCCACGTGGCATGTTGGACTGTCACATGTCAATCACTGATTTTTGAATCAAAGATTGACACGCGGCACAACAGTGACATATGGCACACTGTAGTGCCTCACAACACTACAATGGTGGCGTGACTCTGTAGTTCTCTTAGGAACTATAGTTCTACACGACACACTGCGGTACCATGTGACACTATAATGTTGCTCAATTACAGTGGGTCTCACTGCAATGACACATTTATAATTAATTTATCATTTTATAAATATCTAAAAATCTTATGAGCCTTGACCTATAACACACACATACACATATATTATTCTATTGGCCTCAGCGTGTGTAACTATGTGATTAAAGTTTAATAAAAAAACTCTGTGAGCTTTCCTAATATTCTCTTAGAGTTTTGTCTCACAATAGTCATTCTTCAAATCTTTAGATCTCATGTGTTGAGTACATTTAAAGACAAAAAAAGTATCTTTGATTTATTCTGCGTGCCCACACTCGTCCTAGTGTATTTGATGACTGGCTTGAAAGATCTTGGTATGGATCTCGCAGTCCATTGTTCGTGAGATTATAAGTTCGTTATTTGCAAGGACGCTTGATAAGTTTACAAGATGTATAGCTTATATCTTCGTATGTCTTATATTTAATGTATAGATATATAATGGATCTAATGAGAAAAGAGTGGGTTTCATTTAATAGTTTTTTTTAAAACTGCGGCCTCGCAATTGTTTTTGTTTTCAATCAATAAAGTTTTAATTTTTTTTAAAGCCACGCCTTCGACGCGTGACGCCGCCGATTTCAACAATTGGCATCAGATCAGTCTTTATATATATATATATATATATAATACTATGTGGGCGTTCTTGTAGTATTCATTATATATTTCGATATGTATGAATGAATGCGTGATTATGTTTTTATAGTTTAATGATGAATAGTTAATTGTACGGTGACTTTTGAGTTTAGGCTTTGTTCATTATTTTCCTTAGATCTTGTGTAAGTCATTTTGGGGCATAGGAATTTTTGTATTTTTGATTTTGAATATTATGTTGTAAAAATTCTTTATGTGAGAAGACAAAAAATGCACGACACGAACGAGGACAAGAAAAGAGAAATAGAAATACCGTTAAGGAGTTCTGGGGCCGGCACTGGCGCCGCTGGCTTTCCAATGGCAAAACCGTCATCTAAAAATTTGGCTGTTACGGCTCCGACGGTGGCTTCGCCGTGAGGGATGTCGGCTGTGGATGAGTGTCCCACTACCACTGCCAGTGGAAATTGTTGTAATTGCCAGAGTATGTTTCGTAGAAACCCTAATACTATGTTGTCCTATCCTTGCGATGCTTCGCAAAAACTCTAATCCTATCTTTGATCTTTTAATTTTAAAATTAATTATTAATTTTAATTTTTTGAGAATTAAAATTAGTTGATTGATTAAGTTTGACTCAAGTTTTATAAGTCATTAAATTTTTTTTGGACTAATCAAATTCAATAAATTTTAAAAGATAATTGAAGGATTATTTAATTAGAAAAATAATTTATCCTAATTAAAAGAGTTTTAATCAAAACTTGAAGATTATGAAGATGGACCTCTGGTGGAGAATAAACCATTTTGAAAATATGTATTCTAGAAGTCCACTTTGTAGTTTATTTCTATTTTTTAGTGGTTGTAATCTAGAAATACCCAATAGTCACTCGGTTTATCATTTGTTTATTTAATTGTTTAAATAAATAATTATTGATTTCATTGATAACATGATCATGCATTAGTCAATCACATGTCATACATGAAAACTCACACAGTTTTATTTAATCATGCATATCATTAGTAGAAACATGATTGATTAGGATTCTCTTAATTAGTTTATATGAATTGTTTTAGAAAATCAATTGCATGTAAACTGCTATGTTTTAATGAGTTAAACTTGATAATCACACCACTCTAAAGGCTTTAATAGCCTTTAGGATAACCGAGTTTATTAAAAGAATTTTCTTAAAGTTTGATGAATGTAATTACTTAGTTATTCTAAGTTCACCTAATTTTGACTTAGGCTCTTTAAAAGGTTAAATAAACTTAGACCAATTAGATTGGATTCATTATTAATTTTATATTCATAGGGTTATTTTAACTAGTAATTAATTTAGAATTAATTGATTAGTTAAAATAGAAACACATCAATTATAAAATAGTGAGTGGAAGAAGGTTGACACGTCAATATAACCTATGGTCTCCATGATTAGTACAACACTGTGAGATACAGTGAGGGACTCGAGAAGGCTTTCTTTTCAGCCCCCTAAGGAACATTTCGAACTGTATCAATATCAAGGTTAAGCTTCTTAAAATGATAGGACTAAGTGACGTAGTTTAGACTTGACCGACCCTAAGGCGGCATATTCTAAATCAAGTAATAGAATCTGAAATAATGAATTACACTCACAAAGTCACAATTAAGTTTTGAGTGGATAATTGTGACTTAACCAAATAAGCGATACATTATTATTAAAAGAGAAAATATGAGATATTTTAAGTTTTAATAATAAGGATGAGAATGTCTCATAGACAGTTTAAAATTATTCAGACCAACCCTAAGACGGCACATTAATTGTTAGATTGTCTTATCACAAATTAGTAATTGTTAAGTTATGTGTTTGATATGTTGATTCGTGCATCACCTTTACTTTCTGAATTTCTTGATATTTATTACAATTATATTGAATGATGTATGTTTTCTTTTTTCAGTTATTAATATGTCTACCATGCGCTACCCCATTCCTGCTTTTCTTGCACTTGAAAAACGCAATGGTGATAACATTATAAGATGGAAATCAAATTTGAATTTGATGTCATGAATTGAGAGTTCATTCGACATCGAACCTATAATGGTATCATACAATGTTAGGATTAAATAAGTCAAGAATTTATAGAGATAAATTAGAATCCCATAGCTTTGTTAATGGGGTCCATTCGGTCTTAAGAGTAGCTCATGAGGACACGAATAAGAAACAACGACAGTTGGACCAAAAGCGTATTTTGGACCAAGGTACACTTCCCGACCCATATGAGATGGGTGTCATCACTATAATAGTGAAGACCAAATTAATTATTTTGTTATTTTCTAATAATTGGATAATTATTAAATAAAATAAATTAATTAATTAATTGATAGAGATCAATTTAATTCATCAGTTTAGATAGATGAATTTAGACACAATTTTGGCTCCAGGAGAAGAAGTGAAAATCGCATATAAGTGTATATGGAGAGGGGAATTTTGGTTTTTGACATATAGGGGTATATGGGTGAATTCAGTAATTAAATATAAAAGGGATTGCATTAGGGTTGCATCCCTAAGGGGGCCAATCAGAGCAGAAAAAATTCATCTCCTTCTCTTTACACTATTGCCTTCAATATTCATCGAGGAAGAGAACGTTTTTGTTTTCTCTTCTATAGTTATTTTGAGAGCTCACACTCAATTCCTACACAAATCCTTGAAAGATATACTTCTGACTCTCATGAGTGGTTGTCGGTGTAAGGATCAATTAAAAGCTCTACGAATCTCAGGAATGAAGAACGCGAGATAAAGAATTGGATCCTGTGAAATCAGAATTTCTCCATTAACAGAAAATGTATAAATTATTTATCTCTCCTCAATACATTTATACTGTTATGCATATTCATTGGTTTGGTTTTTGTAGAAAAATATTTGAACGTAGCTAAGAAGCATAAGCATCATTTTCTTCTTGAGTCGATTCAACAATAGGCTCAAGAGGACAGGGGGTGGTGAGCACGAACTTGTACTTTACCGTCAGTATGATATCAACGCTACATTTTCAATCAACGTAATTTTCACTAGTGAGTTTGTTTGCATTCAAGATTGTTGAGAGTGGGGAGAAAGACATGATTATTGAAAAAAATAAATAAAGCGGTGTAAATAAATACTTAATCATTTAGGAAAGTATGATGCATGATGTAAATGCTTAAATATTTTGAAAATCTGATAAAAAACATATTTTTCCATAATGTTACGATCAACAATGATAGCTCGTCTCATTTAGGGACAACGCCTGAGACTCTTCTCGTTTGTTTAAGGCTTCTCAAGATGTTATTACATCTAGCTCAACCAATTATCAATGATTTTGGCCACCTTAAACCCATTGACTATCCCCCATGAGATTCCAATGTGCTTCAGTCTAAGTATTTAACCAATGCATCGGCTTTAAATGTTGTTATGAACTAACGGTCCATCTAAGGACGATCCCGCCTCACCACTTCCTTTACAAACTTTAGCTTCGCAAGCAACTCGATGACTCAAAATGACATGATTCCTAAGTTTCTCCCAATGAAGAGAGGACCTCTAAGGCGACTCTAAAAAATTCCTCGTGTCACGATCAAGTTTGCGTTGAGCAACTTGGGAACGTTTCAACGTAAAGGACATTCCCACTTAGTTTTTGGAAAAAACTGAATTTTTCTTTGCTTTTTCAAAAATCATAACTCTTTATAATTTTGAATAGAAAGTTTTAAAAATTATAAACTTTTATAAAATTTAAATCACAATTTAAAATTTATAACTTTTATAAATCCGGATTGTAATTAAAAACATAACACATTTTAAATTTAAACTACAATGATGCATGTACATGTTACATGACAATTTGATATTTACATATATGTATTCCTATATGGCATGTTATATGTGGATGCGAGATTAATAATAAAGTCACATATTAAAAATTAATCTCTATATGACTCATTTCTAATTACAACCTCATAGAAAATAAATAAATTATAATAATTTAAATATTAGTTTTCATGATGTCTGTAATTATTTCCTTCTTTTTCAGGAAGACCCACCTCCTTGTAACCCTTTACCAAGGTCCATACCCATTTTCAAAATTCAAGTTTCAATTTAAAATTAGTTTTCCAATAATTTTTATTTTCATAAATAATTACCAAGTAAATTAATTAATTTATATATTTTAAAAGGAATTTACAATATAATTATTAATTAATCAGTTTTGAAAAATTGTCAAATTAAATAAATTTAATTTTCAGGACTGAAATGGGCTTGGGATCAAATCTCAAATCCCTATGAATGATTTGGGCTTGGGAGCAAAACAACCATTGCTCAGTCCAAACCCTCAACGAGCTAAGTAACTTCATGCCAGCCCAAGGCCCAACAGGGTCTTAGGCATGCTAGGGTTTCCAAAACCCTAGTGCCGCCCCTAAAGAGTTACCACGACAATCGGCAAACGGCAGCACACAGCTGGCGGTATGGCAGCGGCGACGATGTGGTGGTGGGGGACGGTGGGCGACAACAACGGCGATTCCTTTAAGTGTGAGCGAGGATAGATTTACATGGAATTTACAATACAACTCTTGCAAAATCAAATTACATAAAATCGTATGCCACAATTTCGGCGTACATTAATTCTAAAACAGAAAGAAAACACCTAGAGTCAATCGATCGGGATCCATCCATAAAACACATTCAAACATGCTTTGAGTTATCATATTCTTCCATTCATACGTTTAGATCCAGAATATGCATATTCAAAAACCATAGGCTCCAATACCAATTGTTAGATCGAGTTTTAGATTTTGAAGAAAAATAATTATACCATGACAAATTCATAGGCGGAGATAGAAATGATTTATACATTTTCTGTTAATGGAGAAATTCTGATTTGGTGAGATCCAATTCTCTATCTCGCGTTCTTCGTTTCTCAGATTCATAAAGCTTTTAATTGATTCTTACACTGACAACCACTCATTAAAGTCATAAGTATATCTCTCAAGGATTTGTGTAGGAATTTAGTGTGGGCTCTCAAAACAACTGTGGAAGAGAAAAAAAATCTCTTCTTCTATGAATTTCGGCGGCAACAGTGTAGGGAGAAGGAGATAAACTTTTTAAGCTCTGATTGGCACACTTAGGGATGCAACCCTAATGAAATCCCTTTTATATTTAATTATGAAATTTACCCATATACACCTATATGTCAAAAACCAAAATTCCCCTCTCCATATATACTTATATGCGATTTTCACTTCTTCCCGTGGAGCCAAAATTATGTCCAAATTCATCTGTCTAAACTGATGGTTTAAATTGATCCTTATCATTTAATAAATTAATTAATTTTATTTATTAATTATCTAATAATTAAAAAATAATAAAATAATTGATTTGAACATTAATTTTGGTCTTCACTAATATAGTGACGACATCCATCTCATATAGGCTCGGGAAGTGTACCTTGACCCAAAACAAATTTTTAGTCCAACTGACGTTGTTTCTTATTATTGTCCTTATGAGTTACTCCTGAGACCGAATAGACCCACATGAACAAAGCTATGAGATTCAAATACCCGGCTAATTTATCTCCATAAATTCCTGACTTATTTAATCCCAATATCGTATGACTCTATTATAGGTTCGATACCGAATGAATTCTCGATTCATGCGCACTACATTTTCTGTTGGTGCAAATAAACATTTACATCTCACGGTCTACATATACTTTTACGCCATTACCCTTCGTGAATATCAATAACAAGAGTGGAATATAAAACTATCATTTTACCCTTCTCGTTATTATTTTCTTAACTCTTTTACTGACTAGGAATAAGAAAGATATATCCATCAATCAAGTGTCTCATACAGTTCAACATGTCTTATTCAATGACTCATGTTATCGAGTAACATGCTCAGTTTATTTATTCACACACTCATCGATAAAGCATAAGGTGATTTTGTTGCTTTTGCAATCTAGCCACAAATTCCATATCTACGAATGACGTAACTCCAACATAGTTAAATCACGATCCTGACAGCCGAGGTATTGTCCGACAACTCGAACTCACTCTTTTGGCTAATCGAAGATCATGAGTAACGACTTTGCTCAAAACTAATTGGTTACTGGTCTATTAAATATGTTACAAACATATCTAGGTCAACCGTCAGAGTCTCTAATCCCATGCCTCGAGACCAGCATCATTTGGTTCAACCTAACAGTACTAATTGGATTTGATTGTCCATTCGATCTTAATACTGCAAATAACATTCTGAACTATCTCAGAAGAGTTTGTCTAGATGACTGCTCGGCCTTTACTCTTATTTCGCTGATAATAGTTCCTAGACTTAAGTAAATTACAAACACATTTTAATTAAAGAAAAACTTCATTTATTCATAAAATTCATTAGTACATAAATGTCTCAGAAATAACTGTTTACTTATAAATAGTTATTACGCCCTACTTTATGGACATAATTTCAACAAGTATTGCCTCTATATCTGCTGTGAGTCCTCATATAAGCCATCAAGAGAAACCAGAAAAGTTTGATGGCAATAACTTCAACAGATTGCATCAGAAAATGTTGTTCTATCATACAACATTGCACATTGTCAAATTTCTGAATGAGGAGTCTCTTGTCTTGAAGGAATGAGAGAAATATAAAACTGTGATTGGCGATTGTCATTGTTGATGCATAGAATCATGCATATTTTTTATGCTAAAACTACATCCTCAATGGATTGGATAATTCCATGTATAATTTCTATAGTCCAATCAAGTCTGAAAAGGAATCATGGGAGTCATTGGATAAGAAGTATAGTACAGAACTGGAACTAAAAAGTTCATTGTTGCACATTTCTAGAATATAATATGAAAGATTCTTTGTATGTGATGAGTCAACTCCAAAAGTGGCAGATCTTTATCCATGATGTTCATGTTAAAGGTATGGCAATAAGTGAGTCATTCCAAGTTGCTGCGATAATTGAAAAAGTTCCACATTCTTGCAAAGAATTCAAAAACTACCTTAAGCATAAAAGGAAGGAAATGAAATAAGAGGACTTAGTTGTGAGGCTGAGGATTAAGGTAAAAAACAGGATGAATGACAAAGTCACAGACATGTCTTTTGATGCAAATGCTAATGTGGTGGAGGAAAACGTACCCAATCGGAAACCTATTATGAAGAACAAAGGAAATAAATAGTTTGATCCAAAAGGAATGGTCTTTAAGAAGATCAAGGGAAAGTGTTATATTTGCGGGAAACATGGACATAGAGTCGTGGAATGTCGCAAAGGAAAAGTGATGGGAAAGAAGCCTAATCCACAAACAAATGTGATAGAAACATAAAAGAACTTTTCAGCAGTTGTTACAGAAGTGAATCTTGTCAGTAACACTTTAGATTGGAGGTTAAATACTAGAGCAACCAAACATATATGTGTTGTATAGAACTTTCTTACTAATTACAAGAAGGCTGAAGATGGAGATAAGTTGTTTATTGGCAACTCGTCTACCTCAGTAATACATGGCAAGGGCAAAGTCGTGCTTAAGTTTACATCTAGGAGAGTTTTAACTTTAAATGATGTACTCCATGTTCATGAGATTAGGAAGAATTTAATTTCTGGTTCTTTGTTAATTAAGAAACAAGATTGTATTTGAGTTTGACAAATGTGTTGTGACTAGAGGGGTGTGTTTGTAGGAAATGGATACCTAGCTGATGGATTATTTAAGATGAATGTTTCCGTTGACTTTATTAATAATAATAATAATAATAATGCTTTTGTTGCTTATATGATTGAATTATTTAATGCTTGGCATGATAGATTAGGTCATGTGAACTATGGAGCTTTAAAAAGATTGGAAAAAATAGGATCGTTACCTAACATTACTTTTGATAATACGTACAAGTGTGAAACATGTGTTAAGGCTAAATTTTCTAGACCACCTTTTCATTCTATTGATAACAGAAAAACAGAACCTTTAGAATTGATTCATTATGACATTTGTGACTTAAAAATGGTACAATCTAGAAGTGGTAAGAAATATTTTATCTTTTATTGATGCTTGTACTAGATATTGTTATGTTTACTTGCTTAGAAGTGAAGATGAATCTTTAAGCACGTTTATGGTCTATAAGAATGAAGTTGAGAATCAACTAGAAAAAAATCAAAGTTTTGAGAAGTGATAGAGGTGGTGAGTATGAGTCTCAAAACTTAGCTGGCTTTTGTGCCCAACATGTCATTATACACCAAGTAACAACACCTTACACTCCTCAGCAAAATAGACTAGTTGAGAGGAATAATAGAACTTTAAAAGAGATGATGGTAGCCATGCTAGTTAGCTCTAGAGTACCGTAAAATTTATGGGGGGAAGCTTTGCTTTTGAAAAACGATATTCTTAATAGAATACCTTCTAAAAGAACTAACAAGACCCCTTACGAGTTATGGAAAGGAAGATTATTGTCTTATAAATTCTCAAAACTATGGGGGTGTCGAGTTAAGGTGATTGTTTCAACTCCAAAAAGAACGAGGCTAGGGCCAAAGACCATAGACTGTATCTTTATCAGTTATGCACATAATAGCAATGCATTTCATTTTCTTGTGCATAAATCTGATAACAACAAGGTACATACAAACACTATCATTGAGTCACGTGATGCTGTATTTTTTGAAGATACATTTCCGTGTAACCCTCCCCACAAATCTAGTATGGTGACCGCATCTAACAATGGGAAATATGAGTCATTGAATGATAAGAGTAATAAGAAGATGATCCTAGACGCAGTAAGAGAGCAAGAACTGAAAAATCATTTGGTCCAGATTTTTTAACGTACTTGCTTAAACTTTTAAGGAGGTCATGTCTGCACCAGAAGGTCTCTTTTGGAAGGAAGCAGTCAACATCAAAATTGAATCTGTTTTGAGCAATCATACTTGGGAATTGGTAGATGTTCCACCAAACAACAAACTGATAGGTTGCAAATGGATTTTCAAGAGAAAATTAAAACAGGATGGTTCCATAGATAAGTATAAGGCCAGACTAAGAGCAAAAGGTTACAAAGAAAAAGAAGGTTTGGATTACTTTGATACATATTCACCAGTATCAAGAATAACTTCAATTCAAATTTTAATAGCGATTACAGCATTGCATAAGCTAGAGATACATCAAATGGATGTAAAAACAACATTCTTGAATGGTGAACTAGAAGAATAAATTTATATGGAACAAACAAAAGGGTTTGTAGTGCTTGGATACGAAAAAAGGGTTTGTAGTGCTTGGATACGAAAAAAGGGTTTGTAAACTTGTTAAGTCATTATATAATCTTAAACACGCTCTCAAGCATTGGCACGAGAAGTTTAATATGTTTATGATTTCTAATGGATTCAAAATCAATGAGTATGAAAAGTGTGTCTATGTGAAGAGTTTGGATGAGGCATATGTTCTAGTATGTTTATATGTGAATGACATGCTAATAATGTGATCCAACTCTTCGATAATCAAGTCGACAAAGAAAATGTGGACAAAAAAATTTAATATGAAAGATTTGGGTATAACTGATCTTATACTTGGCATCAGGATCTCAAGAACTCAAAATGAGCTCATATTATCACAATCTCATTACATAGAGAATATGCTAAAGAGATTTGGTCAATATGAACATAATTTTGCTCCAACACCATATGATGCCAAATCTATATTGAAGAAGAATGCTGGTGAAAGTGTCTCCTAATTAGAGTACTCACGAATAATTGGTTGTCTCATGTATATAAACCAATTGTACGAGACCAGGCATTGCTTATTCTGTCATTCGATTAAGTTGGTATGCATGTAATCCAAGAATTGATCACTGGAATTATCTACTCAGAGTCTTGAGGTATTGAGGTACACTTTAGACTATGAGTTATAGTATACCATGTACCCTGCTGTAATCAAAGATTCAACGATGCAAATTGGATCTCAGATTCTGAGGAATCAAACTCCACAAGTGGATATATTTTTACACTTAATGGAGGTGCAATGTCTTGGAAATCCTCTACACAAACATGCATAGCTCGATCGACTATGGAGTTAGAGTTCATTGCTTTAGATAAAATAGGATAAGAAGCTGAATGGATAAGAACTTCTTTAGAGGATATTCCTATATGGCCAAAGCCAATGACAACCATATGTATACACTATCCAAGCTGCAATATCTAAGGCCCAGAATAAGGAATATAATGGTAAGTCGCATCATATACGTCAACGACACAATACCGTTAAACATTTGCTCTCTACAGGAGTTATATCTGTTGACTTTGTGAGAACTAAAGAAAATCTAGGGGATCGGTTCACTAAAGGATTGTCTAGAGAACAAGTAAGAACATCAAGCGGGATGGGGCTAAGGCCTTTATCAACGAGTTAGCTCAATGGAAACCTAACCTAGCAATTGGAGATCCCATGGACTAGGTTCAGTAGAAAAACTAGTTGTGATAACTCACTAAGAGCACCTAAGGAGAAATTACCTCCTGCCCATTCCCAAGACGTAGTAAGTGCTGCCTATAGAGTATAGAAAAGTTAAGCATGACTTTGAATGACACTTATAGCTTATAACAAGTAGGAGTATGACATGATACTCTTGATAAGTGCTCACTTATGTAAGGGAAAAGTGAGGCTGCTTCTATGAGATCAAATGAGGCGAAATCTTTATATCACTTATTAAATCAGGAATTGTTCATGGCCAAAAGGAACACAGCAGCTATAATAGAATGTGTTAAGAAGTAAGTTATGTAACTTCTATTGCAAAGGATTACATCAACAGTTGATGAGTTCAAGACATCAAGTTCACTTTTCAACCAAGAAATTCCAATAGTCTCTTACTAAGGATGGTTCAAAGTCAAAAGCTACTATTCCTGATGAAGTACATTTATTTTGTGCTTAGATGAAAAATACTTTTTGGTTGTCCATTTATGCGGGGAATTGTTATATTTGTAACATTGTGAATGGACATGTGTTTGTTAATAGCTTAGTGATAAAGGTTTTGGGTGGAACCTTGAGATCATAGGTTCAAATCCAAGCCTTGTCATAAATATATTTAAAGGTTTTTTATGGGGCCTTAAGGGTTTGATTTGCGTAGATCGTTCTATTTTTTATTTCGTTTTACATATACCTTCAAGAGGTGCCTAAGAGAGCTTTATGGAGGTGCCTTTCAAGAGTTACTATATAGGTAGTTTTTCAACTGTTGCTTGTGACTATTCTAGAGTTACTATATAGGCAGTTTTACAACTGCTACTTGTGACTGTTCTGGACAGTCACAAGTCCAACATTTGTGAAACACAAACACTTTCTGGTTCGTAAAAGGAGAGGGTATTGTTGTGCTGCTTACTTTCTCCAAGAAGTCATTGTATCTTGAAGACAGACGTTCAAAACTGTAAGCACCATCTATAGGGATGTTCATGTTTTAGCCCATTGCACCATTTGCAAGTCTCGGTCTAAGTTTTTCTGTGTAATCTTGTTTCTTTGTATTTTGTATGTTTGCTGTGTAATACATTATTATTGTTAATAAAATATATCATTTATTTTCTTACGGTTTATATCATTATATCACATCTATACTTATAGCAAATATACAAATTTTTAAAATCAGTTTAATAAATATCAGTTTTTGACTTTGCAATGGAGCCCATACTATGACTACAATGGAGATCCGCAACTATGGTGCTTTCATGAAGATTGAGTTTGGAGGTCGAGGAAGATGGACTTCCTTGTCCATCGGCAATGGGATTTTTAAACGATTTCAGTTTTGTGAATTTTCTCTTCGGGTTTCCTTACTTGAATGATAAGTTTTGTTATAGTCTTCGAAACAATGGTTTGGGTGTTTACGCGATGTCATAGTATAATCTTGGCATTGTTTTAGTTTTATCGCTAATCGTAAGTAATCAATCATTAATCTGCTTGTAGTATATCACTGGAATACTTTAGGTATTATTAATTAAATATAAATTATAGTTGTTGACATTTAACTATTATTATATCATTTTTTTGTGCGGCATCGGTACATATCTATTCGAATTCATTGTTGCTTTTAACTTTATTGAGTGAACATTAGTTTTTCCTAAGGTGAATGACGACTAGTTTACTGGCATTTTTTCTACATATCTAATATCATTTTAGTAGTATAATATTGAGACATTTTTCAAAATATATATGAAATCATACAAGAGTACTTCAATGATTTACAATTAATTTATTGCTGAAATCCTCTTGGCAATATATATAAAAATCTCAATTTGTATAAAGTATTTTACTCGTACATTTATTCAAAATATATCAATAATATATTGGGAAAATTACATTGTGCCTCAAACTATCATCAATGACCATTTTAAACCTTAAACTATAAAACGCTATAATTTAAACCTTAAATTATCTAAAACTCACAACTAAAACCATAACCCCAACTCTGTTAAATGTGCGTTAAAATTAATCAAAACGACATCGACATGGTTTTAATAATTTGAAATAACCTATTCTTACACCCAAACACGCCTTCTCCAAAAAAAACCCCTTCTCCAAACACCCCCAACACAGGAACAACCCCACCTGCCTCTTCGAATAAACCTTCTTCTTCTATGTAAGTTTAAACGTTTCTCTGCCATTTGTTTTAAGATTAAGGGTTTTTGGTGAAATTGGACCCATAAATTAACCGTTTTACAGAAATGGACTCTATCACTAATTTTTACTTACCTTGACCCCCGGGCCCACTTTTCCTTCACTTTTTCACATTTTCCCCCATTGCCCTTCTTAAAAGCTTTCCAATCAAATGTCTTACTCACTTTACACGCAAAACCTCCTTACCAACCCTATTTCTACTTCTTCATTTTTCATTTTTTCTACTTCTTTGTTTTCTTTTTTGTCTTCTTCCTTCTTCCTATAACAACAAATAATTGTTTGTTCTTCTCTCTGGAACATGTATAAGTTTTATGTTCTTCTTTCTAGTAATATTTACTTGTCTTCTTCCTTCTTTCATGAGTTTTTCATTTTTATGAGTTTTCTGAGAATATTTATTAGTTTTCATCTTTCTGGAACGTTGTTTGAAGTTCATTTATTGTACATGATCACTACAAGATGATAATGTAGTGTTAAATGAGGTCTACACGAGCCTCGTGTAGACTACACGTAGCGTACACGAGCCTCGTGTAGTCATCGTGTAGACTACACTCAGGTGTAGACCTCGTGTACCTTACACGATCCCCGTGTCGACCTCGTGTAACTTACACGAGCCCCGTGTAGACCTCGTGTACCTTACACGACCCCTGTGTAGACCTCGTGTACCTTAAACGATCATCGTGTAGTGCATCAGGAACTTCTTCAGCAGTTCACGAACATCGTGTAACATCTATTGCACTACACGAGGAGTACATGATCATGTACTCCTCGTGTAGGACTTATTACAGTACAAGCGGTCTACACGATACTCGTGAAGGTCTCGTGCACACTACACAATGCTCGCGAAGGCCTCGTGTACACTATGCGATGACTACACATGCTCGTGAAGGCCTTATGTACACTACACGATGCTCGTGAAAGCCTCGTATACACTACACGATGTCTACACGATTATCGTGTAATATTCCATTTCATTATGTATTCTTCTTGTACTGACTTTCTTCATTGATGTATATACAAATATGTCTGAAGTTTAAATTTTTATAATCCATGACGAAGATTGGGTGAAAATGGTACAACATGACCTTTTAGTGGAGAGAAGACCAAATTATCAGATATATCTACTAACTGCACTTACCACGAGCTATTGGGTATAGTGCATGAATAACTCCAAATATACCCCTCAAAGTATGATATATCCATCAAATTTCTTTATAGAAGCCATGTTCCCTGCCCTCCTACTAAAATTTTAAAGGATAGTGATTTACAGTTCTTTGTAAGGAGAATGGATCAAAATCACTTACAAGCCTACTATTTGTAAGTACCCAGCCAAACAAATTTCCATCTCAAAGCTCGGTTCCCCAAACTACAATGTCACAACAACCTCAAGTTCTTGAAACTATAGGGTTTTATCAAAGTTGGGTTCCTGAAACACAAATGTCACGACAACTTCCACATGAAAGTATTCCTCATTTTGAGAGTGTTGATCATTTTGAAAGGAACTATCATGATGATGATGTTTTTAGTCATGAAGATTATGATGCTTTCGAGGATGAAGATGTTGGTGTTGATTGAGATTATGATGATGATTTTGATCAGGGGCGTATGATGATGCAATCCGGGGAGATGACCATGATGAAGCCATCAATGGAGACGACAATACAATAATTCCAGACTTGAATACTGCTCTTGAACCCGAGACCACTTGTCCACTGCCATCACAACCTCGGTTGAATGAACAACATCATGGGTCTAGTGAGCCACGGGCGGATTTGAATCAGTTTGTATCAGACACAATAAATATGGATGATGTGTACAGTGATAAAGCCAAGATGCTTAAGGTTGCTCGTATGATGGCCATCCGGAGAAATTTTGAGTTTCGGATCTTCAAGTCAAAACAGTCAATATTGATACTTGTATGTGTTGGGAAAACATGCCCATGGAGGTTACGGACCATGAAATTGAAAAATTGTCCATACTTCAAAGTTACAAATTTCATCAATACACATACATGCACGTTTGAAGTATTGAGATATGAACACCATCAGGCTACATATTCATTGATTGGTCATTTTATAAGCTCTAAATACACGGGTGTCGGACGTATATATAGGCCAAAATATATAATGGAAGATGTTCGACTTGATTTCGGTGTCAACATAAGCTACCATAAGGCATGTAGGGCTAAGGAGTATGCATTGGAATTAATTCAGGGGTCTCCTGAAGACAACTATAGGATGCTCTCAGCATATTGTCACATGTTAGAATAAAAAAATCCAGGTACTTATTCTTTATTTTGCCATTAAAATGTCTACAAGAGTACTACAAGAGCCTCGTGTATCCATCATGTATACTACATGACGAGTACACTGACCACGTGTAGTCTTCACGAAGGGTAAACTGACCTCGTGTTATCATCCTCTACACTATTTTGCTATCATAATGTCTACACGATGAGTACACGATGGGTACATGGGTCTCATGTAGTTATCGTGTAGTCTACACGATGCCTACACTGACCTCGTGTAGGAATCTTGTAGTTTACACGATGGTTACACGAACCTCGTGTAGTCTACACGATTGTTACGCGGACCTCGTGTACGCATCATGTAACTACGTATTCTGCCGATTAATACAACAATATTAAATATTTTTCAGGGACAACAACACACATAGTGATCGATGAGCAGGATCATTTTAAATATTTTTCATGGCTCTTGGACCCTTTGTTCGTGGATTTTTCAGTTGTATACAGCCTGTCATTGCTGTTGACGCAACCGCCTTAAAGTCCAAATACAAAGGGGTATTATTTGTTTCAACAACAAATGATGGGAACAACCAAGTACATCCCATTGCATTTGGAATTGCAGATTTAGAAAATAATGATTCATAAAAATGATTTTTCCGTAAACTTCATGATGTAATCGGTGATCCGGAAGACTTGGTGTTTATATCCGACAGGTATATGAGTATACTAAATGTTGTAGAGGTTGTCTTTCCCAATGCGCTTCATGGAGCTTGCATCTTCCACATGGGCTAAAATATCAAATCAAGTTACAAAAAGGAAGATGCGGTCGCATTGTTTTTTAAAGCAACAAAGGTATACCATCAATCAGAGTTTGATCGGCTGATGACTCATTTTACATATGCATTTCTAGATATCTCATAATACGTGTCGGTGGGGGGAGTTGAGAGGTGGGCACGTTCCCATTTTGATGGAAGGCGATACAATATAATGACTATAAATATCGCGGAATGTTTGAATGGGGTTTTGAAGGATGCTAGAAAGCTTCCCATTACATGTCTTATAGAACATATAGGTGACATGTTACAACGGTGGTTCTATGAACGACAAATAGTTGCCTGTCAAATCACTTCGCAGATGAGAGATTGGATTGAGACCTTAATAAGAAGAATCTTGCATCACATACACTATCATTGTTTTCTTCTGACATCCACGAGTTTTGTGTTGCGGGTGGGGGTAGGAAAGCAGTGGTCAACTTGCATCTTAAGAGTAGTACGTGCAGAGAATTTGATCTTGATCAAATTCCATGCATGCATGCATGCATGCGTTGGCCGCATGTCCACAGCGTAATATTTTCACATACAATATGTGTTCGAGGTTCTATAAAAATGACGCTCTAATTGATGCGCATGCGGAAATGATTCATCCTCTCGGGGATCAAGCATATTAGGTCCAACCATAAGTTTTATAAAAAGGTGGTATTACCACCTATAACAAGGCGGCAAAGTGGAAGACCTAGGACAGAGAGAATTCCATCTAGAGGTGAGGAATTAGTGAGAAGGAAGTGTAAACGTTGTGGGAAAATTGGCCACAACCGGCAAACGTGTAGAAATCTAATTCCTGTATCTTAACGGGATGAGCATGCCACTTAAATATAAATAATGACCTTGCAGACTTAAATTAAAATTAATATAGAAATATACTCGTATTTGTTATTTAATAATGTCATAAAGTTCAATAATGCCCATGAAGTCATCGTGTAGTCTACACTAAGCCAACATGATGCCTGTGAAGTCATCGTGTAGGCTACATAAAGCCCTCATGTATACTACATGATGACTACACCGATGCCCGTGAAATCATTTTGTAGTCTACACGATGGCTACACGATGCCCATGAAGTCATCGTGTAGTCTACACTAAGCCTACACGATGTTCGTGAAGTCATTTTATAGTCTACATGAAGCCTACACGATGCCCGTGAAGTCATCGTGTAGGCTACATGAAGCCTGCACTAAATATATAGTAAATAATTTACAAATTAAGGGTATAAAATATATAATAATTATTTAAAAATAATATAAAAATCCATAAAATATATAAAAAATATTTCAGTTTAACATTACCACGTGCAAATAACTCAATTGCAATTCCTCTTTGATATTCTGACATTTGGTGTTGAGTTATTTCTTGGAGGTTCCATATGCGAGGGCTTCAACAAACTTAAAAGTGAATACCCCACAATCGAACCTACAAAATACATGAAATACAAAAACATAATTAAATAATATGTATGAAATTTTAAGTGGACTTTTAAAAAAAATGTATATTTCACTTACCCATTCTCTTGTTGTGGACACTTCATGATCTCATATTTTCACTCATCTTTAGGATTAACCTCCTGTCTTCTCTCATATATTTTCATCATTTGAAGAAGCCGAGGGATAATCTTCATGAAAGGTTTCATTAGTTCATTGTACAAGGAGCATTGATATGGCGTGTTCATAGAGTTATAAATACGAATACACTGGCCAATCAATCAAGCTCAATTGTAATCCAATGACTGCGGTTGACATTCATTGGAAAGATATTGGTTGAACGCTTCAAGATCGGCCATCTTGACCGTATAAGAATCTGACTTATATTCAGAGCTCTTGAACTCCTCCTCCAACTCAACTATGGTTATTGATTAGGCTTGAGGAAAGTACAGATCAGAGAGTCTGTTGAGGCCACGGGTTTTCTTCTCATCCCGGGCTTCACCGAACTTTAGTCCGGTAATCAAAGAGAACTCCTTCGTAGGGAAACACAATGGCTCATCATTGATAAGAAAATGGATCTCCTCCTCAAATGGAGTGCCCTCCATATATTCGGCCTCCCTGGCCAGCACGGTGCCACACAGTCGCTGAAAACTTTAGGGATTGGAGATCAAGGAGATTACCAAACACGTCTCCCTAAATAGGGAGAGTTGAGTAGCTGTCAGTTTGGTCTTGATAAGCTCTATGCAGTGGGTATTACACTTTGCATTGACCCTTGCTTTTGGAATATTGTTAACGTCATGGACGTATCTTAGTTGCATCTTTAACGAAGCCATAATCTGTAGAATATTCAAGGCAAACATAAGATGAGGAAATGTACATGATGCTCGTGTAGTCATCGTGTAACCTACACGAGGCTTACACGACCATCGTGCAGTCCTCGTGTAACCTACATTAGGCTTGCTTGACCCTCGTGTAACCCAGAAAACAAACACTCACCAAGACCATAACCTCAAAAACCCAGAAAAAACACTCAAAAACCCAAGAGAAAAAAACACTCAAAAACCCAGAAAAAGAAATACTAGAAACCCAAATAAACAACCTTGTTGTTATTCGAACATCCACAAAAAACAGAAATACAGAAATCTAGAAAAAATCTTAAGAAACCCAAAAGTTTACCTTGTTGTTTTTCTTTATTGTGGGAGACAAAGACTCAAGGATTTGCAGAGAGAGGGAGATGCTGTGACTTCGAGAGAGAAAGAGATAGTAACAGTAAGAGAGAAATGAGGGAAATGCAAGTGAGGGAAACGAATGTGTGTGGTTTTGTGTAACGAAAAAGTGTAATCATCACTTTATTTTAATCGTGTTTGGAATTCGTGAATGAGGACGTAGAAAAGAATATCCTTTTTCACTGAGAAGCTCCATAATGCATTATGTAGATAGACTAAAATATAAATTTATTTTTATAATGATGCATATTTGTTAATTTTTTTGAGCAAACAGAACTGCTTGACAAACCTTAACAAGCATCTGCTGAAACATTATTCGAGTATATAGAGCAAAGAGAACGTCTTAAGAAACCTTCCGAACAGGAACGGCTGATCAAGCAGATGCCGAAAGTGATTGTAGACATTGTCGAACTCGTCGCTGTGGACTCTGAGCTTTTTGATATTAGTGACAACACAGTGAATGATTGATCCTTGTTTAATCTAGCAAAAATTAGTGATATGGTTCATTTTTGTAAAATGATTAGTTTATGGGTGTAGTAAAAAAAACCCGTTTCTATTGCATATAAATTTGTCTGCTTAAATTTTCCATGGGTGAAAAAATTGGAAAAAGTCAGAATCGCCATGGCTAGATCAAAATTGCAGAAACAAATATACCATCATTGGCACTGCACAGACCCGATCTACCCCACCCCAACCCTCAAATTTTCGTCATTTCACTTCTTCCATTGATAGACATAGAGGAAATTTTGGTTTTCAGCCGCCATGAATGGACAGAGAGGAAGCTCTGAATCGTGAGAGAGAAGTGACGCCGGAGGAAGAAGGGCGAATGAGAGGGCTGGTGGTGAATCCGGATTGATTGAGGTGTTTAGGGGATTTTTTTTAGGACGATGATGGTGTCAAATTGAAGATGATGATTGATGCCCTTACCTCAGGAAAGGCATCGAAGAAGAAGGGAAGTTCTGAAGATGATGCCTTGAAGAAGGGAAGTTTTTTTTTTGTACAAATTGAAAGTTATTCAATCATTAATCAGACATAACTGGAAGTCCAAACTAACTAATAACTATCCCAACGTTGGGCTTATCACTTTGTCAATATCCAAGCAGGACTCATGATTTGTATGAGATGAAAAGACTTCCAATAGCTAATAGAAGACATTGTGACCGTGCTACTCAAACTCAAAAAAATGGCGGAGCATTATGGAGAAACTAGTCGCATGCACAAATTAATCAAAGCTCGATGAAATAAACAATGTACGAACTATGAAATCAAAGGGTGGCACAATATGCTTTTTTTAAACTCAGCAAAGTCACCGAACTCTAAATTTGGTTCAGGTGATTTGAGAGGAGACGACGAGGCTTGAAACTCGTACACAGAGAGGCAGAGAAAGAGCAGAAGAAGGGAAGTTCTGAAGAAGAAGAAGAAGAAGAAGGGAAGTTCTGAAGAAGAAGGGAAGTTCTTGGGTGCGTTGGAGTGTTTGGGTGTTAGTATAATTTATCCAAAAATATTTAAACGACCTTGATTAATTTTAATACTTATTTAAATAAGTTAGAGTTAAGGTTTTAACTTGAGTTTCAGAAAATTAAAATTTTAAATTATAACATTTTATAATTTAGAGTTTAAACTATCTTTTATGATAGTTTGACATACAAAATTATAATTTTCTCTAATATATTTTGTGTAGTATTTTTTGGATATGCACTATTTTGTTAGTTTAAGACTACTCTACTACCCATTTTAGGGATGGTCAGTTAAGACATCGGGCTTAAAGGGATTTTAACTGACCGCTTTTTTTATTTGTTGATTTTTATTTATTATTTGAATGTTTATGATTATTGATACTTGAAATTATCTTTTTATGTAGGGATTTGACTAAAATTGATAAATGTCATTTTTATCCATCAATTTTTAATTCTTGTTGGCGGTTATAGAAAATTGTTATATATCCAAAACTCTAGAAAGAGTTAGATTTTCTTAAAGGCACATGTATTTACTGTCTATATGCATTAGAATTCCAAAATTATATTTCACAGAATTAACATTAATGAAAGTTTTATTACAGAATTGAGGGAAAATGACAAAAAAGACTAGGTTTCAAGGGTGAATTAAGAAAATAGCCAAATAAAAAAATTACAACATGATCAGAGTAACTAATTTAGTTACGTAAATAACACAGACATAAATACTATGAATGCAAATCCATGTAATTCTTGGGAGAACTACCAAATTGGCTGAAAATGAGAACCAGTTTGCAAAAATAGCCGAGGAAAAGGAGTTGCGAAAATAATCAGAGTAACTAATTTAGTTAGAGAAAAATACATGCCATTTAGTTATGTCATTGTTTTTTCTTTAACTAAATTATCCATTCCGGTATTTTTACAACTTTTGTTCCTCCACCATTTTTGCATGCCGGGATCATTTCAGCCATTTCAACAAGTGTCCTAATAATTATGACGCATTTACTTGCATTTGAAATCAGATTAGTGCTGTTATGAGTGTTTTTCCAATCACCAATGACGCAACGACATGTGTCACGTCACATTAGGGAGCTCCCGATGTTAGAGAAGGAGTAGAATCGACCTCGTCTGGTCAATTTCTATGGAGCTCGGGATGCACAAACCTGAGTACATGAAATGGCAGGAATAAAGTTCACAAACAAAGCTCGGATAATCCCAAACACAAGACCATCATTGCCCGCCAAAATTAACACTCAACAAGTCCAATCGCCATGACATGATGTCAGGATAGCCTACGTCCGCTCACTTCTACATTTAATGCTAAATGATTTATGTCAAGGTGGCATCCCTTCTGTCCAATCTAAGACAAGCTTCATGTCTTGTGAGGCTTTCCCAGCACACCTCGCCCGAAACTTATTCAACACGCATCCTTCTCCAAGGCTTCAAGTATTAATACCCCGTCTACAAATGGTACAAGGTAAGCAATTCTCTCCTAAGGGAAACTCTGCCAAAATTTCTCTAGGATACTCACTTAGACATTTGAGGCTCTTTGATGAGAAAACCACCATTGATTCTCTTTGCATTATAGTTCTTTGTCTGTGTTGTGTAGGTTCCTCCCCAAGAGGGCCCCTGCGTGGAGAGGAAATTGCATGTCACCTCATTGTTGAGATTTTCGGTAACAACTAATGTGTTTATTATGTTAGGCATAGTGCCCTCAAAGCATGTGTTTAGACATTTTTAATATGAAATTATATTTTTGTTATAATTGTTCTTTTGAATTATTGTTGAATAATTTATATAAATATCTGAAAATTTCATATTCATTAATAAAACTATGATCTTGTATAAGTATGAGAGGATTAATATCATAGATAATGAATAAAATAGTCTGTAACATATTAAAGTATGAAATCTTTAATGAATGGTTACTAGTACGGTTCCCTAAGTATTTTGAATGCATGTGATTTAGATCTAGATCACTGATGTGGATATACATTTTAGTGAATGTATTTTATATAATTAGATTATATGGGACATGACTGATGTAGATTAATATATTTATTTACTTACCTTTATCATAAAGATTTAACACACATCAATTTGGTGATGGTATATAGATCAATCTACATCATGAGTAATCATGAACTCCTATACATGTCTACTGGATCTTTTGATTTACTCGTTAAAGGTTGTTTGTAAAACAAACTAGTGACTTTTGTTTAGGAGACTCAGTGATATGGATGATTGGGAATATGATCTTACAAGATTTAGAATCCAAGCTTTCCTAACAGATTGTATATTGGTTCTCTTAAGTATTAATTCTGAAACTGAATGTTTATTGAGCTCAAATTTATAATACGATTATAAATTGATCATTCATTAATGAATTAATGGTACTTAAGGATCAAAAGGTAAATAAAAGGGTAAAATGATAATTTTGATCAGCTCTAATTTACGAACCAGTAATTGAATGACAGAATTACATGAAGTGATTATATCAATGTACTACACGAGATTACTCTGTAAATATATATTGTACCTGTTAAGAGTGCAATTTCATATTTATAGTGGAATAATAATAAAATTAATAATTAAGATTATTTAATTAAAGAGTTTAATTAGTAATATGATTTATTGGAGCTTAGAATTATGGGTCCATGGTCCCCGAGTCACCTCTGTACTACACAGTCTAAGGTGTGAATATTTCAGGACATGAGAAAATGACTTGCTTGCATAATGAATTAAATTTATAGGGCAAGTATATAATAATGTGATATTAATTAATTAATAATATTATTTATTGTAATTTTTGGAAATTACAAATAAATAATAATATCGGTTAATTTAATGTTGATCGATTAGTGACACAAAATATTTGATTTATAAAATTAAATAATATTAAATCATGAGCTAATGATTTGTTTGGTGTATCTAATATGTTAATTAATAGATCAGATAATTGATTGGAAGATCAGATAAATTAATTTTGAATTAACTGATATGTAGATATTTATCTGATTAATATAAATAATAAATTATTACGTAATTGTCATGTGGCATATTAGATTGCCACATGTCAGACTCTGATTTTTGAATCAAAGATTGATATGAGTTATTGTAGTCCCACGTGACACTACAATAACACGTGATATATTGTACTGCCCCGCAGCACTATAGTGGTGCCATGATACACCAGTGTCGTGAGGTACTACTGATCCATACAGTACACTGCAATGTCATGTGACACTGTAGTGTCGCACCAATTACAGTAGGTCTCAATGCAATGTTACATTAAATAAATAATTTATTATTTTATAATTTCCCTTAAAAATCTAAGGAGCCTTCAACCTAGAATATATATTGATGATAGTTCATAAATTATACATTTCTTTTATTATTATTTCTCCGGTAATTACTCTGGTTAATCATGTTTTGTGGGAGGATCTTACTTAATTTTCATTTTATAGTTCTGGGACAGTTAAAAAGCAAAAATAAAGCTACAAGATTGGATTTTGTTGATGCTGGGTAATAAAGGAGTTCTGCCACTTTGTTGGTGCATTAGGAGTGTGCAATGCTTGTTTGTTGCCTACGAATTGAAAAAAATAACAGATCAGATTTTGATTTTGTTTAAATTTGAAAAACTTTCTATCTGTTTTGGAAGTTATTTTTGGGTCAATCAAGGAAGTCAAATTTGAGGAGGATTGATCTATAGTAGGGATACAATTATATTTTCCTATTTTATCTAGGTTTAGGAGTTTATCAGGATATATATAATTTGTTTTGGAGATCGGTTAAGGGAGGATTCTGGATTATATTCAGAATTTTTATTTTTCTGTGGTAATTATTATTCAAAACCTAGAACTGCTATTTACTCAATTATGAGTAACTAGATCTCCTATCTAGTCAGAGGTTAATTAAAAATTGGTATTCAAAGGATTGTGAGATCTTAATTTATTTTTATACTTTTTATTGTTTTTATGTTTGTGCAATTCTATACTTCATATTATTAGTGTAGATTTCATTTTTTACAAACATGGCCAGTTGCATGAATTAAATAACACTATACAGCCAATTAGAAAATCATATACGTAATCATATGACTTTCTAATATTGTGGAGAAAGGTATCCTCAGAAAATATCTTCGGATTGCGCAATTTAACTTAAATAAATAGCTGCTTCAGTGTTTACTGGTTAGAATCAGGTTTCTCTAGTTTCTAATGCTATTGATAAATTAAAACCTAAGAGATTCTCTAGGTTTATTTGTTAGTTAGAGAATAGTTAATCCACTTGACCTAATTATTCTACGATTTAAGGAGAATTTGATTATGCGGGGTTGACCGGTAATTATAACTCATTCATTTAATTAATAAAGGTAATTCTTTGCTTCAATGATCAATCTACCAATCTGAAAAGTAATCCTTTGGCTAGAAGTTTTGATAATTTGATTTTCTCTTTGATTGACTTAACTTTGTTATTTAATTTAGTTAACTGTCATTAGTTTTTATAATTTCTAAAATCCTTTTGATTATTTGGTTTATTTCTTAGTTAAAGAAGAATTGAAATCATCAATTTCCTTGAGGAGATGATCCCACTCACTACTACTGCAATATATCTACATTAGGACTGGGTTGGTTTTATTTTTGGTGGATTCGATACCCATCAAATTTTGGCGTCGTTGCTGGGGAAACAATTACTGATTGATTCTCATTATTTTGATGAACAGGTCCAATCGTGTGTGAGAATAGCAGTACGATTCTAAAATCAAGAAAACCGTAAAAAGATTGAGAAAAGAGGCAAAACTCAGAAAGCAACACTTAGCAGGTATTTCACAAAGCACAAGAAGAAGAGACAGCCAACGAATTATCTGAATTCTCTAGCGATTCAGATTTAGAACAAGTTGATATGGCTGAACGGAGAGCAATTAGGGACATTACAGCCCCCTCTTTGCATCACCTATCCTAATTTCACGGTGAATTTTGAGCTCAGACCAGGCCCGATACAGTTGTTGCCCAAGTTTCATGGGAGAGAGAATGAAAATCCTCACAAGCATCTTAAAGCATTTCATGTAATTTGTGCTAGCATGAAGCCACAGGAGAGTAACTGAAGATAATATTAAATTACATGCGTTTCCTTTTTCATTAGAAGATTATGCTAAAGATTGGTTGTTTGATTTAGCCCCAGTTTTTATCAATTCATGGACATACATGGTGCGGTTATTCCTAGAGAAATTCTTTCCTTCATCTAGAGCAATCAAGATCAAGAAAGAAATCACAGGGGTCAAGTAAAAGGCATCTGAAACTCTATATGATTATTGAGAAAGGTTTAAAATCCTTTGTGCAAATTTCCCACAACATAACATGTCGGAAACAACCCTCATTGAGCCCTTTTACAATCGACTTTTGAAAATTGAAAGGAAGATGATAGATGCAGCAAGCGGAGGTGCCCTTTTCACGAAATCTCCTGAAAAAGCTAGCCAACTTATTGACACCATGGCTGGACCTCAAGGCAGTATGAAAATCAAGAACCTTCAAGAAGAATCAGTGAGGTAGGATCTTCCACCCTTGAATCTCAAATTTCGTAACTAACTACTATGTTCAAAAATTATGTTGAAGGGAATTCTCAACAAGCTAAAGTTTGTAGGATTTGCGCCTAATCGAATCATCCAACGGATATGTGCCCGACACTTCAAGAACATGATTCACAGCAAGTTAATGCAATAGGAAATTTTTCAGGGCCTCCACAAAGGAGATATGACCCATATTCGAACACATACAACCCTAGATGGGGAGACCATCCAAATTTCAGCTATGGACAGAGGTCGCAAAACTCTCAGCAAAATCAGTATAGACCACCATAACAACAACCATCTTCATCCAAGCAAGGTATGCCACTTGAAGAAATTATGAAATCACTTGCTAACAATACTTTGCAACGAAGGCAAGCATTCAGAACCTAGAAAATCAGATGTGTCAATTAGCAACATCGGTGGGTAAGCTAGAATCTCAAGGGAAATTACCATCCCAAACGGAGGTAAACCCAAAGCAAAATGCAAGTGCATTACTTTAAGAAGTGGAAAAGAGCTACAAGACACTGGTCATGAAACAAGTTGTGGGCATAGGCGTAAGACAAAATCAGAGATAGAAATTTTGGTTCAGCCCCAACATTCAAGTTAGGGTAAAGAGCTCAAATATGACCAACCAGAACAAATGGTGAATAGACCTCCATTTCTAGAAAAGTTAGCTAAAATAAAAGAGAAAAAGAAGACAAAGAAATCTTAGATGTATTTCGCAAAGTTGAAGTAAATATCCCCTTACTCGATGCTATACAAAAAATGTCTCGCATGTGAAATTTTTGAAAGAGTTGTGCACAAATAAAAAGAAAATTTCTAGGTGAAAAGATAAGTATGCAGGAGAATGTTTTTGCTATCCTTCAAAGGAAATTACCCCCTAAATGCGAAGACAAAGGTATGTTTTCTAACTCTTGCACCATTGGTAATTTAGGAATTAAAAGAGCAATGTGTGATTTGGGTGCATCCATAAATGTTATGCCATTATCAACATATTCATCATTAAATGCTGGTCCTCGCAAAGAAACGAGAATTGTTTTGCAATTAGCCGATAGATCTATAGTATATCCTGAGGGAGTGCTAGAGGACATTTTGTTCCAGGTCAATGGTTTGATTTTCCATTTCCTTCTTCCTCTCCACTCCAAACCGCAAGCTATGAGGATCAAACGAATAAGCACCAAATGAAGAGCTAAAAGACTACCATTAAATGCTGAATTGCCATCAACTTCAATCGAATCAATACAACAATCACGCAACGAGGAACGCCCACAAGAATCCAACCAATTTGTTGTTAAAACCAGCGAACCAACGGTCGCAAGCTCCTCCGTTGATGCCCTCACTCGTGACGTCAGCGCAACCACCACTGCCAACATGACCGCGAAGCCTTCCATCGATGCAGAAACAGAACAACCCACTTCCAAAGCTTCACAGCCCCCCTCTACTGCAAAACCACCACCCCAAACCCTCAAAGCAGCTGCAACTAACATCCCAAGCACTAACCAGCGTTCCCCCACCACAGGACCAACTATTCTCTACTCCAGGAAGAGGAAACCTATGATTGCCACTGTCCCAAAAACTCCAAAGCAGCCTCGAATTTCCACATCTCCTGTGGAAACCTGTGAGAAAGCCAACAAGAACATTGCTTCTTTTTCCATTGCTGTCCAAAGTCATCCAGCAGCTCCATCTGTAGTAAACCAACGAACTACTTTTCAATCCACTTAGCAAGTGCATCAAACGAAGGTTGCTAGCAAAAAGTCTTATGGACGATCTAGAACCCGTAAAGGTAAGGCAGTATTATAACCTTCTCAAGACACAGTTCAGGGTAATTTGCAATTTAATGACTCAGCAGAAGAAGCCAAGTATTTAGTCTTGAAAAATCTACCAATTGTCCCATGTAAGTCTCTTCACTCTCAAACTTTGCATGACTTGGGTATTTTTGATGAAGTATTTGCTTTTACTGCTAATATTGGTTGGAAGTATTATTTTGAGGTCCTTTTTCTTCTTTTTATGAGCTGTGTCAAGAATTCTATGTAACCTATTCTTTTAAACTTCCTAGTGAGTTTGATTTGAATACTCCAAATGTTGTTAAGTTCATATTGATGGGTGAATATTTTGGAATGTCTATTTCTGAATTTAATCTTGCTTTAGGTTCAATAGAGGAAAAAGAAGTTGTTAGTTCAGGTTATCTGCATAGCTTTTGTGACTTTGATGATGCATTTGGACCATTGAATTACTATCGTGAATCAGCACAAAATGATGACCTTGTTTATAGCCCTAGTCATTCCAAAGATATATTCTTTCAGAATGGGGATCTGAAGTACTTACATAGGTTCCTTGCATTTAATTTCTCTGGCAGAAAAGACTCCCCTGCTGTCGTGTCCAAAACTGAGTTATTTTCCATGTGGTGTATGCAAAAAGGACATAAGGTTAACTTGGGATTTTGGTTAGCTACACAATTTAATAATGTTACTTCCTTTAAGTGGCCTCTAATCCTAGGATCTTACATAACTCAGTTCGTTGTAATTTTAGGTGTGCTTGATCTAGACAACCATTCTCTGCATATCGCCAGCACAACAGCTCCACTTGGTTTGAAATGTTTAGATAACGTGGGGCTGTTGTGTCGACGCAACAACCTTCCTTGCTTTGCTCTTACAGGATCCATCATGCCAAGAGAACAGAGATACTTATATGCCTCCTCTTCAAATAACGCACCACAAGCACCACCAACTAATGTTCCACCTTTCCTTTCCCCATTTACTGCCCATTTCCAGCGCATTGAGGAAGTTTTGACAGCAATGCAAGAATAAATGGACCGCATGGATAGGAACATCGTAGCCATACATGAGGAATTATGCATCCTTCGTGTTCCACGATGGTAGTAGGGGAGTTTCACTTTCACTTCCCATTTTGTTACTTTGCCTTTCTTATTTTTATTGCTGTTAACTTTGAGGACAAAGTTTGGACTAAGTATGGGGGCGTGAACACATTTACTAATTTTTGTATGTTTCTTAGCTTTAGTCTGCTGTTTTAATAGTTTTTCCTTCCTTATAGCTTGCTATTTTCCTTAATTTTCATCTGTTTTGGTCTTTAACCTGCTAATTTAGGATTCACGTTAGAATAAATTAGTTTGTTGATTAATTCTATAGTTATTCAATTATAGAAGTATCAATCTTGCAGCAAATATTTAAATAGCTTAGCTAAAAATGTATTTTCCTTAGTTTACAATTTTTGTTGGACTCTTCTTTAGAAATCTCTTAAATTCAAACATAATAAGCCTTAACTAAAGAAGATTAACATAAATTGTTGGTGCTTAATTGGCATAATCAGTCTACAATTAGAACATAACTTGAGACTTGCCATAATTTAATTGCATGAAGAATTTTTGTGTGATACCAAGAACCAAAATAATAAAAATAATAATAAATAAATGAATAATTTTCACTCCGCTGATTGTCAGTTGTTGGCTCACCTTCAATGGTCGGTTCAAGTGGCACGACACTTGTTCCCCTTAAGCAAAGTGCTCGATATTGAGCTTTGTGAATGGAAAAGACCACTGATGGGAGAGTTTGCTCCTTAACTGGACCAAAATTGACTCGAACATAAGCCAATATTTAGTCAGTCTTGAGTGGAGCTAGTAGCCATCTGAGAGTGTGATTTAATCAACTAAGTTGTGTGCGTGGAGGTGTGCTCCCTCGGTGCATTCATTTGGAAAAAGTTGAATGACATCTCAGACATTAATTAAAGAAGAAAAATATTGCTGAAATAGGTTCTTGGTGTTTGGTTTGATTTTATTAAGGAATGCTTCAGTTATTGGCATGTTTTGAGTGACTGTTCTGTTATGGATTGGTTTAATTATACTTGGTTATACATTGTGTGTTGAAATAAAAATGGTACTTATTCGTTTGAAAGTGAGAAAGAGTCTTAAGAAGTGTTTGGCAAAAGTTGTAAACTTTTGAAAATGCTTTTCGATTTGCTAGTTTTCTATTTGTTGTGAGATTGGAATTTCTATGGTTGAATAACTCAGAATTGAGACTGATAGTTGGGGTATAATTAATTTCGGAGGTTAAATTTTTGAGTTCATACTTGAGGGCAAGCATGTTATAAGTATAGGGGAGTTTGATAGTTCATAAATTATACGTTTCTTTTATTATTATTTCTCTGATAATTACTCTGGTTAATAATGTTTTGTGGGAGGATCTTACTTAATTTTTATTTTATGGTTCTGGGACAGGAGAGAAGCAGAGATAAAGCTAAAAGATTGGATTTTGTTGATGCTGGGTTATAAAGGATTTTTGCCACTTTGTTGGTGCATTAGCCATGGGCAAGGCTTGTTTGTTGCCTATGGATTGAAAAGAACGACATATCAGATTTTGATTTTGTTTAAATTTGAAAAACTTTCTATCTGTTTTGGAAGTTATTTTTGGGCCAATCAAGGAAGTCAAATTTGAGGAGGATTGATCTATAATAGGGATACAATTATATTTTCCTATTTTATCTAGGTTTAGGAGTTTATCAAGGGATATATATAATTTGTTTTGGAGATCGGTTAAGGGAGGATTCTGGATTATACTCAGAATTTTTATTTTTCTTTGGCAATTATTATTCAAAACTAGGAACTGCTATTTACTCAATTGTGAGTAACTAGAACTCCTATCTAGTCAGAGGTTAATTGAAGATTGGTATTCAAAAGATTGTGAGATCTGAATTATTTTTATTCTTTTATTGTTTTATGTTTATGCAATTCTATACTTCATATTATCAGTGTAGATTTCCTTTTTGCAAAAATGGCCAGTTGCATGAATTGAATAACACTATACAGGAAATTAGAAATTCATATACGTAATCGTATGACTTTCTAATATTGTGGAAAAAGATATCCTCAGAAAATATCTTCGGATTGCGCAATCTAACTTAAATAAATAGTTTCTTCGGTGTTTATTGGTTAGAATCAGGTTTCTCTAGTTTCTAATGCTATTGATTAATTAAAACCTAAGAGCTTCTCTAGGTTTATTTGTTAGTTAGAGAATAGTTAATCCGCTTGACCTAATTATTCTATGATTCAAGGAGAAATTGATTATGCGGGACTGACCGATAATTATAACTGATTCACTTAATTAATAAAGGTAATTCTTTGCTTCAATGATCAATCCACTAATCTGAAAATTAATCCTTTGGCTAGAAGTTTTAATAATTTGATTTTCTCTTTGATTTACTTAACTTTGTTAATTTAATTTAGTTAATTGTCATTAGTTTTTATAATTTCTAAAAGCTTTTTGATTATTTGGTTTATTTCTTGGTTAAAGAAGAATTGAAATCATCCATTTCCCTGAGGAGATGATCCTACTCACCACTACTGCAATATATCTACATTAGGACTGGGTTGGTTTTATTTTTGGTGGATTCAACACCCATCAATTGATAATGTTCTATTGGCTCCCGCATGTGCAATCACAAGCTATACTAAGCTAAGTGGATAATCTGATCGATTAATTATGAATCGAATCTCTGTGAATTCTATTATTTCCTCTCAGAGTTCTGACTCAAATAAACATTCTTCAAAATATCTAGATCTCATGTGTTGAGTACATCTAGAAATAAAAAAAAAGTATTTTTGTTATATTCTACGTACTCAAACACGTCATAGTGTGTTTGAGGATTGACTCAGAAGATCTTGGTGTGGATCTTGTTGCCCGTTGTCCGTGGAATCTCCTGTTCGTTGTTGAGAATGACGCTTAATAGACTACAAAATGTATTATTCATATGTTTGTATATCTTTAGACTTAATGTATAGATATATAATAGATCCGGTCTGAAAAAATATTTTTGGATTAAAAAATTTTCATCTTTAGGATCTGCAATGATGCGATTGTTTATCGTTTTATAAATAAATTAAATATTGTTTAAATATCATCACGTTTTCCGCCGCGCATCGCCGCAGATTCCAACATATTAACTATTAGGAATCAGAATCATGAATCAAATTATTGAAAATAAGAATGATTGTTCATGCTTACTAAATCAAGGAATCAGAATCAAAATATATGACATTACTAAAATGTCTTTAAAAATAAATATTATTTTCTTTAATTAATTATTTTGAGGGCTTAATAGACTTTTCATAGTCTATTTTCAATTAATAAAAAATGTGGAATCATATTACCACATATTTGTTAGGAATCTCATTCAACAAAATTAATTATGGTCAAAGCTGTGAATTCCACTTAAAATCAGATTTCGAAATTGTAGTAAACAACTTGAATGAAAATTTGAAATCAGATTCCACGGAATCCCTTTCCAGTATGGTGGCAACCGGGCCAAACAGGCCCGACAATGCTCGTCCCACCCGGTTCACAGGCCGGGCCCGGGCCTTTCCAGACGGTTCACGGGCCGGTCCGTTTGAATTTCAGTGCGGCCCGGAATGAACCGCTGAACGACCCGCTTCCCTTTAATGTGATTTAATTCTAAAAAATGTAGATGAGAAGAGGTTGAACATTGGTGTGGAATAAATGAAATGCAGAAATTATCACTAAACTATATGAAAGTCATATTACTTTCTTATAATTATTTTATTTTATTATTTTCAATTCTCAATAGAAAAATTTGTAATAATTAGTAAAATAATTATTTTATTTATTAAATTCATATACTAGCGAAATTCATATTCACGTAAAATCTCAAAATATAATAACTAATTTATAATTCATGTTCATTAAAACAACAAAAAATATTAGAAATATTAAACTAATATTTTTTGAACTTTTAATGAATCCAATTTTTCATTGAATAAAATATTCATTTAAATGAAAAATATTATTTTTTATTTAATTAAATACGCTTATCTCAAAAGTATATTTTATGAAATTTCGATAAAATGTGTTAAAAGACAATAAGAATATATTTTAAATAATATATTTAATAAATGTTGTCTTGGTCTATTGGTAAAGAGTGTGATTTATGATGGAAATGTCAATGGTTCAAACTTCACTACAAGTATAATTTTCTAAATTTTTTAAACAAAATAGTGGATTAACGGGCAGGTTCAACCGGTTTCGCGGGCCGAACCGGCCTATTTGCCACCTCTACTCTCCAAACAGTGTAAATTTTTATGAACAATCTTTTGTAAAAGAAAATAACGATTTTAAAACACTTCCATGTTTTTCAACTAAATTAGCCAATTTTATAAGAGAAAATATTAAGTTGATCATTTAGTTAGAATTTTTCAGTTAATATTAGTGACTCTAAGATCGGGGTCTAGTAAACTTTATTTTGCTAGTCCCTAGTCTAGACAGCATAAATTTGGACGATTGAATAATTTTGCTAAACTTTAATTTAGACAGTGTAAATTTGAACAATAGAGAGTATGTGTCCAACAATAATTTTTAGTTAGAGCTGAATTTAACACGATTTTCATTCCATAAAAATGTCACTTTTCATTAAAAAAAGAAGTTACAATGTCCTGATATCGATTTTTTGTTTTGTTTTGAGGATCTTCCTCATTTCTCAATTTAAAGTAAAGGCGATGAATTCATGGTTCGTGGCTTTGTGCTGGCCTAACTTCATTACTTAGCTTTCTTCAGGTTAGTTCCTTTCTCGCACACTGAGACTGGGATTTGTCCGAAGATGGCGGCAGGAGCAGCGAAAGGGGCTGTGACGGCACTAACCTCACTGTTCTCTGTAGAGGACGCACAAAAGGCAGCGTCAAGTGTGCAAGAAACGCTTTCCCATAAGCAAAAGGAGTTCGACCATCTTCTAGGTTTCATCTCCGACAACACGAACCTCATCAACGTCGTCCAGAAACTACCCGAAGAACTCTGCCACGATATCATGGCAATCCCCCCCTCTCTCTCTCTCCCTTCCTCTCTCTGTGACTTGAGATTTAATTTTTGAGGTTTGAGTTATGTACTAATGAGTTTTAATCTCTCGGACTCTATGCGCTTGTTGTGATCGTCATTCGTAGGTTCCGTTTGGGAAGGCAGCGTTTTTCCCTGGGCGATTGATACACACCAACGAGTTTCTGGTAATGCATCATTCTTTCATTCTATATTTACTTTTCTCCGAGAATTATCCTTTTTCAGATGTTTTACGTACATTATCTGGTTCTATGGTCTGCTTCCAAGAAAAAATAGCTCAGCAATAATATGTCATTTTCGTTAAGCTTGTTCTCATTTGTCAGGTCATCAATAGTTCTCTTTACTTAGCATTTAAACGGTCAAAACTATCGATATTCTGCTTCGGATGACTCTTTAATGGAAAGAAAATTCTCGACACAGAAAGACAAATTTTTGTTTGAAGTGTGAGATGCTGTTGGTTTATTTACGCATTTATTATTTTTCTTACTGAGTTCTAGTCAGGATGTGTGCTTTGAACACTTGCACTTACGAAGGGCATTTGAGTCAACCGCAGGTTCTATTAGGAGAAGGTTACTATGCTGACAGAACATCCAAACAAACTGTGGAGATCTTAAAAAGAAGAGGGAAGACTTTGGAGTCACAAGTTGACTCTCTCAAGGCCATGATGCAGGATCTTAAAGTCCAGGCTTCCTTTTTTGAATCTACAGCTTCAGAAGCAGCCGTAAGTTTGACAACTCTTTTGTTAGCCTACGTTATTGGGAATACTAGAGGGTTTCTTTTTTATCTGAATTGAGTACAGTTCATGTACAAGTTCAACAAGTTTCAAAACAAAAGTGCGGGTCGAGGACAAAAGAGATGATGTAAAGCGAAAATGATACAATTCACAAATATGTCAGAAAGTGACTATTTGTACTCCCAGCACCGTTGGGGCCTAGATTTCTTTAGGAGAACTCTGGGAAAGGCCTTATGTTGCAAAACTTGGAACACCTGTGAAATACTAGTAATTTCCGCTGGAAAATCTCATTGCAATAGGTGGGGTTATGTTTCCTTTATAGTAGTACATTTTTTCTGGTAGTACATACTACATATTAATGGCCTTCAAACTACCCATAATAATTACTTATAGTTCCTAGAAGATTGAAATCACTTAATACTCCCTAGATTATTCTAGTGTATGATTACTAGTAATAACAATACAAGTTAAAGTGACCCTTCCCTCAAAACTCCTCAAAACTCTTCCCATGCTGTATTAATTGTCGCGTCAAAGAGGAGAGTGAAATTTTGTATGAATCAATGCTTCCCACCAGCCGATAAGTAGAAAGTTAATAAAATGCTGGTTTTCATTTTTAAGAGAATTTATGAATCATTTTATTAACTTTCCATTTATTGGCATTGGTATTTGAATCATATGCCTATCACCTTGTAAAAAGCTGAGATAGTAGATCAGTTTGTAGATGGGGCGATAGTTTGTTTAACGAGGGACTGATGGGAAGAAAAAATTTTTTGGGTCAAAGACTGATGGAAGAGTTGGCCGACCCCATAATCATGGAGGATATTTTTTGTAATTAGCCTTGTGTTGGGCCATCTAAAATCCTTTTAGAAAAGTCATCGAAAGATGTTCTCAAGTGATGAACAAAGTGAATCTAGTTGATGGAGATGCTAGTACTCAATTGTGTAATTGGCACTACAACAGTCGGGAGATTGCGTTGAACATGACCTAGTCATCATGTTATATGATATGACTTGACTCTTTGAGATGAATGACAATTGATAATAGGCACATGCATATGATAATGACATACTGCCATACTGGACGTGGGATTTTCTTTGGGATAATTGAATTCTTGTCTTATTTCTTGCTGCCTTTTGCATATAATTGTGAGAGCTCTGTTTTGCCGTTTCTTGTGATAATCATAAAACTTCTTCAGCAATATTAATCTCGCTAAGTGCTCCTGTTATCATCCTTATACTTTTTGTCAGTACTTTTACCCCTCTTATAACTGGGAATGCTATCTGTTGATGCATTCATTTTTCTCTTACAACAGGAGGGTCTAGTAGAGATTAGAGAGGATTATGTGGAGGACAAGTCTACTGAGAGGGAATTTGAATCAGGCAGGTTTTTTCCCCCTCTGTGTAGCTTGGAAGCCAAACTGTATGAGTTTGATGAAGTCTTTTTTTTAGCTTCCCGTCCTATTTACTTATTTTGTAAGCTCCTCTTGTTGCTTATGTTTGTTCAAGAGAATTTGTAGTTTCTGGAAAGTTGAGTAAGCTTCCTGACTTGCCCCTTCTATTCTCTGTAGTGTTTTGTATTTGTAATGTTGATCAAGATAAACACTTTATCATATAATAGCTTAAGATAAGAATGCGTGTTTTCTATTTTGAGGATACATGATAAACAGGTGACTACATCGTATAACTTCTACTTTATTTTTACTAGTTATTCAATAAATTCATAGAAAACAATGATGAATGTAGTGAAGTTTACAAGATTGGCTGAGTACAATTATAATGATCTCTTGAATGTTCATTCTTATCTGTAAAATCCGAAACTATTTATACTATATTAGTTTTTGCTTATTGAACTAATCCTCGCGTAGTGTCAGATTGATCCGCTCTGTACATTGTAAAACTCACTCCTTTTATACTGTCTGGTTTTGTCGTTATCATAAACAACACAAGAGATAAATATTCCTTTTTCAGGACCAAACAAGCTAGGTGGTTCCCCTTTTTCTGAAGTTGAGAATGAAGAAGTTGCTGTTGGGGATGAAGAGTATGCTCATATTATGTCCAGGTTGGATGAACTTGAGAATGAAGAACTTGCGGCTGGAAGTGATTATGAGAGTGATGTAGATGACCAATCTAAAGCAATTCTTAATAAATTTTCAGATAAGAAGCTTCTTGAGGACAATGACAGCTATTCAGAGGTATTGTTTATGATTATATTATTCTACATGGAGATTGTAAAAAAGATAAGATTGGATTTCTTGTAAAAAGTAAGTCTATTCTATTTTGGAATGTTGTCTCTCATCACCTAGACTTGCCTATTCTGTGCTAGATATAAAGTTCTAGTACCCCTCTCCTTAACACCTAGGTTTTAAGGAGTGATCGGGGTGGGCTTTTCAACTTGATATCAGAGCTTGAAATGTTGTCCCACATCGCCTAGACTTGCCCATTGTGTGCTAGTTAGTTATAAGGCTCTAGTACCCCTCTCCTTAAGGTTTTACGGAGTGATCGAGTTAGGTTTTTCAACTTTCTAATCCCTGATCAGGCGATGCTTTTCAGTCAAGAATACCTTTATGGAAGAAACAGGATGAAAACAGTACTCAGGAGATTAACGAGAATCATCATCAACAGGATCCTACTGATATTTTAAATGTAATGCATTTGCATATTTTCATTTTGGCAATTTCATTTGCTTAATCTTTGTTTAAGATGTTGATGAGTAACAGTCTTTAAAATTTTTCTTCAGTGCACAGGTTTGACTGTGCCAGTACCCAAAGGTCAGTCTTCCTCTTTTTTTCTGGTTGTTTCCAGACAAGTAGACGGTTATTGATGCAGATAAAAGAGTTTGTTTATTAGTTACTTGAAGCAGGGAATACTTAATAAATATCCTGATAAAAGAACGAAGCTTCGAAGATAATTAAACAAGCCACATGTTTCCCCATTCCTTGAAACTGGTTGGCAAACTGCTTCAACCAGCACTTGTCTCATCACTTCGTATCTCTTCCACTGTTAAAGTTATTTACACATTTGTCTTTTATTCAGATGATAGTCCACATAGAGAAGGTTTCGCACACGATGTCGTGGAGGAGCCTGAGGTGTTTCATAAAGTAAGGGAGAATGTTCAAGCAGTATCTTCATCGAGAAGTGAGGTATACGATGCCTTTATTTAATTTCATGCTTTGTTATGCAGTGTGTTGCCACATTCGTTTTTTTTCCAAATAACTCAAGATAAGTTATCTTCCCCCTTTAGAGATGACTTTAGATTAGTTGATTAAATAGCTTGAGGGCGTTATTGCTCTGTTCTCTATTCGTAAATCTGCTTAGAAGTTACAAAAAGCATAACCAGACTTGTGATCGTGAAGGTGATGGAATATCTTTGTATTAATGCTCTCATGTCCTAAGTGGTTGGTATTTATTTTGAAAAAGGAAATCTTCTACAGTTAGTTTCAAAAGTATGAACTGAGTCCTGATAACAATTTACAAAGAGTCTAGTGTAGAAAGTTTATCATGACTCGTTCAAAAAATTCAGTATTGGTAAAGAACCAAAAGGCTTGCCATTAGCAGCAACTTAAGTTCTATTTCACAGGTTTCTGACAGGAGTTCAAGACCAGGATTTGATGGTAACAAGGTACAGTTCATGTCTTCCTCTGTCGTGTAAGATTTAACTTAGCATAGTTTATTATGCCTTTACCTGCAATGATTATTCTCTATTATGACCAGGCTTTTACTGGATCCATCATTGAGCACGATGACAATCTACCCAAAATTCCCAAGGAAGTAAATCCAACTCCATCACAGGTAAATTTTCTCGAGAGAATTATACATTGAAAACTTTGTGCATTGACTTAAAACTAGTTATATTGTGACCTCTTGCAGTCTTCCGGTTCTCAACCTTCAAAACCAGTATCAAGATTTAAGATGCAGAGAAGATAGTTGCCACTGGTATCATCAAGGCAGTTAGATTAACTGTTTTGGTAGATGGAAAGGATCAACGGGAAGCATTGTTGATTGAGAAGTTTTTGTTTTGTTACACCAGATAGATAGGTGTGTAAATTTATCTTATTTTCTCAGGTTGCATACTAAAGTCGTAGAATAAAAACACTTGAGACTTGTTAAATTAAAAGAATGCTAGGAACCGGGAACCTACTCAAGTACCTTCAGCTGCTTGTTGATTTAGTTACAGGCTCATAATTAACAACATGCTCACAAGCATCGTGATTCTTGGTAAAATGCGGAGGATCAGAAGCTTATGTATAAAATAGTCTCTTATTGTTGATTGAGAAGACGCCTGCGCACCAACAAGCGGCCTCAAACATGATTCAATCATTGACATGACATGCATTCAGTACCTATGGTAGTTTGTTGGGTTATGCTTATTTTTTATTTTCATCCGGCTTGATAAGCCTGTGTTTCTGCCCGACATAAAATGTGTTGGCTGTGCAAACAATCCATTTGGGGTAAGAATGTGAGGACTAAACACACATCTACATTATTTCTCCTCTATGTTTTAATATGAAATGAAGTAATTCTTGAACCGAATAAATCAATCAAACCTATTGCTTCACTCTCCTCGTCTTCTTCACGTTAGGCGTTGGGGTAATGAAACTACTGGCTAACTAAATTTCGATTCGTTATTGTTATGGGATTATCAACTAAATCGCACCGTGAGCACTTTAATTTTGCCAACAATTTAACAATTTCTAACTAAACACCACTATACGAGAATAGGTATTTTATTTTAAAAACCACAGAGGGAGAGAATACATATATTATTTGGAGTATCGGCTTGAGACTATCCTAAGAATTCTTTTGAGATACTTCAAACATATCTGAGACGCTTATAATATATTTGTGAATTCAACAAATTTATAGTAAATTCACATATATATAAATTATTTGACATACATTTAAATTATGTATCATATTGGTCTGTACTTCAGAATTTTTTCACTATGTATTGGAAAATAGAGTGCTTCCCTCTTTCAACGTAATCTTGTGTTTAAAAAAATAATCATGATAAAAGAGGGAAGATTGGATTTTTTGTTAAACTAGACCTCTAGATAAATCATTTTACAAAATTAAATCATTTCTTATTCTGACCTCTAGTCCACATTTCATTCACTTTTTTCTCTTTCCCCCCTAATGTCATTCTTATACACTGACTTGCACTCTCTCTTCATCTTCCATCTTCATCTCTTTCTCATTTTCCAGAAACTCATTTTATCATAAACTCATCTTCATTTTTTATTTCTTCATGCTTCATTTGTTTGATAACTTTACAACTTTCTCATTTTTTGAAAAACTAAAGTTGAGAGCTAAAATGGCACTTTATTTTTAAAATTTTGGCGAAAAATTGATGAGAATTTTGGCCCAAAATTGATGGGTTTTGTTAATTTTAGTTTTTGCCTAGAGTTGAGAGAGAGAAATTGTAGAGAGAGATTGTGTTTTGTTAATTTTTGTAGGTTTTGTTAATTTTTGTCAACGGATGGCTACACTGGCGCCGTGTAGTCATCATGTAGTCTACATGATGTGGACACACTAGCGTCGTGTAGCCATCATGTACCCAATGTATCCATCTGTTGACAAAATCAAAAACAACACGATGAGTTTTGTTGAATTTAGTTTTTGCTCAAATTTGAGAGAGACAATGAGTTTTGTTAATTTTAATGTGTTTTGTTAATTTTTGTATGTTTTGTTAATTTTTTTTAACGGATGGCCACATTGGCATCGTGTAGACTACACGATAGGTACGTTAGCGTCGTGTAATTTTTGGTAATGTCTACACAATGAGTACACGAGCATCGTGTAATTTTCGGAGGCCTGAAAGTTATTTTGTTTGTGATTTTGGATTTTTTATCATAATTTTAAGGTTTTTCTAGTAATCGTGCGTGATCTAACAAATTTTGATATTGTTAAGATTTTGTCGAATCTTCCGCTACATCATGTACTCTACATGATGGGGGTACACTGGCGTCATGTAGCCATCGTGTAAACTACACCATGATCACATGATGGCTACACAACATTAGTGTACCATCATGTAGTCTATACGATGGCCACACGATGCCAGTGTAGCCATCCATTGACAAAAATTAACAAAATCTACAAACACTAACAAAATCTATAAAAATTAACAAAACTCATTAAAATTAACAAAACTCATTCTCTCTACGGTTTCTCTCTCTCATTGGGTAAAAGCTAAATTTAACAAAACTCATTGTGTTGTTTTTGGAATTTTGTCAACGGATGGCTACACTGGGTACACAATGGCTACAAGACGTCAATGCACCCTCACCATGTAGACTACACGACGTCAATGTAGCCATCCGTTAACAAAAATTAACAAAACTCATAAAAATTAACAAAACACATCATCTCTCTACGGTTTCTCTCTCTGAAATCTAGACAAAAACTAAAATTAACAAAACTAATCAAATTTCGGTCAACATTCTCATAAATTTTTCGCCAAAATTCTAAAAACAAAAGTATAATTTTAACTCTCAACCTTAGTTTTTCAAAAAATATGAAAGTTGTAAAATCATAAAAGCAAATGAAGCATGAAGAAGAGTTTATGAGAAAATGAATTTCTGAAAAATGAGAAAGAGAGAATATGGAAGATGAAAAAATTGAGTGTGTGAATCAGTGTGTAAGATTAGTAGAGAGAAAAAATAAAAAAAATGAAAGAAATATGAATTAAGATCAGAATATACAAAAATAAATAAAATAATCTAATTATATGAAATAGTTCATCTATAGGTCTAATTTAACAAACAAAACCCGGGAAGATTCGCCATACCTCTTTCAGTTTGTAATCTTGTGTTTAAATAAACGTTATTAAAAAGTCATGATAAAGGAGGGAAGATTCGTTTAACCGTCCCGCGTAAATCCAAGATGCTTTGTAGCATCTATACGGCGAGTGCGAAGCTGCAGTCTCTCAACTATGGCTACCAAACTCTACTTTCCAATCCCACTCACTCCGTTAAGAAGACGAAATCGAGTACTATCAAATCATGCACTCCCGAACAGGACCTCCTTGGCCAGTCCGTCGCGGTAAGAGCTTCTCCATTTCCTTCTCATTTCCCAGTAATTAATTCATGGATGAGTGCGACAACACGCTCCTGGTACTGCATTTAGCTTACTGCTCTATATTCTTGTTGTTTTTTTCTCTTGTACGTTGACGGAGACTCTCTCACTTAGTTTGAGGTTGCGCTATATGCAGTGACAGACATTAATGAATCTCAATAATCATAATGTCTTTGTAAATTGAGTGTGAGAAATTGATCAAGAGTGGCAATTATAGTATGAAATAGAATCCTGGTGCACTTTTATACAATTTAGCATAGTTTTGTGGGACGAAAGAAAATTGGGTTCGAGTGTCATATTCGATACCGAGCCCTGTCTCAAGTTTATTAGATACCACAGAAGCAATGGTAAGTATTATCAACTTCTTTTATTGATTTTTTCTATTTTCCATCCAGCTCTCTATTTCTATTTTCATTTCTGAATTGCTTTTGTTTCTGTTACATTTCTAATTTGATTTCACTTGATTATTCAGATGCAATTGTGAGTTATAGATGTTAGATATCTCGAGTGAAAGGCATTGAATTATCTACATGTGATCTGCAGGTTGTTGGATTGGGGAAATCCGGACGATCTGCTGCAAGGCTTGCTCTGGCTAGAGGTGCTTCAGTTCTAGCCATTGACCAAAACGTGAAATTGGGTCTGTTAGAGGTGCGTAGACATACCCTAAGAAGCATGGACATAAACACAGACACAACACAATACAGACAGTCAACACACCAGATCTCAAAAGAGTCGTACACGGATACGTTAGGGACAGATTATGTGTATATACACTACCAACCCACGTCAAATTTTATGTAGTTATGTAAACATGCATTTGTATCGCGTGTATTCATCATTGAACACTGATATTTAAGCAAAATTTGATTTTTTATTTATTCCTATCAATTGTCGTGTTTTTGCAATTAATTTTCCCACATTCAACTTATGCAATAACGAATGAATTAGTCTCTTTCTTTACTCATTCATCCTAAAAATATATGTTTCTAGTACACGTAAGGATCATATTAATGTCAGTATGTTCAACTTATTCATGTGTATTTCAAGTACTCACATTCGCTTAGAAAGAATGTCATAATTGCTCCTTGTTTGCAGCAAGATCCTCTTTTTGAGAAGTACAGCGGGTTGAGAACAATCCTTGGATATGTTGACCATGATCAACTGAGAGACACTGACATTGTTGTTGTGTCCCCTGGAATTCCGATTCAAAATTATGGTCTTTCTTCTCTTTTACAGTCGGTAAGTCTATTTAATTACACACCAAGCTCTTAGCTAAAATGAAAGAAGACAATTCTATCATTCATATGCACATCTGTTCACATGTTGTGAAGGATAATTTTTTTATTTTTGGTAAGGCATGTGATGGAGAATTAAATCTGTCAAATGTTTCATTATGTTGCTATTATCTTCTGTCTCATTCTCATCATTTCACATAAACTTTATAATGTAGGCATTGTAACCTTTGAATTGCGAAATCTGGCATTATATTATTTCACTCATGAATGTTGGAGTGTATGTATTTAAATTCTTCTTCCATCTGAATGCAGGGAAAGAGGGTGATGTCCGAGTTGGATTTTGCTGCAGAAGTTCTTCCAAAAAGTATCAAGATATTAGCAGTGACAGGAACCAATGGAAAATCAACAGTGGTTACTTTTGCTGGACAGGTTCTTCCAGCTTATCTTATTTGCGAGTTGATATCTTCTGTTGTTGGTTACATAGACAGAAATGTTGTTGATAAATCAGAAGATATTGAGAAAGAAAGAATGGGGAATGAAAAAAAAAGTGAAGTGGAGTTTTAAGAAACATCCAGAAACATGATGAATTCATAATTTGAAGGTGTACCCATACTGCTTGATAGAGTTGATTTATTTTTGGACATGGAGGCCCTCAGTGATGCCTCTAATACTTTTTGGCTATAATGTGGCAGCAAAGCCCGTTAGAATGATATGGAACCTTAATAGTTGCATACATGGAAATATAAGTTGTGATAGCTAGAATGATCTCTTGTCTTCTATCATTTCTAGAAATAGTCTTGTAATTTCCGATTCTTTGTTTTTCTCCCTAATGATTAAGTTCTTAGAATTTCTTAACAATTAAATTCTGATCTTGACCCCTATCATTTCTAAAAATAGTCCTTTTGAATTTCAGAGTCTTGATCCTTGGATTCTCTCCCTAAATTTTCTTCTTAGATGCTTCATCATCTGGGAATTAAAGCATTTGTTGGAGGCAACCTTGGAGATCCGCTCTCAGAGGCTTCTTTCCAATGTTTAACAATGTCTTCTAGGAAACATCAGTTTCAAGTAAGTTTCTTTTTCTTTCTTTTTTGGGGGGTGGGGAGTGAGGTGGGGTGGGTGTTAGTTTTCTCTATGATGTTGTTTACTAGCGTTTAAGTGTCCAATAGTTTTTCCCAATTGCTGCCAGAATTTAAGGGACTTAAGGTCAATTTGTAACTTGTGGAAAGACTAAGACACTCTCTTACTTGCTCAAGTCACAACTTTTTCCAGATTGCAGTTGTAGAAGTTAGCAGCTATCAGATGGAAATTCCCAGCAATTATTTCTGCCCTTCAGTGAGTGGGTTTCGATAGCTTGATTTGGAAGCATAGATTCTTGTTTTGTTCTCTAATAGTGTTTAATACTACTTTGCAGGTGGTGGTAGTTTTAAGCCTGACCCCGGATCATTTAGAAAGGCACAAGTCAATGAGGAATTATGCCATAGCTAAATGTCGCTTATTTTCTCGCATGACTGACTCTAAACTAGGATTACTTTGTTTTGGTAATATTTCTTTTTTTATTTTATCAAGACGACTTTATGGGTCCTTAGGCACTTACCTTCCAAAAACTCACTTTCCAAAGTAGTCTAATTTACTTGCGTTGTAATTTTGTTCATAGGATTTGTTTCATATGATATGCACTGTTTCAGAATTGTTATATATCTAGATGATAGGGTAATATTAAATATGTGGTGGACAATCGCGCTTTGCCAACATGAGAGATTGTCAGTTAGGTGCTTGACCCTTGTAGTACGTTGAGTTGCCGCTTTGAGGCAATCCAAACAACTTTGGTATTTCCTTGAAATCATTCTTCACTTTTTGGTGAACAATCTTCCAAGACGTCCAAAAACAGGTTTCCCGATCTGAAAGATTCCAAAACGCTTTGAAAATGACACCCTCAGGGAAGCAAAGAGGTGAATTTTAGACCAAATAGATTTGATGTCTTTAAAAACATCTTCAAAACGACAAGGATTTGTCTTCTTTCAAATTGACAAAGTAAGTCTAACATGCTGCAATCAAATTGCTTCTTTCACTACTGCCTTAAACAAAATGTAAAGGAGAAACGGCGAATGAGATTCTATGCTGAAAGATATCCTTGAAGTATTTGAAACAAATAATTACTCAAGTATGGACTTTTGAGGAAAAGATATAACGTTTACATCTTATGAGCTCTAGAAAGTTTTTAATCTTTCTCGCGAACTTCAGAATTCTAGTTTCAGAGTCGAGACTAAACTAGTTTTGGTGGAAGGTGTAGCGCTCCTATTCTCTTACATCCAGTGAAGTGCAGTGAAAGCAGCTTTGGCTGCTTCAACTTTCTGTGTAAACAAGATCACAGCAATATATTCACATTGACTTGTCGCATAATCATGGTGAGCCTGTAAAAGTCAACGAAGCATTTTCATGAAGTTATTTAATACCATCTTGAAGACTTCTTCATATCTTAAGGATGATTAATCTCAAGAAATTTGTCTCATTGTCGTACCTTTGTCATGCAGTCCATGTTAAAATTACCATTTAGACAGTGCTTGTTTTGTACTTAATATCATGTTATTTAACATTTTACCTAATGATAATATGCATTCTTTAGGAAACCAGCACTTGAATGAAGCTATTCAGGAACACACGAATAAACTTAACCTTGCTTGGATAGGAGCTTTTCCAGGTGTAAAAGTAAGATGTCCAATTGAGCTGGTTTATTTTTTTATGGGATTATAATTTTTATGTCCATGTATGTCACGTGAAGTTTGAAAGAATGTAAAGACTTGGAAAATATGTAAAAGCTTGGAAAATATGTAAAGGCTTGGAAAATAATGGTGCCCCATACCCAGGTAAGTGTAGGTTGTTTGAGTCACACTAGTAGTAATTATATATGGGATTCACAAGTTTGCTGTTTTAAATTATAAATGAGAAGAATTATTGAGGAAGCTCTGTACCTATTATTCTTTGTATGTTATTGGTCCGTGATTGATAAATTTGATACATAAGATTTTCTTTTGTGGTTTTAGTTTCTATTTGGGAGTAACCGTTGACATTGATTGTGGTGGCTTGATGAAAATAGGTTGATGTGGAAGAGAAAATTGCCCACCTGGAAGTTCCTTCTATAGGAGTTGCTTGTGAATTGCCCATGGGAGAATTGAAGTCAATAGGGACACATAACTACTATAACGCTGCTGTGGCTGCATTATGTATTCTTGGACTGGATGTTGGAGTCAATATCAGATCAATCAGTTCAACAATTGGAGAATTGAGACCACCACCTCATCGAATGCAAATTGGTAAACTCGAATGAGTTGTAGTCATTTGTCGTGTGAATTGAACTTCTGTTAAATAAAAACAATCAGTTTTCCTTTTCCTTATTTTTCCTTCCGTGCAAAATCACACAAAATGTATAAATTTTCCGTCAGGAAGAAAGTTTCGGATCATATGTCTTATAATTCGAAACTTAAGTTTCGGATCATATGTCTTATAATTCGAAACTTGTGGTAACTGGCACCGAAATGTACAGTATGATTGCATTATCCGAGTGGAAGTAAAATAAAAGCTAAATCTAGTTGAGTTTGAGAAATTATAGCTTGAAGAAATCAAATATTTCATTAACTCTTATTCATTATGAACTGACATCACGATTTATTGAATTTGGTTTATTTTGCAGTACACAAAGATGTCAATGGGGTAACATGGATAGATGACAGCAAGGCAACAAATGTTGCAGCAACGTACACTGGACTAATGGGTCTGAAAGGACACAAGTCTCTAATTCTCCTTGGTGGTCTTGCAAAGGTCAGCCAAGTTCCGTTTTCAACTGTTTGGATGTATTTGGTCTTCTTATCTTGGATAAAAACACTAGTGTGCCTCCCCTTGGGTCTTAAAGTATATGAAGAAACTGGCACACCTTTAGACCTTAGAATTCAACTCCTTCTCGTCCCATCATAATCAAGTCATTCATTATTCATTTCAATCAGTCAGACATAAGAGTTTGATTGCTTCATTGTTCCAATGATTTCTCTTGTAAGTCCTTACTAGATTTTGATTTTCTATTGAAAAATCATTCTTCACTTTGCTTCCACCATGAGCCACATTATTTGGAAGACTGGAATCCCTACTAGGTACAAATCTTTGTTAGGCTTGTTTTTTTTAGGAGTGAACTTGAAGACTTCTGATGGCGTTTTAGGACTTTTGATGGTGTTTTTCGGGATGTAGATGTTATTTGGGATAAAATTAGATTTTGCTTCAAACTGGGCTTACTCATCAAAGCAGAGAAGTCTTCCGCTCTCTTTTTCCTCTCAAGATTGAAGGGCGTTGTAATTTAACCCATCATTTTTAATTATCCTCTCTTTTACTTGTTGATATATTTTCAATGTAAAATCTTGGAATAATAATGACTTTTAAAGTCAAGGTACCTAATTTTATATCCCCTTGATTTTTCCCCTTTTTTTATCGGTTTTTACCAATATAATTATGGCTCTCCTGGTTATCCTAATACGGCCAACCAGGCTTGATCGATGATGTTGGTACTGTTCTTTTTATAGGTCTTACATGGCCAGGAATCCAATGGCTTTGAAAAGTTGATTGAAGTGCTGAACAACCATAGATGTATAGTAGCAGTATGTCTGATCTTTTCCTTCTTGACTTTCAAGTTATGTAGACTTTTCCTAATTCAACATTTTGGGTTAATATCATGATCAATGTATTAGCCTTATGCTCTTTTAACTTCTAGAGTATTTCAACGTTACGACCGAGACTGACAATATTTCCGCATTGAATGTCAGTTTGGATCATCCGGGAAACTAATTCAGAAGACATTGTGTGATAATGGTCTTAGCGTTCCCTGCATTCGAGTTGAGAATCTTAAAGATGCCGTCAACTATGCCAGGAGTACAGCAAAAAATGGTCGGTATTCTTTACTGGGTGTCTTCTAGTATATGCAATTGTATACTCATCAAATTTTTTTTTATCCTAGGCAACGCTATCGTACTCAGTCCGGGTTGTGCAAGCTTTGATGAATTCAGAAATTTCGAGCACAGAGGATTGGTTTTCCAAGAGCTGTCTATCTCACCATAAGTTTTCATCTCATAAATATTGGCAATATCTCATGCATCAATGGCTGTTGTCGTAAAGCTAGATGTTACTCTTTCATGTCCTTCAGCTCAGAATAGTTGGTGATTGCTAGGTAATACCTGGATAGACAATACTGTACTAAAGAAGTATCTTCATGCAATGTTTGGTCGCATCAGGTTTTCAATGGTCCTTTCCTTCCTTCCCCGTTGGTTATTTAGGTATTATGGTTTACATGTTTGAATCTGATTGTTTATCTCTATTAAACTTTAAAAAAAAAACTGTTGGTATGGTTTCCTTTGATCATATCTCACGTGGTTGTAATGACTAGCTACAGGATTACCTTTTTTTATATTTTTGTTTTTGGGTAAGAATCTATAACGCATTAGAACGTTCTTGCTGATTCTTTACTCCGACAACATATAGAGTTCCTCAAATAATGTGATATCTCACACCAGGTAAATCTACCTTTCCCCCTCTTATTAAGACTACAGAATGTTCTTGTAAATTATGGGATATACCAGGTATATAAGTAGTTATGACTTTTCTTATTGAACAAAACATGAATTTCTGATTTTGCATTCAGTTGAAAATATAGTAAGTATACATTCTTCACAAAATAATATATAAAATTAAATATAATGATCATCATGCACAATTTACGTGATGGATAACTAGTTTGTAAAAGAAAAGAGCTACAAGGACGTTTCGTATTTTTTTTTAATATTTTCTCGGTAGATGCATTTGTGAATTTTTGTCAAAGATTTAAATTCTATGGAGAGTAAGATGATGTGAATGGAAGGTTTTGCATTTGAGAAAAAAAATGAAAAACTTCAATTTTGGGTAACTCAATAATCATTTAAAGTTAGTTTTAAATTAATTTATAGGTATAAAAATTATTTTAATGAGTGCAAAACTATTAAAATATTAATTATTGGTGGTCACTAGAAATTTTATCTAATTCTTGTTTAAAATTACTCATATCACACAAATAAAGTTTCACTTATTTGACAAAATTAGTCAATACACACGTGCGATGCGTGAAATTGAATCTGTTATATGTTTAGTTATGATTATTACTTATAATCATATTGTATATATGTGAGATATTTAGGTCATATGATTTGTTTTTAATTTATGTGAATAAATTTAAGGCGATGTTGTATTCTTATTATTTTTTATTTACTGATATATTATTATTTAACCACATTCTAAAATATAATACAACTTTCAGGAAAAAAAATTAAGAGTATATAGTAGAAATTTACTATAAAAGTTAAAAGAATAAGAGACGTGATTAGAATTAAGTTATCTACTTCATGTTTAATTCTAAACTTGACTTTCTTTTCTTTTGTATTATAAATTTAATTTTTTACTTGTAAACATTATGTAATTACAATTACGTAACATGCTAATTATACTAACATATAAAATACAGCATAAGTGAAGCTTTTTAAAGTGTGTTAAAATTAAATTATATTTTAAATTTTATAGAGATATTTTGTATTTCCTCTATATCAAAATCAATTAGTAAAAAATTATTCTCTATAACTTCTTAAACAATTTGTTATAATTTATTCAAAATTATCAAATTAAAATTATCTTAAAATTTATATTAGTTACTTGTTTTTTCAAATTTATTAAATAGGTGAATTGACTTACAATAATTACTACTTTGATCAATTTACTATAATTTTAAAAACAACCAATTATTAAATATCACATGTAAATTTGAAGGTTGCTTTAGGTAGTGGATCAATAATAATTAGACAAAATTATCTAAAAATGATTCTCACACTCTCTTCATCTTTAATATATTATAGATAAGAGAAGATAATATTACATATTAATCATTGTTGAGAGAATACGGTCTAGAATGAATAAAAAATTATATATATATTCCTTTAGTGTTCTACAGATTTGGCTTATTTTGAACTTAGTCACACATGGGTCAATTTTTGGTATCACACACAACCCTTAACTTGAATATTTTGAAGTGTCCATTCTGAAGTGTAATGCACCCTGACCCGAGTATATATTTTAATAAGAATTAAATAATGGTAGATTGATATGATAAAAAGTTTTAATAAAATATGATGAAATCCATTAATTTCTGGGTTGACTAGTGAGTTTTGCACTAAATAAATGATGTCATTTTAAATTTTAGATTAAAAGGTGACATTTTAGAATTTGAAGGATTAAAATGTTGAGGTATTTGTGACTTTTACCCAACTTTGTAACTTGATTTCACATGAATACCCTCCTCCTCCTCCACGAGCATAATGGAACTGAAAAGTGAACAAAAGCATGTGTCGTGATCGAAATGATTGTCTGACAAAGTGACTTTATATTGCTCCTCTTTCCGAATTACCCAAAATGCCCTCTTCCTCCCATTCCATTAAACAAAATAAATTTAAATGAAAATGAAAAAAAAGGAAATCTTTATTTAATTCCCTTCTCAACTTCCTCCCCAACTCTGTTTTTTGTCCAAAATAATTAAACATTTAATTAACTAACAACTATGGTCCCCTCCCTCAAATTTAGTTATTTTGTCTCTGATAAGAGTAAGACTGATGCATTTTGGATTTATTGTACTGTCTATTCTTTATTAAGTTTAAGTAAATGATAAACAAAGGAATAATCAAAATAAAAACAAATTCACTCTTCATTATAGAAATATGTGTGGACGAAGCTTTAAAGAAAAAATGGTCTTTATGGGGATTAGAGGTTCTACTGGTCATCAAAATTCAAACTTCATCTCCAACTCCACCTCGAGAATTACGTAAACCCCATTTCTAATTTCAAATTCCACAATATATCTGCTTCGTCTTCCTCCTTCGTTTTTGGGTCTTACTTTCTCTGTCTCTGCAACTTCTCGTTGCAAACAGGGTCTTATGGATGTGTGAAGATTAAAGAGTGCTGTAATAGAAGTCACACTGTTTGAAAATGATTTTCACACTCCCATTTGCTTCGTTTTTTGTCTTCTTTCTGGGTTTGGTTCCTATTTGCTTCTCTCTTAACTCGGATGGTCTTTCCCTTCTTGCGCTCAAAGCTGCCATTGAAATCGATCCTTCACGAGTTCTTGACTCGTGGTCCGAGTCTGACTCGACTCCGTGTCACTGGGCTGGAGTAGTTTGTACTCGAGACCGAGTTACTCAGCTCTTTCTTCCCAACAAGGGCTTCAGCGGCTACATTCCCTCCGAACTTGGTTTGCTCGACTCGCTCAACCGACTCAGTCTGTCTCACAACAACTTCTCCAGAACGATTCCTTCGCAGTTATTCAATGCCACCAACCTAGTCGTTCTCGACCTCTCTCAGAACTCGCTTTCAGGTCCAATAGCCAAGGAGATAAAGGAGCTTAAAAACCTCAGGCATTTGGATTTATCTTCGAATCTTCTCAATGGATCTCTCCCGGAGGATCTTGGTGAGCTCACGAACCTCGTTGGAACTGTCAACCTATCGTACAACCTGTTCTCCGGTGGAGTTCCGGTGTCTTTCGGTAACTTTCCGGTGGTGGTGAATCTGGATCTCCGGCACAACAACCTCACCGGTAAAATCCCTCAGCTCGGGACTCTATTGAACCAAGGACCTACAGCATTCTCAGGTAACCCTAGCCTCTGTGGCTTCCCTTTACAAACTCCATGCCCTGAAGCTCAAAACCCGAGGGCCTTCCCCAGCACCAGCACCGACGAACCTCAAGACCCTAAAAACAAAAACCTCAGTTTCCCTAACGATAGTGACGACAGAGAAAAGCAGGGAGGAAGTGGGACTATGACCATACCGATAATTTCAGTCATATCGGTGGTGGTCGGAGCAGTTTCCGTTTCGGTGTGGTTGTTTCGAAGAAAAGGGAAGACGAAGGAGGAGGGCAAAACGGGAAAGAAAAAGGAAACGGGAAAGAAAAAGGGTAAGGAGGAAGTGATCGACGAGGAAGGACAGAAGGGCAAATTCGTAATTGTAGACGAGGGATTCAGTTTGGAATTAGAGGATTTGTTGAGGGCATCGGCGTACGTGGTGGGGAAGAGCAGGAGTGGGATCGTTTACAAGGTGGTGGCTGGGGGAAGATCAGGTGTGGCGGCAACAGTGGTGGCTGTCAGGAGGTTGAGTGAAGGTGATGCCACTTGGCGGCTGAAGGAATTTGAATATGAAGTGGAAGCTATTGCGAGGGTCCACCACCCAAACATCGTACGGCTGAGAGCTTATTACTATGCGAACGATGAGAAGCTGCTGGTCACTGATTTCATCAAGAATGGCAGCTTGTACAGCGCTCTCCATGGTAACTTCTCCCTTTAAAAAAATTAATATATTTTAACACTATAGATTAAAATATTAGAATTCGCTTATCCCAATCTCCTAGAATTTTCTGTAAGAAAGAAATGATTCTCTTAGAATAAGATATTAATATATTGCTGAAGAAGTGCTTAAAATGGTCTTTCCTATTCACATGAGATGAGGGAATCTGATTCCCATAGACTCGTAGAGATTTAGAATAAAGGATATGTTATTTTACGTTGTTTGGTTTGACTTAGAGAGAGAGAGAGGTCAGAGAGAGAGAGAGAGAGAGAGAGAGATCCTAGAGAGAGAGAGAGGTCATCATCAGATTGATAGTGTAGGCACATGTTGTGATACAGTAAAAAAAACAGGACTCGGAAGTAATCTTCATTATTTGGAAGTCAAATGATTGCACACACTACTTTTATATTTAAATGGGGTTTGTTTGTTTTATATCACATGATTCATCGAAAACTCACGTCTTGAGTTTCAGATTATATATAGTCAACTTTGACACTTTATCTACTGCTTTATGAGATGTCCTTTGTCTTTACCCTTATTGCGTTTCCCATTTACAAAAGATGTTTGATAGTTTTGTGTATGGTCTTTTGTCAATGCAGGAGACCCTTCAACTTCATTACCACCATTGTCCTGGTCGACAAGATTGAAAATTGCTCAAGGAGCTGCCAGAGGTTTAGCTTATATTCATGAGTTTAGTCCTAGAAAGTACGTTCATGGAAACATAAAGTCTACGAAAATCCTTCTCGACGATGATCTCCAATCTTACGTCTCTGGTTTTGGACTCAATCGTCTTGCCAATAAACTGCAATTGAATCAGTCGACTATAACTTCAGTAATGGGTCATGCAACCATTTCAACTCCCTCTGCGGTCTACTTGGCACCCGAAGTTCATGTTTCTGGTGGAAAATATACCCATAAATCAGATGTCTACTCGTTTGGCATTGTGCTCATGGAGATTTTAACTGGCCGGCTACCCGGTGGATCGCCTGAGAATGATGGGAAGGGACTAGAGAGTTTTGTGAGGAAGGCGTTTCGAGAGGAGCGTCCATTGTCCGAGATCATAGACCGGACGCTCTTGGACGAGGTTCATGCAAAGAAACAAGTACTTATGATGTTTCATATTGCGCTCAATTGCACGGAACTTGATCCTGAGGTACGTCCTAGGATGAGAACTGTGTCTGAGAGTCTTGATCGCATTAAATCTTAGAGAAGTAAGTTACCCTTGTACTCCCGTTGTTGCTTTTGTTAGGATTGTTGTTATGTCTCTGTTAACTATGTTAACAAAGGAGGCCAATGCCATTCTCGGTTGATGTATTGTATCATTCTTATCGATGATGGTTTTCCTCGTTAAGTTGCACGTAATTTCAGCTTCGTTTGGAATCGAGAGAGCAAGTCATTTTGCTGATATTAATAATGTATTGAATTTAGTTTAGGGAAAAATGACTCAAACTCATTTTTCTTGAGGCATAGGCAGAGGGACTTAAACCATTGGGCCAAACTCACGTGCCACCCAAACATATCATATTGGGTAATATATGCAAAGAGTATAGTTTTAGCCTAACGTTAACACGTCATTGATGTCATATGCTCTACTGAAATATATTTTGTGGAAAACCAGCTAGGAGTATCTATTTTATGGGTGCCTCTATCAGACCAGAAATTATCTAGACTATCGGTCACAATGTAACTGATAATCGTAGTCGATTGATTAAAATATTAATGATTAAGATCTGTTTTTATTTAATTTAAAAAAATTAACTTATTTTATTTTTGTCCTTAATAGATCGGGATCATATAATTTTAAATCAAGATCAGATTTTCATTTTGAATAATTTCTCAGATGGACTCATAGCCCAAACGTCTTGCCAGCTATGTCTGCACTACTTACTAGCTAACCTAATCAGAGAAGCCTAGTTGTAGCGCACTGAAGGAACTTGTTAAGCCAATAGTCTTTTTTCTCTTGTGCTTTATACTGACAGAAAATTTATGTTATTGTAACAATAACATACTGAAAACGAAAGAGAGTCAGAAGGAGAGAGAAAATATGAAACTGTGAATAATTTGTTTAGTAGCCATCAGTAATTAGAATCAATTTACAGAATACACAATTGAACCGCTAAAAAAAGAGTTCATGCAAGCGGGATTTGGATGCAATTGAGAATAACTTATTTGCTACAAAAAAAAAAGCTAAGAACTTAACACAAATTCATTCATCAGCAAACTGATTAACTTAAAACCTAGAGGACAGTAGAAAAGAAACTTAAAAGTGAAAAGAAAAGGCACAACCGGTTCAAGTACTGAAATTCAAAGAATTCATGGATGACCATGTAAAATCTACTGCTGTTCAACTATTCAAAATCCACTTTCTCCAAATTTCCCTTCCCCTTCGTTTTGCGTATTGCCATTTCTTCATGCTGCAATGGAAGAAGATGCTTCACAATCAAATCTTCGGCTCCAGCCATCAAACAAGAGTGTGTAAAAGTTAATAAAGCAGCAAAAAATGATTTACAACCCCCACCCCCCAAATTGTTCCTAGTGATCAAAACACCATGGTTTTGAAGGGTACGGCTAAACACTATTGACATGGATGGATCAATTTTTTCCCGGAGTCTCATTTAATTTGAGGTATGGCTATCCCGAGCTCCTTACACTGCTGTTCATCCGGTTGCAAGCTCCCAGGGATGGCACCAAAAATTCTTCGAGATGCTTCAAATCCTACAGCCACATGATGTACGTATGCCGATGCATCTTCCATGTTCCTTCGGAGATTTAATGATGTGGATAGAAAATTCTTTGAACAAGTTTTCGAGAGTTTACTTGTAAATGGCTGGTCGAGTTCAGCAGCCTTCAGAAACCGTTCTGTAGCAGCTTCCCAAGAGAGCTCATGTCTTTGTGCATCAGTCAGTTGGTCAGGCTGTTCAATCAGTGCCTTGTTTGTTGCTTTAACAAAACCATCACTATCGTCGTATAATCGGCAATTTGGGAACTGCTTGAAGAAGTCATTCGAAGGATGATTAGCACATACGACGAATTTTCCCATTGCCAATGCTTCAGTTGTCGTGGTACAAACCACGTCTGTGGTGCTCGGGTTCAAAAACACTTTATAACTGAAAGAGAAACAAGAAAGAATATCATATATACCAATCCAAACTCTCCAAACCATTAAGAAAGAAATACATTGGATTTGAACCATCTGTCGAAAAAAGAGTTCTTTCACAGTTTGCTAGCAAACAGTGACAAAAATTTTATAGCACTATATCCCTAACCCATAACTATTAATGTTAACCCGACGCAAGCATGTCCATTTCTTAACAATAGATAAGGAAGTATACCTATTAAATAAGGAGTTGACAAAATGGTTCAAAAATGATTATCATTCTCCTCCCACTTTTAATATATTAAAGATGTATAGCATAGGCTGCAGATCACAGAAAGTTTAAGATACCTGTGGTAGAATTGCCAGATAAGGCCTCCTGCACCCAGCCTATATTGCATTATTCATTAACCCATATGTTTTTCTCTCATATCATAACAAGAGATAAGACCTACACTTGGCGAATTTGTCAGTTAGACGTAAAAAAGAGAAACTTACTCTTGGAATAAGGGATCAGCATGATCTCGACCAGGATGAACTCTAATAGCTAGTCCTAATGTTTTAGCAACTGCCTTAACTTCATCAGAGTCCTCGCCACTGCCGTACAGATCAATTTCAAAACCAGCTAACTCCTTTTGGTTATCACGAAGAAGGTCAAGCAGCTCCCGGTAGCCTTTGCTCCAGACCATCTTCCCAATATAGTAGGCACCTTTGGTGAAAGCTTGTTCCCCATTCTTTTGTTGCTCTATCTTTTTCTTGCCTATCTCTAGGAACTTGGGATTGACACCATGGACATTGCAGATGACCGAAATTGGGTAATCCTGGGTGGCAGCAGATAATCTGATCACCTGCATTTGAAAAATTAAAAGATTTGGTTAGAAGAAATTTCTTTCACCTTTGAATACTAGGAATTATAGATCTTCCACGGAAAAATATATGATCCACAGACTAATTACTCATCTCCAATGACCTTTCTGTAGCTTTACAATAAGATGTAGCTAGTGACACACCTACTCATGGAATAATCCTAAGGTTCTTATGCCATTCCATAAGGCTAAAACAATGAAAACGTTTCCCAAAATATAATTTTATATCAAAAACATTTTTAAACTCATTGCAGCTAAACAGTTGGTTACTTTGTTGTTCTAAGACATACTAATCTTAACTTCCCAATATATAATGTTTTCTCTTCTTTGTAACCCTCAACTGTTTTTTTATAGGAAGTACCCTCAACTGTGTTATTTTTATATTATTAGTCTTTATCGCATTAGGTGTTAATTATGCCATTTCTGAATTTCCTTCCTTACCACTTCATCCGTTTTGTCAATAATTAAATGTATCAATCACATAATGATGCACAAAAGGAAAAATAATAAGCTGCTACGCCAAATTTAATTTCTTTTTTGGGTATTGGGGAGAGGGGCTGTGATGAAATAATCAGAAATCCTTTCCTTGACTAACTTATTTTCATAAAAACTAGCTGTTAGTAGGAAGTACCTTGTGGCAGTAGATACTAACAACCCAATGATTTATATGTTTAAGCAGAAATGCTTGCAACCTTCCATTCTTCTCTCTTTTTACATATTCCAAATAGTTGGTATGAACAATTCCTATAACCTGGCGGAATTTGACTTTCCATCTCTTTCCATGATGATACCATGTTAGATGCTCAGGTTCCTCAAGGATGGCAATATCTGATTCTTCATCAGGGATAGCTTCCGAGATATCACCAATAGGGAGGATACTCCTTTTTTCTTGGGAAAACTGCAGCATACACGACATTATGATGCGAATTAAATTTAAATCAAAGAAAGGTAAATGAAATAGGAGAATGCTTATAGTGTTAGTTCTGATAGTAATTACCAGCGAGGACAAAATAATATTTGGGAAATAAAAAGTTCAGTGTTGTTTGAAACAGTTAGCTATTTGTTGCACTTTGAATAGTATGAACATCATCCTCGAGCTGGAATTGACTAGTGATCTTCGTGTGCATGTGCGGGTTGCAAAACAAATTTTAACTACAATTACCTTTCCGGGATAAAAACGTATATTGAAATTAAAGTTGAATCCAGTCCTCTCCTCAAGCCACTGTCGGACATATCTTTCCTGCTCTGAAGGTGAGCTGAAAGTGACGTTAGTTGGATATACAATCACTTGATCTTTCAGAGATAACCAAGGAATCACTAGTGTGACCTTTCTCTCCCCATCTTTCGAGATATAGGCAGCACGGAATAGAGGGTTGACAGCAGTTCCAGTCATCCATGGAAGGCTGGCTGTTGTGAATATGGCGATATGTTGTCTTCTATCCATTGAGTCATCAGTTTCAAGGGCAATAACTTAACCCACTCCTTCACACCATTACTGTCTTCACCTACATTTATGGTTAAAGTTAACCATCATCCAAGTCTGCCTCAGAAAAGAAAAGATAATGCCCATCATCAATAATAAACTTAAGCAAACATACAACTAAAAATGTTATTTTCCAACTACGAATTCTTACCATCAAATATATCAGGGAAAAAAGAAGAAGAAGAAAAATTCACAAAGAAAAAGATGTTCCACAGATAAGAAAGCGCCAAAGAAATGTTTGACATCATTCGTAATTTCTCATAATCTACACTATATAACTAATTCTATTATATTAATGTCAAAGCTCAAATCGCAAAGAAATTTCTTCTTTTACTTCGCATCTCCTCAATCCACCATCAAAAGCAACCTATCAAAATTCCAGACATCCAGAATTATATCTTCAAATCACGTTCAAGACATTGAAAACCAAAACCCAACAAAATAGTATTGCCGAACTAAACAAATCCAATTGCAGTGTAGATTCAAAATACAGAGCCTCAGCTTCGAGTGACAGGGAAACAGAAACTAAATTTATAATTATGGTTAAACACATTATGACCCCTGAACTTTAAGCGGTTTGCAAAGTGACACTGAACTAGGCAAAAATTAAATCATACAGGATGGTTAAATACGGTGAGTTAACGGATCGAAACGGGATCAATTAAATAGAACCCCAATGTCAATGCCAACATATAACCAGATCTACGATCCACAACAATCACAGTGTTAATCCGAACAAGGAACATGAACAGAACAGATAAACGACTAATTTCAATCACCATCCAAGAAGGAAAAGAAAGTAGACCACAGAATCATTGGGTTTAAGCCGAAAATTACCTCTAGCATTTTGTAATACCAACGAATGGTGCTAAATAAATCAAAAGAAACAAGGAGAAACACTTTTCTTTATGCCTCTGCAAAACTCTGGTGTACAATTAAATTACATATTTCCATCCACAAACGCGAGCTTCGACCGCTAGCTTCTCCTAAATCGAGCTTCGAAGAAGAAGAAATTGGGGGGGGGGGGGGGGGGGGGNCGGGAGGGAGAGAGAGAGAGAGAGAGAGAGAGGGAGAGAGAGAGAGAGAGAGAGAGCGGGCGGAGAGAGAGCGGGCGGAGAGAGAGAGCGGGCGGAGAGAGAGCGGGCGGAGAGAGAGACTGAGAGGGAATATCCGTTGGGCATTTGTGTACGTTACGAAGCTGCATCCCGAGCATTTTTGGCAGTCTTTTGTTTAGGTAATCTTGACCGTTACTCACTCGATCAAAGAATCTTAACCGTTGAACAACTCTATCGACTAGATTAACTAAATTAACTAACCAATACCTTCACGAACGGAGAAGTACCCGGCTAAAATCTCGGTACCGTGCCAGGCCTATATGTTTAGGCAAAAATACACACCAATAATTTTATTTATGAAAAAATTATCAATTTAGTTATCTAAATTTACACATATTTTTAATTTAATTATTATAGTTTAAAAGTGCTAGGTGTTATTTTTTCACAATATTTTTCATTAATTTTGTCTATATAAGGAAAATCTATCATCATCAATTTTGTCTATATCATCAATTTTGCCTTTATCATTAATGAAGAAAAACGACATGATTCTACCTTCAGAATTGTAATTTTCCTAACTATTTTACAGAAGGGTTTGGATAAGATTTTGCTTGCTAAAATTATTAAACCGGTACAAGAGTTATCTTTCAACGAATTAACTTACTAGTTAATCATAATTAGATGATCATCTAATGGTTGTATTAAAGTGATGTGCTCTTATCTTTGAAAAGAGGTCCAATTGATCATCAATTCTATTAGCTAAGACATTTCGATGCAGATTCAATCATAACGCAAGTTGGTCAATCTGTTGAGTGAATATAAAATATAATTCTTCTAATGATGCTAGTTCAAAATATAGCCTCATAATACGTTGTGTTTGTTTGAGAAGTAAAATTTGTTTGTAAGAGGTGTGGAAAATCTCTTTGATGTAATTTGTTTACGGTCGAATCTCATAGGTGAGATTATGTCAGCAATGTCTTCACTTCACTCTTTAAGCTTACAATTAGAGAAGGTAGCGTAGGAGACCAATGTGAGGGGAGTGGTCTTCTTTTTACCCCTCTGAAGCTTAAGTTAATAAGAAGGTAGATGATAGTAAAGTAAAGACTAAGTTGGGAGTTGTTTGCGATTTTTTTTTCATACCTCAATGAATACCATTACCACTCTTTATATAGTGTTATTTCGGGCAACTAAGATAGCTAGGGCAGGGCAGCCTCAGGTACGGACTATAATTCACCATCCAATGAGGTGTTGTCTTTGAGTAATCTCCGGCCTTGGGCCTTTCCTATTGGATTGACAGGGGCAGGTTATAACATGTGGTGTCAAGACAATATGTCATCATCCTTGCCAAGGTACTATCTCAAACCCTCATTGGACCGCCCATGTTAAATGCTCTTGATGACACGCTGAGATGGTCAGTTGACTGACTCATTGGGTAGTGGGATTCATACTTTTTTCTCATACCCCCATTCCTAATTAGTCTTGGTGTATTTAATGTATATGATGACACCCTGCAAGCTTCTACCTCAGACCAGGAGCCCTATTTGAATTGAGGCGGGAGATTTCCCGCAATTGAGTTCCTCTTTAAGTGGAACCTCACTTTTGGGACTTAGTTAAAATATTGAGTTCACTAACTCTTAGTCTCGCTTCATTGATGGCAGACTCCTAATACATTGACTTCAACGTTGGGACAGAACTTGTCTTTAGATTCATGCGTTTGAGAATCAGGCTTGTCCTCGGGTTCTTAGAGACCTTGTCCACAGGCCGAGGAGGACTGCATCCTCGGGTGATACTTGGGTACCTCATCATTGGGTACTTGGGGACCTCATCTTCTGGTCCAGGGGACCTCATCCTCAGGTCCAAAGAGATCTCGTACTTGGGTCCAGGGAAACCTCATCATTGGGTACCTCATCTTCAGATACTTGGGTACCTGTCCTCGGGTACTTGGGGATCTAGTCATCGGGTACTTGGGGACTTCATCCTCGGGTCCAAGGGGACCTCGTCCTCTCGTCTAAGGGGACCTCGTCCTCTGGTACCTCATCCCCGTGTACAAAGGGACCTCATCCTCGTGTACTTAAGTACCTCGTCCTAGGGTATTTGGGTACCCTATCTTGAGATACTTGGATACATCATCCTTGGGTACTTTTGTACCTTGTCCTAGAGTACTTAGATACCTCATCTTGGGTCCAAGGAGACCTCATCCTTGGATATTTGGTTACCTCGTCCTAGGGTACTTGGGTACCTTGTCTTGGGATACTTGGGTACCTCATCCTTAGGTACTTGGTACCTTATCCTTGGGTACTTAGATACCTTGTCCTGGGGTACTTGGGTGCCTAATTCTAGGATGATCTTTTATGCATGCCCCAAATATATGCATATAACAGTTGGGGTGCTTTCCTAACCACCAAGGACCAAATGACATATGTTGCACCGCACTAAGGGGCCCCTGAGGAAGGAAAGTTTTGGAGAAAAAGAATCGGCCTCACCTGATCAGCATCAAGATGCTCAAATTATAAAGACCCGAGCACATGTGAGAGCATGAATGGAGCATACAAAAGGAACTCGAACAATCTCGAGCGTAAAGCCACCATTACCCGTCTAAAGTAGTACTCAACAGGTCCAATCGTCATGACAGAATGTCAGGATAGCCTCTATTCGGTCATTTAACATTTAATGATGAACACTTTATATGTCAGGGTCACCTCCTTCTCATCCAATCAAGGACAATCATGATAAGCATTGTGTCTCCTAAAGCTTCCTCTACATGCCTCTGAAATTCTCTTTCGATACGTTCCCCCTACCGAAGAGCCATGTATAGATACATTTTCCAAAAAATAGAAAAGGTATACCTTCTCTCCCCTAAGGAAATTATGTCAGAATATCGATCATCTACTGACTTAGACATTGAAGAATCTTAAGTGGGGCAACCACCCTCCGGTTCCTCACCTCTAGGGTTTTTTGTTTGTGTTTTACAGATATTGAGGTCGCGAGGAGCTCAATCTAAAGGAAAGAGGATGTGAAGAATACTTCAGTCCAATATATCCCCCCGGTTAAGAGGACTCCCTCACTTAGCACGGAAGATCTACATTTGTACTGTTGTAGTTTTCGGCTAAAACAGTTGGTGCCATATGTGGGAACATGACTAAGCTTTGTGATTTACCCACTTGAAAGGGCTACTTGCTTTGAAAGGCATGTGGTCACCAGAAGAATATCACACCTCGCTAAAGTCGTCAGAAGTGACCCCAATTTCACTTTCACCTAAGTCATCTGAAGTGACTCCAAGTCCATCCTCCATTAAGTCACCAAGGTCACCGACTAATTATCATTTGAAGTGAACTCAAAGTATGAAACTCAGTCGAACCCCACTACAATTAACAGAAGTCACACCATAGTGACTCACCTCAGCTGCAACCTAGCAGCCTTGCTTACTACGGGCACTTTGACATCCAGTCGAAGTGAGGAGCCGTTCAATGGATGATTTCAAATTCAACAGAAAACCATGACAATTAACAGAAGTCACACCTTAATGGCTCGCCTCGACTGCAACCTAGCAGCCCTACTTACTTTGGACTCTTCGACACCTAGTCAAAGAGAACTCAAAATATGGAACTCGAACTAACCCCAAGGTAATTAACGGAAGTCGCACCCCAATGACTCACCTCGGCTGTAACCTAGCACCCCTACTTACTTTGAGCTCTTCGACACCTAGTCAAAGTGAACTCAAAGTATGAAACTAGATCGAACCCCACGGAAATTAACGAAAGTTGCACCCCAGCGACTCACCTCAGCTGCAACCTAGCAGCTCTACTTACTTTGGGCTCTTCGACACCCAGTCCAAGTGAACTCAAAGTATGGAACTCGGTCGAACCCCATGACAATTAATGGAAATCGCACCCTAGCGACTCTCTTAGCTGCAACCTAGCAAACCCTACTTACTTTGGGCTCTTCGACATCCAGTCAAAGTGAACTCAAAGTATGGAAATCGGCCAAACCCCACAGCGATTAACGAAAGTCACACCCTAGTGACTCGCCTCGGTTGCAACATAGTAGCCTTACTTACTTTGGACTCTTCGACGCCCAGTCGAAGTGAACTCAAAGTATGGTACTCGACTGAACCCCATGGAAATTAACGGAAGTTCCACCCTAGTGACTCGCCTTGGCTGCAACCTAGCAGCCATACTTACTTCGAGCTCTTTCACACCCCGTTGAAGTGAACTTTAAGTATCGAGCTCGGCTACAACCCAACAACAACCCTACTTACTTCATGCTCTTCAATACAAAGTTAAAGTAAAAATGATTGTGTATTTAGCTTCAAAGTCGAGCTCCAACTATGTCTTATACTCGCCATTGCAAATAGAGAACCATCTGGAAAGCTCTTTCTAAAAAAGAAGGGAATAACCTCATCAAGTCTTTTTTTCTAGCATACTTCATACTTGCTCATCACAATTAGCAAAAATAAAATCAACACAAATTTGCTCATGACAACTTCCAAAATCTTCAGCATACTTTATACTTGGAAGCTGGGGGGCAACTGTTATATCCATTTTTTCTAGCATTCATAAAAGACCATCCTAGATGAGGTACCCAAGTATCCTAGGACAATGTACCCAAGTACCCAAGGACAAGGTACCCAAGTACCCAAGGACAAGGTACCCAAGAATGAGGTACCCAAGTACCCCTATGATAAAGTACCAAAGTACTCTAGGACGGGGTACCCGAGGATGAAGTCCCCTCGCACCCGAGGATGAGGTGTCTAAAATCCCAGGACAAGGTACCTAAGTACCCAAGGATGAGGTACCCAAGTACTCCAAGAGAAGGTACCCAAGTACCCTAGGATGAGGTACCCAAGCACCCGAGGATGAGGTCCTCTTACATCTGAGGTGAGGTACTCAAGTACCCATGGACGAGGTCCCTAAATAATTTATAAAGAGGTCCCCTTGGACCCGAGGATGAGGTCATGTTAGACCCAAGGAGGAGGTCCCCAAGTTCCCGAGGACGAGGTCTCCAAGTACCCGAGGATGAGATAACCAAGTACCCGAGGATGGGGTCTCCATGGACCCGAGTACGAGCTCCCTTTGGACCTGAGGGATGAGGTCACCTGGACCCGATGACGAGGTCCCCAAGTACCCGATGACGAGGTACCCAAGCATCACCTAAGGATAAAGTCTCCATCGACCTGAGAAGAAGGTCTCTAAGCACCCGAGGACAAGCCTCATCCTTAAACACATGAAACCAAATACGAGCTCTGTCCCAGAGTTGAAGTCCATGTATTAGGAGGCTGCCACTAATGAAGCGAGACTAAGGGTTAGTGAACTCAATGCTGGTCGTCACGACGCGTGCGCGGCAGAAGTGCGGAGGCACGATGCCTTTTAAAAAAATTAAACTTTTAATAAAATTGAATCTTTTAATAAAACAAAACTTTGCAACGCCACGATAACCAAATAAAAACTTTTATTGAAAACTATTTTTCAATCAGTCAGGATCCATTATATATTTATAAGTTAAATCTATAACATACAATGTTAGGAATCATATACCTCTTGTAATCTATATCAAGTGTCCTTTGTAAATACTGATCGATCCTCCGTTCTCGCAAAATCGTTACAACGATCAGTAAACTCCGAGATCCACACCAAGATTTTCCCAGTCAATCGTCAACGCACTAAGACGTGTGTATGACGATTATTCTTTTAGAGATTTGATCAACGTTTAATCACAGAAGAAAATCTCGCTGACACCAATTGTGTTTTCAATTCAACTCTTGATTGACGAACTGATTATCTGATCAACTGATTCTCTCATTTTCTTTCAACAACCTAGGCCATTAGAATATATATTTATATTCTAGATAATGACATATCAGATTTTTAGTAATAAACTGAAATAATATTTAATTATAAAATTACCAATTACGGTGGGATTCACTACAATTGTGCACAACTGCAGTGTCGCGTGGCACTACAGTGTTGCACACTCACTGATGTACTGCCACATGACAATTACTACGAATTAAGTGTTTATTTTAATCAGATAATTATCTAAATATCAGTTAATTCAAAATTAACATATCTGATTACTCATATAAACTAATTTATCTATTATTTCACAAATAACATATTTAATTCATTTAAATTATTATATAATAATAATTTAATTNTTCATTTAATTAATTCTTAATTAATTAATCACACATAATTATCTCATAATTATATACTTGCCCCAGAATAAAAATTCATTTTGCAAGTCAGTCTTTTTCTCATGTCCTGAAATATTCATACCCTACTCAGAGTAGTATAGAGGTGACTTGGGGACTACGGACCTATAATCCTAAGCTCCAATATACCAGATTATTAATTAAATAATTTTATTTATTAATTTCATTATTACTCCACTATAAATATGAAATTGCACTCTTAGACAGTTATAGAATGTATTTATAGAGTATTCTCATGTAGTCCATTGACATAATCATTTTATGTAGTTCTGTCCTCCAATTTTTAGTTCGTAAATTAGAACTGGTTAAAATTATCATTTTACCCTTCTAGTTATCGCTAGATCCTTGAGTACCATTAATCCACTAGTAAATGGCTAATTTAAAATCTTATTATAAATTTGAGCTCAATAATCATTCAGTTATAGAATTAACACTTAGGAGAACCAATATATGATCCGTTAGGAAAGTTTAGACTCTAAATCTTGTAAGATCATGTCTCCGACCATCCACATCACTGAATCTCCAAAACAAAAGTCATTGGCCTGATTAACAAACATACATTAACAAGTGAATCAAAAGATTCAGTAGACATGCATATGAGTTCATGACTACTCAAGATTCAGACTGATCTACATATAATCATCGCGTTGATGTGTATAAAATTTTTATGATAAACAGCACGTTAATAAATATATTAATTCACATCGGTTCTGTTATATATAATCTTATTATATAAAATACATTCACTAAGATGTTTATCCATATTAATGATCCGATCTAGATCACACACATTCATAATGATTAGTAAATCGTACTAGCAACCATTCATTAAAGATTTTATATTTTAATATGTTGCTGACAATTTTATTCATTATCTATTATCTTAATCATCTCGTACTAATACAAGATCATAGTCTCATTAATGAATATGAGATTTTTAGATATTTATATAAATTATTCAACAATAATTTAAAAGAATAATTATAAGAAAAATGTAATCATCTTTAAATTTCGTATCAAAATGTCAATACACATGCTTTGAGAGTATAACCCCCAACACTCGATATTTTGACTAAGTCCCAAAAGCGAGAGGTTCCTCTTGGAAAGGAACTCAAGGGCGGGAAATCTCCCGTCTCAATTCAAATAGGGCTTATGGGCTGAGGTAGAAGCTTGCAGGGTGGCATCATCTACATTAAATACACCCAGACTAATCAGGAATGAGGGTATGAGAAAAAGCATGAATCTGACTACCCAAGGAGTCAGTCAACTGACCATCTAAGGGTGTCATCGAGAGCATTTAATATGAACGGTCCAATGAGGGCTTAGATAGTACCTTGGCAAGGATGAGGACAGGTTATCCTGACAGCATACGTCATCACCTGTCCCTGTCAATCCAATAGGAAAGGCCCAAGATCGAAGATTACCCCAAGACAACATCTCATTGGAGGGCGGACTATAGTCTGTACCAGAGGCATCCCTGCCCTAACTATCCTAGCTGGCCGAAATAACACTATATCATTGAGGCATGCAAAAAAAATGCAATTAACTCCCAACTTAGTCTCTATTTTCCTCTCTCCTACCTCCTTACTAACTTAAGCTTTGGAAGGGTAAAAATGATATCACTCCCCTCACATTGGTCTCCTATTTTACCTTCCCCCATTGCAAGCTTAGAGACTGAAGTGAAGACATTGCTGACGTAGTCTCGCCTCCGAGATTTGACCGTCAACACAATTGTTTTTCTTCTTCTTGACAATAAATATGATTTTGATAAAAAAATGAGTGTTTTAAAAATCTTATAATTTAAAAAAAAAAATAATACTCGCAGATAAACATAATACTATTTTAAATTTAAAAAAATAATAATGTAATATTATTTTAGTGTTGCACATTTGCATGCATACAAAAATGCTAAAATCTACTTTTATATAATAGATAAATTATTCAAAAGTATAATATATGTACATAACTACATATATTATATTAAAATGGGTTAAACGTGAAGCTTTTGATTTCATCTTTTTTCCTTTAAGTCACTTTAAAAAGTATACAAATTAGGTATTTCACATATTCTCATTTACTTCATTTATATAATAAATTTTATAAATAGTTTAAAAATTAAATATATTTATAATATCATGTATTTAAGAACATGAATGTCCGTAAATATTAATTCCAAGATTTTTTATGTACAAGGAATATTTAGTTTTTAGTTGTTAAGAATTCGTTCCTTATTAGTTCTAAGATTTATATTATATAATAGTTATGTTTTTGGTAACATGTTATGCAAATAAATTTAGAGAAGACAATAATTTGTTTTCCAACAATCTATTAATGATATAATCATTTTTTAAGAATGTGAACAATTAATAAAATAAAGTCATTTTTATAATATTTAAGAAGCAAGGCTATATATTACAATTTCAAGCATCTAATTTTAATTTAAAAATATCTAACTTTGTGTATACTATGTTCGTACACTAAATTTGTAATATATATAATGTATAAAGACCCTGCTACTAGTTGTATTTAATTGGTTTGGTATCGTTACTGCACATGATTTCGAAAGTCACAATGATATTACTGAAGAACGTCTTTATCAAAATATTTTTCCTTCTCATTTCGGGCAATTAGCAATAATTTATATTGTTACATTTCTAATGAGTTACTACACAACTAATTTTATATATAAGTGCAAGACATACTATTTAGTGAGAGAATCATGTATCTTAATTAGGGAGTGTGATTGATACGTTATTTAATTTAATATTCTATATAAATTTAAATATCTAAATATTAAAATTTAGTATATTATCTCTTATTTTATAGCGAAGAAAAAAATATATGCTTAAGTTTTTTCTATGTAGTGAATGAATAAAAACTCAAGACTTATTACGTGTAACGCACGTAAATTTCTATGAATGTTTACAATACTCACTTGGATTGGAACATAACAAGGCTTTAAGAAAGATTTGGTTTCTCTGCAGTTGCAATGCAACTGTAGAGGGGAAGTTTGATCCCAACCGTCCAAAGAGATCTGAACGACTGGGATCAAAGGTTAAAAAGCAAAAAGAGATATGAACGGCTGATTTTTATTACTTTTCCTCAAGTAAATTTTCACGTGATTTGGACTGTCCAGATCTGATTAGATGGTCCAAGATCACCAAACTGCCTTCTTTGACGTTGATGACCAACTGCAGAGAAATCCAACCTGCTTTAAATCCATTGGGCCTCTGACAACTTTGAGCTTTTTTGTTTTATTTTATTTATTGAGTAATTCTACTCCAAAATAATTCGAGAATTATTCACGAGACTTGAAAATTTCACGTCGAACTTTTAGATTCAGTTTGGGAAGTGGAAAGTCGACAGAAGTTCATTTCACAAGTTAATTAACTCTAGTTGGGATACCTAAGTCTATTACCATAATAACTAGTATGGTACAATAAATCATGGATTTGAGGTGAAACTCTCATGTCAGTTTTACATAGAATATACTCTTATGTTTGAGTAGTCAGAAAAATATTTAGTAGGATAATGAAATGGAAAGAGGCTACCGAGTGCAACTCAATATCGATGTTAAGGAAAGGCTAGACCGTTGTTTAGCCAATTGGGAGTGGATTAATTATTACTCACATGCTTATCTATCTCATATTCCATTTCCTGGTTCAGATCATATTACAATTTTACTGAACACAGATAAGATAGATTCTAAATGATTGCAATTCTTTTGTTTTGATAAACGGTGGATGAAATGAGATGAATTTAGAAGAACCATTGAACAAGCTTGGGTCGAGTGTGACAGTGCAGAGCCTGCTGGTCTGTTAGACAAGTTGGAAGCTTCTCAAAACAAAATAATTGTATGGAGAAGAAAAACTCCTTTTGCTAACTCAAAAAATTTCATTGACTCTTTTAACAAAGAGTTAGAGGTAGCATTTTCTCAATAAAATCCAGACAAAGATAAAATCATGTTGTTTGAGAAAAAACTAAAATTGGCTATGGTGGAAGAGGAAGGCTTTTGGCGGGATAGATCTCGGATTCAATGGCTTAATGAATGAGGCAAAAATACTAAGTTTTTCCATTCCAGAGTTTGCTACCGTCAGAGAAGAAACAAAATACTAGGTTTACTGGATTGTTCGGGTAATTGGGTTACTGATCAAGACAGGAGACATGCAATTGCGGTTCAATATTTCTTTGATCTTTTTCGGTCTAATAAGCCGTCGTTTGATGATTTCTCTGCGGCTATGGAGCACATTAATGGTGTCTTGGACGTTGTCGATATTGCTGCATTTCACCGAGGAGTTACCTCAGAATAGATCCATAGTGTTTTAAATGGGATGGGCCCAACAAAAGCTCCGGGTCCAGACGGGTTTACAGCTTCAGTTTTCCAGCAAAATTGAGAATCGTGGGTAAGGATGTAATTAATTTTGTTCAGAATTTCTTCAATACTGGAATCCTGCCTGAGAATGATAATATGTCTGTTATTGTTCTGATTCCCAAGTCTGAAAATCCCCCGCAACTTAAATAAGTATAGACCCATTAGTTTATGTAATGTGGTTTATAATTGCAAAGATTCTGTCGAATATATTAGAGCTGTGATCGGGAAGATAATTAGTCCTTTCCAAAGTGCATTCATCTTGGGTAGGACAAATTGTAGATAACATTATTATTGCACATGAAACTATTCATTCTTTTCGAATTAGGAAAAATGGTAAGAAGTTTGAAGCTGCAATCAAGATAAACATGTCGAAGGCTTACGATAGGGTTGAATGGGATTTCCTTTATGCGATTCTTAGGAAATTTGATTTTTCTATTAAATGGTGTAACTGGATTTATGTTTGCATCTCGTCTGTTAGCTTCAATATGCTGATCAATGGTAGAAAGGGTTTGATTTTTAAGCCTTCTAGAGGGCTTTGACAGGGGGATACCCTGTCACCTTATTTATTTTTTATATGCGTAAAAGCTCTGTCATCCCTTCTATCACATGGTGTTTTTTCTAAACATATTTGTGGATTCAGCTTCGGTCGTAGGGGGCCTGTGGTGTCCCATCTATTCTTTGCAGATGATTGTCTACTCTTTCATAGAGTTGACTGAAATGAATTGGAGGTGATTATGGATCTTCTAAAAATTTACGGTAAAGCTTCAGGGCAATAGGTTAACATCCCGAAGAGCCTCATTGTGTTTAGTGGGAATACTCCTAACAATGTGAAACATGACCTTGCTGCTTTCTTTGGTCTTCAATGCGCTTCCTCTTTATCGAAATACTTGGGGTTTGAAATTGACTTTGGAATGTCAAAAGCTGTTGTTTTCAACAATATTTAAGACAAAATCATCTAAAAAATATCAGGTTGGTTTGAGTAGTTCCTTTCACACGCTGGCTGAGACATCTTGATCAAGTCTGTGGCTTTCTCCATGCCAAATTATGCTATGTCCTGTTAAAAAATTCCTATCTCCGTTTTCAAAAAAATTGGTGGCATAACTTTCTTGTTAAGCAAGGATTCCATTAGAGCACTTTCAACATGGCCTTGCTTGTAGAGAAATGTTAGAGATTCCTTCAAGACCACACTCTTCTCCTTCATCAGATGCTTAGGAGTAAATACTTTGCTCGGTCTAGTTTTTCAGAGGCTGTTTTAGGGTGAAGACCGTCTTGGACTTGAAGAAGTATTATGGAAGGAAGACAAATTCTTTTAGGTGGATTAAGATGGTCCGTAGGTAACTAAGAGAGAATCAATCTATGGAATGATCCTTGGGTTCCTAGACCTAGCTTGTTTAGAGTGGTAAATCCAAAAACTCGAACTCTAAACAAAGTTTGTGATCTGTTACATGCCAATAGACAATAGTGAAATGTATAGCTGATTTCATCAACATTCCTCCCTCTGTGATTCCATACCTTTAAGCAGAAGAGGGAGGGAAGACAAATAGATTTGGCACTATAGTAACACAGGTGTATATACTGTTAATTCGAGTTATAAGCTCATGATCCAGATGGTTCGAGTCTGCAAGTCTGGTGGTATTATTTATGTTGAATCTAGTCATGCTGGAGAAGAAAAGAAAATTTGGAAAATCTTTTGGAGGTTAGATATCCCTCCGAAACTAAAGGATTTTATATGGAGGTTCTTAAACAACTCTTTGGCCTGCAAATATAACCTGATTCGGAGAGGTATCCTTTCTGATCCTTTTTTCCCTTTGTGTGATTCTGAGCATGAAAATTTATTACATTTATTTTTCAACTGTCGATAAGTAGGCAAGTTTTGGTTTAGGAGTTGGTTCAACGTTTGCACCTCTTTACTTCATGGCTTTTCGGTTGTGGATAAATGGATTGCAATTTCTGTCTTTCTTCATTCTCAAGAGGATGCCAGTTGTTTAATTTCTTACTTTGTTTTCCAACTTTGTTATTTGTGGAAAGCAATGAATAAAAGGATCTTTAATGGTGTGGCCATCAATGTGGAAGCCACCTTGTCCTTGGCAGAGGACAAATATAAAGAATTTATCTATGCTTTGGCTATTAGGAATGATGTTCATCTTGATTTGAATTCCTCTACCAATGTCATTGGTCCAAATCTATCTTGGTTGCTCTGTACTGATACTACTAAGATAATGAGGGAGCATGCGGTATTGGTTGGGCTCTTTAGGACCTAGGCGGAACCTTAACGGCTGTGGGCTTCCAAAAACTTCTCCCTACTCAAATTCTGTTATTCATGTTGAAGCATGTGCTCTCCTTTGGGACTTAGAGAATGCTCTCAGTTTTGATCCGGTCAATATATATGCATTCTTTGATTGTTCTAATCTAATCGATTCTATTAACTAATGTCATACTTTTCATCCAGATATCAGACCGTTAGTTTTTTATATTTCTAATTTATCTAGTCTTGTTTCTCTTATCTTATTTAATCACTGCTCTCGGAATAAGAACGTCCTAGCTCATGCTTGTGCTAAATAGGGATGTTTTAGTATTGTTCCTATTATTATGTGTAACCCTCTCCTTGAACATTCTCCTATTGTGGAGCGGGAGTTGATGTGTCCTTTTTTATTTAATGAATGTTTAGTTATCAACTCAATTGCGTTACATTTTGAAAACATGTATTAGGCTCTTAGAGGCTAAAATTGTCACTATGCAAGGTTAAAGGCATAACCTCTACATCCATTAATTCCCTCCAAAATACATCGATCGATCCTCTAATCGAGGTGAACAGAAGGATACTTGTTGCTAATTTGGGTTGTTGAATTTAAAAATAATGGAAAACTATAAAATACACCCTCTAATTATGCATTTGTTGTTATTTTTAACCCTTAACTTTTATTTCTTTCATTTCTAATCTTTAGGTTACCTTTTTGAATTGAAAATGACGGTTCATCCAAAACTCTTAAACATGCCGTTAGTATACCAAAACAACGATATCATTTTTATTCTCAAATTCTCCTTAGAAAGAAGGCTTCATCTTCTTTGCAAGGGAGCGACTGAACATGGATTTCTTCTCGCAAGAGAACAGGGGCTAGGTGCAAGAGATTTGTATTTTTTAGAAGTTTATCAATCCGTTGAATATATCTTAAATGGATTATGCGCGTTGCACGTATTTGACCAATTTATAAAATATTAAAAGTTTTATGAGATAGAGAATCATTTTATCAACGATCTATCTATATTATAATTAATTATTCTAATTATACAATTTATTATTTTGATACAGTGAATGTCATTGGTTGACAGTATACACATCTATATATTGAACTAGTTTGCATAATCAAATTTGAAGAAAATATTCAATTATCTAATTAATATGTTAATTATTAACTTCAAGTAATTAATACTTAATAATTCATTAATTAAAATACTTTTTAGTTTCCTATATTTATTTAAGTCAAATGGGTTTTTAACCTTCTAGAAATTTAAAAACTGACATTTGGTCTTTTGATATTTCTTTGCGCTTTAGGGGTCGTTTAGTTTACGCGGGCTAGAATGACAATCGTAATTCAATTACTTGCAAAACATGATTGTCATGTTTGGTTGTGCATAATAATCTATGAAATGATGAGTTATAATTTATGATGACTATGTTTGATACAAGTTAACTTTTGCTATAAACTAGGTAAAATCTCGTGCGTTGCACGGTTTCTGTAAAATTTATACGTATTTTGTCTTTAAAATGAAGAAATATATTGATTTATAAGAATAATCCGTAAAATATAAAGTGTAAAATTTTTTAAATTCATATTATATAAACTCACAATAGAGTACTTTTATTAAAACAAAATATCAAACAAAAAGCTAAAACTTGACTTGAATAAATACTTGAATGAAAAAAAGGAATTAAAGCATAAAGTAAAAGAAAAACACTGAAATTTTCATTGAAAAAATCACATCAGTAAATGCAAAATGTAAAAAATTAATGACTGATCCAAATATATTTTAAAATTTCACACCACTAATATATATTCTATAGATGAAATAAGTGAATATATAATATAGAGAATACAAATAGACTTATCAATTTGAAATTTCATATATTTGTGACGGTATTTTTCATCCAAAAATATTTCTCCCCACTTAGCTCAATTTATATATATCATAGATTTGTATAAATAACAATAAATTACTTAAATATCATTTTAGTTATATATTATCTAAAAAGTAATTGACGTACAATTTTAACGTTAATTGTAATTAATTTTAATTAATATCTAAATAAATTAATAATGTTGGACTAAATTTAAAAAATAAATCATTTTAATTAAAAATAAAATAAGAGATATAATGAAAAAAAATTCCCATGGAATTTTAACATTAATTTTAATTATTTTTATTAATATTTAAATATATTAATAATGCTAAACTAAATATAATTTTAATTAAATTAATAAGATAAGAGATCACAATTGTATTGTAAATTAGGATTGCTCCAATTTTCTGTCTCAATACGATGGACTCAAAAAATTATAAACTAAGATTGCATGCAAATTAAAATTGCAGTCTTATTTGGGGATTATTTCAAACAAATATAATAATTCAATTGACTCATTTATGCTTTAAAACAAACAAAACAAATAGTTAAATTTTTAATACTAACCTATCATCATGGCATCTATAATGCATAGACTTCAACTGTGCAATATATAAAATATTATATCACGTGTACTGTATGTGTAACGTAAAGAGTGATGTAAAAAGTTGTAAGACAATTAGAAATATAATGACTAATTTTTTCGGGAAACAATTATTAAATTGAAATATTAAAATATAAAATTAACAAATTATATTACCTTAAAATATTATGTTAAGTGCAACTTTTCAAATAAAGAAAAAATTCGATTCATAATTTTAAAATAAAAAAACAAATTGAGAGAACTAATTCAAATATATAGGTATATAAAGAAAACCTCCCTCCAATTTCATTAAAACCCTGAAACCTCGGTCTCAGAGCTTCACCCAGAAATGGCATGGGATTTAATTTTTTGGGTGATCTTCTTCTCCTTCAACGTTGCTCTCCTCGTCTTGAACTTCTATCAGGTACTGCACTAAATAATCTATACTAAAACCTATTTTTTTATTGGCTGAAACATACTATATGCAATCGTTATACCATCTAAACCTGATTCCTAAAAGTGTTAAGAAAAACTTGTTTATTTTTGTTATTTTTAAATAGTGGTGTTATGTGGATTATCTGATCCAAATTAGTGGAGCATTGATGCTGACTTTTGAGATGTGAGAGCAGCTCGTCCTGTGATGAAGCGTGTCAATTAGAGGCTAGATTTTCGTTCACAGATTGACATATTTGAGTGTTTTCGAGCACTTGTTTTCTTTCTCCAAATTTATCTGAAATCAAACAGTGGAGCAGTGCTGCTAATATGTGGCTACAATAGAAGATCTGATACGTAATTTAATATTTGTGCTCAGTTGGCTATAAATAATTGCATATGCACTCTAATTTATTGCTCAGTAGAAACTTGGAATCATTCAAGTCGGTGGTGATTTCATTTCAGGGTAAAGGCGTAAGCGGCTGTTTTTATCTATCTTATGTGCAACATTTTTTTTCGGTAACTTTATGTGCTATATTTACTAGCTCATTTATGCTTATATGAAGATTTCATGACGGCTGGGTTTTGATTCCTTATTTGTGTTTGATTGAATCAGATATATCTTGTAGTTCTTGGATGAATAAAATATTGAGACGCCTTGGTAAATTCCATTTTTCTTTTTGACTAAGTTATTTTGTAGCACTGGAGACTAAAGTTGCTTGATTGTATGTTTAGTTTTTTGTTTAATGTCTCCTGGCGTGGGGGTATTTATTGCTTTTTTGAAATTATATCGTGCAACTAGTAGAATAATTTGCAGTTCTTCTTTTCAACTTTCAAGTTCTATGTATCTGATAATTAGGTTTAAACTTTGCAGATTTTGATCTTAACAGATTTGGAGGCTGACTATTTGAATATTTATGATTCATCATCACGCATTAATCAACTGGTCGTTCCCGAGTTTATTGTTCAAGGAGTCTTCTGCACACTTTTCCTCTTCACAGGGCACTGGTTCATGTTTCTAATAACACTTCCTCTCACATGTTATAACACGTTTTTGTAAGTGTTTATTTTTATCAATGTGTAACAAAGTTACATAGTATAGAGGTTTCACACTAGATTAACTTGTTATCATCGAGTTTTCATCGACTTGTTATTTCTGATCTTATGTTTCTCCCTCCTGACATGTCCAAATTTGAACCAAGTTTACCTCAAAAGTAGTATTCTGAACATCATAGCTGGTACTTTTACTTTATCAGTTGTGGTTGTTCACACATATAACTTAAAAGTATGTCTTCCTTCATGACTCATGATTACCATCTTTAGACAAGTTATGAAATTGCGTTCTATTCCCAATCTCTCACTTCCTCGTCAACCAAGATCATGAAAATTTGATTGGAGTTTCGAGAAATTCTTCTTTGTTTCTGAATCTAGACAAATGAACCAGATTTGTTGGACCGATAAAAAGAATTTACCAGAATTGGGGGTATCTCAGGAGATCATCCTTCCGTCTGTTTGTCTTACCATACCTTCCGCACACACAATTAGAAGCTTGAGTCCTTGACTGAGCCTGAGAATGTTAAATGACCAATCTCTAACATTTGTGCTTAAAAAAATTAGCTCTGCTTTGCCAACCATCACAATTGGGCCCCGAAGTATCATAAGTAAAGGAGTCAACATTTGTTATTAAGCAACATCGCAGTTAGAACTGATCATCCAATCAAGGAAAAGGGGGGAAATTGATCATTAGAGGGTGGCCAATTTTTCGATTCTGAAAATTGATGTGAGGCAAACAATCCTGTCATTCTACGCTTTGCTGTCAGTTTTGATTTTTGACGTCAACGGTCAGGTCAATTTGGCTCTTTAGTATCATTGCATTCACATCAATGACTTTATTCAGAATTCTTGTACTGCTGCTCCCACGTAAAAACTTCTAAAAGTAGCAAGTTGAAAAAGTTATAGTATTTCCTATCGAGAAGAAAGTAAAGGAAAATTACTACCTAAATCTACGAAGACTTACCCACAAAATAGATAGGTAGAAGAAAAATAGAAGAGGAAACATTTAAATGGTTGGAACCTTCTTATATATGCACTGATGACTTTCTTTAGACCCGCAAATATATAGTAATGGCTACTAGGTGTTTATAGGTAGATCTTAAAGTATTAATTGTTATATCTTTCCCATGAGTTATTTCTAATGTTCAGGTACTTGAAACGGCAACATCTAATTGATGTCACAGAAGTGTTTAGGGCTCTTAAAGGTGAAAAATACTATCGGCTGGTCAAGCTTGCTTTTTACTTACTTATGTTCATCGTAATCATATTCAGGTTAGTCTTGAGTTTACATAAAAGAGTTGTTTATATCTTGCAACCTTAATCATTATAACTTATTAAGTGTTTTATACCTGATTGAGGTTTTCTTTGCCGTTTGCATTTAGAATTCTATCTGCAGGAGCAAAGTCAGTGTATTATTCCACTTCTGAAGAATTAGACATTCGCGCTTCTTTTCTTGAATTCTAGATACATCATTGCCACTGTCTTTAGGTTAAATCTACAAACCTCTCCCTACTTCAGGTTAACCAAGATTAGTTTTGCTGCTGAAAACTTGTTTTATACAGTTGTAGAATAAATTTCATAGTTATGATGGTAGGTTTCTTAACAATAATATTGTTTTGGTTAGTTATCAATGATAGATTTTATCAGCTGAAGAAAACCATGGATCATTCTTAAATTCTTTTTAGGTAGATTAATGGTGTGCCTGAAACACCGACCAGGCTATTTCTAACATTTAAGGAGAGAATACCTCCACGCAAGCTCTAATGTAAATTTCTATCATTGCATAAGTAATTCTTTTATCAATAAAAAAGTGTGAATTGTATTGTGAAAACCAAAAGGTTCTACAAGAAGGAAACAAAACTGAGAGTATGAGGACTGAAAGAGTCGGTCCATTCTTTCAAAGAATAAACAAAAACTCCTTTCAACTTATGAACATCCTTCTCTGTATCCTCAAAAGTTTCTACTGTTCATTCTTTACCAAATAAGCCAAAATAAACAAACAGGGATTAGGTCTCAAGTTCTGTTACCAAAAGCTTCCATCCAACAACACAAAAAGCTCTTCGCTGAGCGTGTCAACAAAAGCAATGAGAGAAAATGATATTCAAATTAATGCCTGTCTTAATAGTTACTCCCAAGCACCGTCTTAGGGCATTTTAAGTAGTCTACACTCCACAATTAGATGTGGTCTGCAATACTAGGTAAAAGTTGTTACAATATGAGTAGGTCGAATACAAGACCAAAATGCCTTCGCTGGTTTAGGATGTAGGAGTGAACTTTTTAAAAGAGGGATGTAGGATGGTAGGAGTTAATTATGAACATGTACTGTATTCAATTTGTAAGGCTTCATTTTGGTTTGTGCCTAAATCAATGCTGCTAAGTAGCTCTTTTATATCAGTAATGTTTCTGGTTAGTATGACAATAGTTGGCAGTAGTTATGGAATACATACTCCATAAGATGGTATACTCGAGATGTAAATATGTTGAGCTTGCGGCCTGTATTGATGATAAAGTACGGGAAGGAATTGTGATTTGTTATTGGCAGTTTCCCACGAAGAAGTCATAATATGTTGATTTCAATTTTGGGTTCTACTTACCTGGTGTTTCAAAATTTTTTTAACAGCTTTTATGCCTTTTCTTTTAACTAGACTTTGGACCCCTCCCCATCGCTCCTCTAATGCTTACATTAACTCTAATATGCAGGCTTACATTGTCTGCATTCAACTCATTAACAGACGAGGATGATGCCATGCATTTGTTTTGATTAACCGATTGATTGGGCGGTGTGGTATCCGCCTATTGTAAGATGATTTTGCATCTGGTCCATATAAAACCATGAATTGCTTAGGGGAATAGATGGATGCAAGCTCACAACTCAGAACAGCTGATTTTTAAGGTCTTTCTTTCTTACTCGACAGTCCCTTTGTTTGATTTGGTGTGATCTATTTTGGCCTTGTAGATTTGTAGTAGAATGAGCTTCAGTAGTAAAGAGAGATCGTTTACTCTTTCGACATATGCTTATTCGTCTTTTGCTGGTCCTCCTGTCCAATGCTTGGGTTGTAGAGTTATTTCCATGCTGGGTAGAGAACCGAGGTTACATTATAGCTCCAGCATACCTTTAGGGAACATTATGTGTTACCCGCAATATAAGACATTCCCTTAGGAAAACAATTTAATACAATAAAAACAGTTAATTCTAATATCACAGATATATATTTCAAACTCTTATAGTTTTTGTCCCTAATAGCCTTATTTCTTAACAACTTAACTCGCTCTTTTGAGTGGAATTTCTCCACAGTTTGTTGCTCTGTAGAAAAGTGTTCCTATGGAATTGCACAGTTCTCTCTCTCTCTCTCTCTCTCTCTCTCTCTCTCTCTCTCTCTCTCTCTCTCTCTTAAGTATTTCCTAATAGTAATGTTTTTATTAGCAATGAAATTCTTAAGTGAAGGTTATTAAGATCTTGGCAACCATTGGGCCAAACCTTTTGTCATGTTGCTCAGTTGGAAGAGAAGAATTGGTCCTAACAGTATCTTAACCTCTTAACTTAAGATTGATATCATCATTTATTCCGAGCCCTCGATATGTTTTACTATGTCCTGCAATTTTCAGACAAATTTTACACTGCTAAGATGTATGTTGTTGCCTCTGAAATTTCCCCATTGCGCTTACCCTCATCATGGCCTCACTCGATCCTTAAATGTCCTGGGAATTGCTCTAGGAAGTGGAATCTGAGTCACCCAATCCCTCTTCCCTTGTGGGTTTAAGTTTTTGGTTCTAAAATAGAGCTTTTATTTTGAAATTGGTTAATTTTTATCTTGTTTTCATTTAGAAAGTCCAAGGGTTGTTTGGTGCATAAGTAAACATTCAGTATGTGAGCTTGTGAGCTACTATTATCATTTTTGTTTCACTACATTACTTTTACATTCTATTAAACACGAAGTTTTAATTCCTAATAGTGAATAAACATTTATAAACCCTTCTCCTATCTCAAGATTTGGATTGTCTCTTATTCAGTCGAACAAGAAATCATGATGTTCGATCCATGGTTAGATAAAAAATTTGTTTTGATTTTCATATTAGGTATCAAGTCGATCCGAATGGTTGATTTTTAGCTCTACATCCACCAAACATCACCTGTATCACACACTAAGATCACCGCTATCACACAAGTATTCCCCTACTTGACAGCTTGCCCGACCAGATCTACTGTATGGCAGCTCCTTTCTTTATACAATCACAATACTAATAGTAATTGATGATTTGGTCCACCTGAGAAGGCTAGCTCTAGAGGACCACTTTTTTATTCCTCCTATTTTATCAGGTCTGTGTGTGATTGATGGGAAATTTTCAACCTCTTTGTGTGAGGAGTGAGGACCATAAGCAATTGGTCTGTATGTTTGGTCGTTATCGGGCCCTGGGCTTAACTTCAGTTGTCTTCCTGTTTCATTTGTGGGCCCAAATGTTTTCAAAGGCCTGTTTATGAGCTACAACATGTGGGTCTCCTTTTTCTTAGGTCGCTATCACATGGGCCTTATCAATTGAGGTGATTTTCACCTGATATAGGCTGTTGATTTTCTATACAACGATCCAGATCAATTCTTCAATTCAGAACAAAATTATAATATTATTTTCTAAAGTCGATATGGGTTGTTGCTTTTTGAGCGACTCCCATGTTGAACATAACACTTTCTTATTTAGTTGAACATGAGAAAAAAACGGACATATTCTACTCTTTCTACTACCCGCCTCCACAGTGAATCCCACCATGATGGAAGGTTGTGATTCCTCATGTGACGCATGAACGAGTAACTAATGCTACCCACCGGTGAATTAATCATAAGTAACACAGGGATAAAAAAGCCTAAAGGTCAGGACAAAGTTATTAATAAATGCACCAAAGGTCAGATCAAAAGCAGTGAAACAAGGTCGAAGAATTCAAAGTTCATACAAACCAAGGTAAAAGAGGAGACGAAGTTCGACAAAAATACTTAAGCAAAAAATGGGGGAGTTACAAGTAATAAAGAACACAACAAGTTAAATGACAAGACTTGTTGGAGCTTCAAAAACATCAGTAGCAGAAGGTAGAAAAGTTTTAGCTCGGCCAATAGCTTCGATTGGTTCGGGTGGTGGTCCCCTTGGGGTGACCCGGAGGTGAGGGATGAGAGACGTCATCGTCCAGCTCGACGAGGTTAGAGGAACTAGGTAGACAATGGATTCCGAGAGAGACAAGTGGAGGCCTGGGAACATCTAGATGGACAAGGGGAGAACATAACATCTCGACAGCTTTCTAAGCTTCACGAGTACCGTAGACTATCACCTGCTCATAGGCCAACTACATTGGAGTGGGTGAAGGATTGGACGAGCAACTAAGAAATTAAAGTCCCACTCGTGGTGATTGTTGATGATCTCATCATGACAACTCTCATAACTGAGGGAAAACTATGTAAGAAGGGGCGTCTGAAACTCCAAGAACACATTTAAAACTTCCATCCCCTTGGCATGACCTTCGGTCCACCTGCCGTGATTCTCGTTCGATTGGATTTCCGCCAGGTCAAGTTTCCTCTAAGATTCCCTCTCCCTGTCTTCCTCCTTAGTATGGGAATGAGTTTCTCAAGAAAGTTTTCCCTCCAGGAGCCTGACCTTGTCCTTCAAGATGTTCTCCTACTACTGTAGATTGGAGATAACCATCTCTCGATTGGATAACCAAACCTCCAGCTCCCCACAAGCACTGGCAGCTCGATCGACCTTGTTCCAATCGAGAGTTTTAACAGTCAGACGTATTTGTTTCTTTACGTGTTAATGAATCTGGAGGGCATTTTAGGGCATTTTAGGTCACTGGAGGAGAAGTGTGTGGATACCTCATTTTCCCTTTTTCCTTTCTGTTTGGTTACATTTTTATAAGACTTCGAACAAAAAAAGCGGCTAGTATGAGTGTTGAGTGTAACTAATTATTTTTATATGAATTGCAATATGTACTTGTGAGAGTAGTGAAATAAGTTTGGTGGGGCTTTTTTTCTCGTCCAAAGAACTTGTATGCACTCTCTGTACTATTGATTTTACATAGTTTTTTTTATGTATTCTTGTTTGAAACACTAAGACGGAAGCACTTTTTCAAGAACCAACCGTTGCTTTAAATTTTAAGAAAGTTCTTTGAAGTTGGAAGAGTTGTTTCAAACATGAATATTCATACTTGTTTGGGAGTATTTTCTTAGAAGAATCTTCATGCACGAAATACTAGTTGAACTTTCACTAATTTAAAATGGGTTTTTCACTTAGAAGTACTATTTCAAGAATCAACTATTAATCTTTTCCTAAAAAGATACTTCAAACAGGAGGAATGTGGCTTTGGAGTTAGAAAAGTCTATTAAAACAAAAATAGATTTGGGTGACAGCCTTCATGTTTAAAAGCACTTTTATGCGTCTTGTTTAGAAATTGAGTGAGAATTTTAATTTGAAGCAATATGTACTTAAAATGGTATGTTTATTTATAGTTGAGTATTATTTTAATAACCATTGCATATATGTTTATTGAGGAACTTCTTTGAAAGATGTTTGAGAATATTTTTGTAATAGAGATTTTTTAATGACTTTGAAAATATTGTCGTAATTGTGTTATTTTCTTAATCAAACGTCAAATAACAAAAAGAAATGTTGTAAAGTGCGAAGAAACTTTCACAAAATAATTATTGAATAGAATTATATTTTTTATTTATACCCAACCATTTTAGAGCTGTGATATTAGTAGCAAATACATATATTCTAAAACCAAATGGTGATAGTTGTAATTGTTAATGACAAAAATGTCTTGTTTTTAGTTCTAGACATTAAAAGAAAATATTATTCTCTTAATTATAGATAAGATGTTGGTATCAGTTTAGTATGTCGGATATGATAAAGGATGGAGTGGATACTGTATCCGGATATTTATGGTTAAATCGTGGCTGTTGCTATCCATCTTCAATGTTGCTTTTGGAAGACTGTTATACAACACTTTCAATACTTGTTGTATCCCTCATTCACTACCTCTTTCAAATTATCTTCATTCCATTTGATTTCACACCCACATTCAATAAGGTTTTTATACACTTAGCTAAAAATTTAGAATTTTACACCTCTCACTCACCACAATCAAAATAATTTTTTTTTAACTCTCTTTCCTCATCATTTCTATCTTCTTCTTTTTTTCATGTAAATATCAAATCAATACTCATTCATTCACTCTTCTTCTTTCTCACTATCACCAAGAGAGCTTTTAAGTTCATTTTATCTCTCTCAGCTTTTTGGTAGACAAGGAGTATCGAGCGAAACCTAAGAAACAGTCATGGATTCTTTTGAAGCTTACACTATTCTCTTCCATTTAGCTATGTTTAGCTTTGTTTTCATCCATACTCCATAGACAAATAGACTTCTCTATCTCTTTCCATCCTTACAAAGGGGGTTCAATGGAACCAGCCAAAGTTGACTCGAAAATATTAGAATGGAAGTTCGTTGATGACCAATGATAAGAGCACATCAACGAACCCAAGTGGGTCGATTTCACTACCCCAATGATTCCATCGACGACGACGCCTGGTTTTGTTGACTCAGTAAGCTCCTCCATCGTTTTCTCCGTCACATTATTCAATTCTGCAATTTTTGCTCAATAATTCTTATTGTTTCATGTAACCCATTTTATTTTTGTTTGATTTTATTTCTTAACCGATTGCAAGCACCCGGAGACAATATAAGACTTTCTCAAACTGACTCCTCTGAAGGTTTTCATTTTAGTTTCTTTTTATATTTTTGACTTTTTTCGCTCTTTAGTTCCTAAGAAGGCTTAAGAATGGAAAGAAAATCAAGATTTAGGAATTTAGTTAGTCTGTATTGGCTGTCACAATAATAGAAATTCAGCTCATTTGAGCTTATGAAGCTAGATCATCACTCGAATTAGACAGATTCACCTTTAAATTACTTGTTCGTATCTTCTGGTTTCTTGAAGCTTTCATGATTGTGATCTAGAGTCTCCTAGAGAGAATTTGTTAAAGCAACTTGAGGAAGAAGCCTTATTTTCTTGCAACTCGTTTCTTAAGGATGAACTCAAACGCATGGTAATAAATTGTATTTGTGGTTAGTGAAGCCAGTTGATGGGCTTCTTTGACAAGGATGGGTGAAATTGTGAAGGTGGCATGCCTTTTTTGTTGTTGTTTGGATCTTTGAATTCTTATACACTTCTTTAGATTATAAGTTCGTTGATTGAAATTCAAGTAATTATAAACTGATGAGGGGTTCAAGATTAATTACTGTGTGGATGGTGCTAATTTCTGTATCTAGATTGCTCACTAACCGGAGTAATCACACGCTCTCTGTATTAAATCACTATATGAAACAAAATGATTACTTGAAAGATTCAAATAGTCATAAAATACTACTTGAACCATTCAAATAGTTACATGCTCTTTGTATAAACTGACGACAATAAATAATTTAACTATTTATAGAGTTCAAGTAATATTTTTTTGCTACTTGAACCCTTCAAATAGTCACACGCTCTCTGTCATAAATCAATTCATAAAATACTACTTGAAGGGTTCAAGTAGCCGTAAAATACTACTTGAACCCTTCAAGTAGTTACATGCTCATTGTATAAACTGACGGCAACAAACAATTTGACTATCTGAAGGATTTAAGTAATGTTTTTTACTACTTCAATCCTTCAAGTAGTTAGACGCTCTTTGTATAAATCACTGCACGAAGTAAAAAGACTACTTGAAGGGTTCAAGTAGTTTTTTTACTTCTTGAATCCTTCAATTAATCATTTATTGGCTCATGCAATGGTTTATTCGAAGAGAGTGTGACTATTTGAAGGGTTCAAGTAGTCAAAAATTACTACTTGAACCCTTCAAGTAGTCATCGAATATATGCAATTTGTATTAGTTTGCTTACTAACTAAAATAAATAACTACTTAGGGGGATAAAAATAGATGCAACATCTATACAAAATTCATTCGATATACATATAAAATATATTGATAAAATATATGCAAAATACATCCAGTGTACATATGAGACTCATGTGCTGTCCCCACTAAGCTAAACTACAAATGATTACTACAATTATAAACGCTAAACATATAATGTAAACATGGATTTTTTTTAAAAGTGTATGATATACTCTCCAATGCTTGTATCCTAACATCCATATGTTTGAGCTCATCGTTAAGTTCTTTTAAATCATTGTCCTCGCTACTAACTTCATTTGTTTCATTAATAGGGTTGCACCAACTAAAATATCCACGCTTGTTCTGCTCGCAACAATAATATAATTTATCTTTGTTTCGATCCGACTCTGATATCTTCACAGCAGCCATTCTCCCACAAGTATATATTCTAATAACAAATCACAAACCTGCTTGTACAAAACCATTGGCACTAGAACTTGACATCATGCAAAAACAAGTATAGGAACATATTATGTCTTTCTAGGTAAATAAGAAACCTATTAAATCAAAGTTCATATGAAATTTCACTTTATTTGAAGGGTTCAAGTAGTCAGATACAACTATTTGAACCCTTCAAGTAGTCGTTTGTTTAATGTATTACTTACTGCTGCAACAAGGGTTACTTGATGAGTTCAAGTAGTTATAAACAACTACTTAAACTGTTCAACTACTTACTGCTGTAATTAAAATGACTACTTAAACTGTTCAACTACTTGCTGTTGTAATCAAAATGACTACTTGAAGGGTTCAAGTAGTCCTTAACAACTACTTGAACTCTTCAAGTAGCCAAAATATTCATATGGTTATTACAAGCATCTATCACAAACATCAAATAATCTAGACATGCAGAAGGTTATAATCATCAAGATGGACAACCTAACCCTAGAAGATTTTCTACTAACTCCTGAAAAAAAAAGTCCCAATTTTTAAACCCTAGACAATTTTTCCCCAACTTCTAGTAAGAAGAACAAAAGAAAGAGTAACAAAACTTTAATCCTTTCTGCATCTAAAAAATGAAGAATGTGTACCTGAGTTTGTCAGTCGTTGGGTATCGTGCTGAAGGTGAACGATTTTCCTGAGTTGGGTCGGGTCTCACTGAAAGAAGGAGAATAATGGGTATGGTCTCACAGAAAATAATGGATCACAGGGTCGAAGAAGTAGAAGAAGAATGAGGAGGAGAAGAAGAAGGAGAAGAATGATGACGTTTTTGTTGAAGAAAATAAAAGAAATGGGTATTAGGTTGATTTGAAGCTTGTATGGGGAAGATAAATAAATGATGAAAAAAGAGAGAGGGAACAATGCTTGATGTTAATTGTGGTTGGCCATAAATTTCTATACACAAGTCAAGGTAATTGTTGCTTTTAACACATGTATATGACTCCAGATAATTATTTGCACATAAAAATTGAATATTAGACCTCATAATAAGCAAACCTTCATGTTTAGGATATTAAATCGTCAGAAAGAATTTTTTTTATATAACAGTCAGTGTTCCCTCTCAAGTGATCTTAAAAATGCACTCTCTCGCATTTGTCTAGTAAAGCCATTCCGACGATCTTAAAGGCACACCCTCACAACCTAATTTGGTGCATTTAAGGCATTGTTTGGCTGTCAGTATTGGACAGTACTAAAAGATTGTGTGATACTATTTTAGTACTATTTTTTTTCTTGATAATCTATCTAGATTAGTTAATACGATGAGACTGAATAGTACTTCTATCACCGTATTTACTAATACAGTCATCATCATTAAGACTCGGCCAGACTGAGAGCCCAAAAGGAGATTTTCTTTCGATAAACTCATTTTTCACATATTTATATAATATTCATGTTTTATTTAATATTTAAATGTATCTATTAATATCGTCCTTTATATATTTTAAAAAAATTTTAATAATGGAATGTATTGTTTACTTGAAAATATATTTTTGTTGGTGATAAAAAATGTAAAATAACATATAACTTCAAGAATAACTGAGAAATGATAATCTAGTACTATCATACCAAATAATGTACAAGTAATTTAGTTTTTACCAATATAACACTAAAAGTTAGACAACATATTTAATCAAATATAATATAATACAGTCCAATCTATAGATTGAGTATAATACTATTAAGTATAATCCTAGGTGTGAGGCGTAAAAGCTATCAAGCTGTGACTAGTGTACTAACAAGGAAATTGAGCTACTTCCCTTACCAACAAGAATAACTACTGATAGGTAAATTATTCGACTCGGTCCCTATGAATTCACCTCACTAGGACGAATTATACAGTCAAATTTGTGGAAGATTGACAATTCTCTCTCTCTCTCTCTCTCTCTCTCTCTCTCTCTCCTCTCTCTCTCTCTCTCTCTCTCTCTCTCTCTCTCTCTCTCTCTCTCTCTGCGTGTGGATGAAAAGAAAAATCCATACCATATATTAAGCACCTCAAGTGTCGTCGCTTTCGCAGTACTTCAATTGGGCTTTACCAACAAGCTACGGGAGAAAGAGGGAGAAACACAGACAACACTGAATAACTGAGAAAGTAGACATTTCGCCATTGAAGCACCTTATATGATTTTGCTTTTCATCTTCTTTCTTCCGAAACCCAACAATAACATCTCTCTCTCTCTCTCTCTCTCTCTACACGGAGTTTTCTGACTGATCACTGTAATTTTACCATTCCATAAATAGATAATCAAGTAAAAGTAGTTGTCTCTTTTACTTGAGATATTTAGGTGGCTTCAGCTCAAATTCGAACTATTAATTAATATTTGCAAGTAATTGTTGCTCAACAATGGAGCAAACCGGAAGGAATCTTGCTGGATCCAACCCCAACGGGCCCTTGTCCGAAGAGGCTGGACTCGAATCGGTCCAATTTCGCGAAGAAATTCAAAGATTGATGACTTTGCCACCGGAAAATGCTAGCTCCTTCACTGCCCTTCTGGAACTTCCGGCCACTAAAGCCATGGAGCTTCTTCACTCGCCGGGCATTGACGGAGCTCCGACGACGACGAAACTCCTAGCTGATCCTGTTCATAATTCAATCAACAATGACCATAAACTTCACTGTCACCATCTCAATGGCAATTTGACCTTTCCATTGAACTCAGCATTAATCGATCGAGCAGCTTCATTCTCGGTCTTCGCCGGAAAGCAATCCCGAACCACCACTACGTCGTCGCCGACGAACTCCTGCGGGAATTTGGATAACGTAAAGAGCGAGCCTACCGCAGAGCCCGACTCAAACACCAATTCATCAAAACCGTTGGTCTCGCATCCGACGGTGGAGAACACGAATCAGAGATCAGCCAAGAGGAAGGAGCGCGAGAAGAAGGTAATTAAGAGGAGAGAAAAACTAGGGTTTTCTAGGGTTTCCCATTTGGTAATTTAGTCAACTCCGTGACTGAATTTGTATCAATCACTGTCTTGAGCTTTTAGGGCAAAGGGTCAACAAAGAAGAAGAGCAGGAATGAAAGCTCTGAAGATCCTGAGAAGCTTCCCTATATTCACGTCCGAGCTCGTCGCGGTCAAGCTACAGACAGCCATAGCTTAGCAGAGCGGGTAATCTCAATTATCAACTCACTAATCACTAATTTCATATTATTAGCAGTGATTAATAACAATTTCTTTTTGTATTTAAACATTTTTAGGCAAGGAGAGAGAAGATAAATGCTCGTATGAAACTACTTCAAGAGCTGGTCCCCGGATGCACCAAGGTTGGTTTACGTTAGGTTGTCTTGATTATTTTATTTTAATGGGTTTAATTTAAATAATCTATTAATTATTTATAAATTGATGATTAATGATATATCAATTATTTATAAATTAATATTATATTATTAATTAATATAATTTAATAATTTAATATATACATATTTTAATAAATTAATATATAAATAATTTAATAAATTAATATTAGATCACTTTAAATTTTATCAAATTATTTAATCAGTATATTTTATAAATTTAATCTAATCCTATCTCCCAAAGTACCATTATGATGTTAGATTTAAGCGCTTTAATGACTCTTTTTGTCATTGTCACCTTTTTGTAGGAAGTGGTTGCTTTTTTGTGTTTTTATTGAATTTTTTATGTTTAAACAAGAAACTAGAATTGACTTGTTGTTGTCAAAGTGGCATTCTTGTAACTTAGTATCATTTTGAGGTTGTTTCTTCATTTGGAATCCTATACTCTCTTTTATGAAGAAATTAGGAATCCTATACTCTCTTTTCCCTCTTTTTTGTCCCACAGAAATCTCTTCATTTTTTCATTAACTCCGGCATATGAGATTTAGATAAACTAATTGTCTGTCACAACATTAAGTTGCTGGAAATATAATTTAGAAAAAAAATGAAAAAGGAAAAAAATCATTCTTTTCTATATACGTCAACCACAATTGCTTTTTACACTGACAGAATGCCTAGGCATTGCTTGAAATTTCAGCAATACCTTGCGTCTGCTTAGCAAAGAATTTAGTCACAAGCAAATACTAGCTGGGTTGACTAAAAGAACTATTGGGAGACGCATAAACCTGAAGCGGATCCTCTCTGTTCATTTTTGAACGGCAGAGGGCAGTTGCCCTCATATGAGAGGCCGGTTTTGATTGGGACGGCTCAGATGAAGTGAGTGGACAAATTTGTTCGCTATTTTTTTTTGCATTTTCATCTGGACAGTCCAAATCAAAACGGACAGTGCATATCAAACTCTCCCTTTGCCATAAACAGTGGGCATGTTAATATACAATATTAATAGGACCCATATACTTGCTCAATGCTTAACAGCTCTTGTGAAGTTTCATCGTGTAATCTAATTCTAATTTACTTGAGGTTGGTATCCGTCCTAATTTGGATAAAAGATAAAGGATGAGAAAATGAAAACTTCAACTAATCCAATCACCAAAATCAAGGACCTAACTTGTTGAAACTTTGGATATTTATTTTATACTGGTAATAGTTGGGATATCAGCAGTTGTTTTCCCCCATTATGTGCCCGAAATCGCCTAGCCTTGAAGGCTGAAACAACAAATACCCTTTTTCTGGGATAGTGGGTCATAGTTTACTTGAGATTTTAGTAGCCGCGAAAACGTTTGTTGGTATTAAAAAATGATTAATATTAATTACCCTGATCTTTGTTTTTCATACAAGCAAAACATTCAATTGGCAGAGGTTTAATAGTGAGAAGTTCAGCTTGCTGTCAAACTTTGTTTAGTGTTTGAGCTGAGGCTACTGATGAAAAGTAAATGTTCTGATTCTGGCCCTGGAGAGATCTTCGTGTTATGATCATGCTTCCGATTTATCCAGGAAAATTAATGGATTAAAATCCTTATAAACCATGTGAATATTTTGTGTTATTATGCCGAATGCATGAGTAACCTCAGAAATGGTTTCTTCAACTAACAGATTAAATAAATTGGTACTCCGTGGCAAGTGCTTTCTCAATTTCACATTTCGAAATTTAAAATCCGTTTCCAAAACATGTTTTTGCAGATATCAGGCACCGCATTAGTTCTAGATGAAATCATCAATCATGTCCAGTCCCTGCAACGTCAAGTGGAGGTTGGAGTTGCAAATCCAAACCATACGTTTCACAAAACTTGGCAATTGGTACTTAAAATGATCTAACTTTAGTTTGTTGTTTCTTCAGTTCTTGTCAATGAGGCTTGCAGCAGTCAATCCAAGAATTGATTTTGACCTCGACAGTATATTAGCAGCAGAAGTACGTATGATATACTAATTTTCCCTTTGTCATCTTTGTGGTAAAAGAAATCAACTTTATTTATAGAGAAGCACTTTTCGAAATGCACATCCCTTACAATTAAATGAAATCACTGTCTAGCTGAAATCATTTTCTGGCAGTAAAATTAGATTCTCATTTTGGTTGATTTTAAATTGCAGAGTCCATTTCTTACGGAAAGTAACTTTCCCAGCACAACTATGCCTTTGACGTGGCCTGAAGTCTCATTTAGTGGGAATAGACAACAATATCAACAGCAGTGGCATGTAGATGGGATTCACCAGCCAGCTTGGGTAAGAGAGGAAGACGCTCGTAATTTCATCACTCCAGAGCACTCGCTTCTAAGTCACGACTCCTCAGCGAATTCAGGTATTCTAGTTCTATTCAGGCAACTAAAAGATTTGTCTCTGAATTGGCATATCTGAACTGAAGCAGTTCCATTGGTTATGCCTTTTATAAAATTAACCAGCAGGCTTAGTAATCAGTTGAGCGAATGCACCCCTCACAAAAGCACACATTATAAGGATAATATAAAGATCAAAAGTTCATAGATTTTGAGTGCTCAGAGCAACTTATTTCTGACGACTCATAAACTTAAAGTTGTTATGGCACAGTATCTCTGCACATGAATCTATTGAAGATGGAGCCATGAAAGAAAGACCTTGGCAGCTGCAAGTTGTGTATATAGCAAGTATAGTATTAAGCATTTGGCGGAAAGTAGATAGGACGCCTCAATATTGACCGGTCAGGGACGTCACAACCATCCATTCAACGTAGTTGCAAACTCGGATTTCCATCAACTTGAGATGGGTTAATTGGATATGCAGTATACTAATTTAGAGAGTCATTGTACTGCTGTAATTGTGAAACAATTGATTGGCTCTGCCTGTAGAATTTAGAATTGTTGCTTAACTCATTGTAAGTCAACTTAATGATTCATTGTGCTGTTAAGGTATCCTCTTTCGTGTATTTGAAGTTTCGAATGAATGCTGGGGCTAAGAACAGGCTTTTATTGTTGTGAATAGAATGGTTATTGTATTGTATCTTCCTCTTATAACTGAGCAGTGGGGTTGGCTTTAGGAGTTTACCTAGTCTGTTCGGTTCGATTTTTAGTATAAAAATTAGGCTGAACCAAAATTCACGATCTTGTCATAATGAGGATCGAAACGACCGATTATATGCATATGAACTGACTGACCGGATCGTAAAGCAATTGGTCGGTTTGATCAGATTTTATGGTCTACCAAATTTTTTTTCAAAAGACCCATCAATGAATTTAATCGTGCATGTTTTAAAAAATTCAAAATTCTTCATGCATGTTTTAAAAAATTCAAAGTTCTTCATGCATTATAATAAAAACTCACAATTTAAATCACAACATGTAAACCAAATATTAAAGAGAGATTGAGAAATAGAACATGAAAGAAATGTGATAAAATAGATATGTATGTATATATACAAAGGATAAACGGTCTATCCGGTAAGTTCGGTCTAAATATAGAAAAATTTTGTATCAAACAAAATGTTTGATTTTTTATAGAAACGAAGACCAAACTGATCACATGTAGCTAAACAATTTATCAAACCGATCATTTTCAGTTTTGTCCAATTCGAGTTGATCGGTTTAGTCAGTTTTTGCACACCCCTAGTTGACTTTGTTAGCTGCCTATCCGACATGGGCATGCTGGAGAGAACCTGGAAAATGAAACTAGTTGGTGATTCTTCTCTTGCAATTATTTGGTTAATCTCATAGAACCTATTCTAAGGGTATTATTATCCTTACAATTTTATTCTTCAGAGGAAATGAGTTCAGCTCATTGTAATTTGAATTTTAATGAATATTTGACAGAAAATATTAAATCGAACATATGAATGACTCGTTTTTCTTCTTAATTGCTGCCATACAAGAATGACCCTCTAAATTCCAATCAAAGGTTATATGTAAAATATTAATGTTTTATTTTTTCAAAATATGCGCTTCAAGATTAACGGGAAAGTGGCGGAAAAATATAAGTTTTAAGGGTGAAAGCAAATAAATGACTACTAAGAATTCTTCTTGGAAAAATGGTCGAATGACTTGAATTTTTAGAATTGTCACTGTAAACGAAAAAATTCACAGTTTTTGATAATCGGTCATGAATTTTCTACATCATAATATGAAAATATAGAGAATGAAAGAATAAATACGTCATGATTTACGTGAAAACATCTTAAAGGGAAGAAAAATCACGGGAGATTTTGATAGTATTTCATTATGGAGAAAGAGTTTACAAGGTTAATGGGAGTTGAGAGTTGTTTTCTTCTTGAGTCTTCTTTTAGAGTTACATCTTGTATCTATTTATAAACCCTCAATTCTATCTAATTTTGTCTGATACAGCTTACCTAATTCTATCTAAATACAAGATCAACAGAATATTCCTTGAGATCCAGCTTATCAACATTAACAAATTAGTAAATCTTGACCGTCTGAACAATCCAATGGTCTTGATTAGCTTTTACGAGACAATCTATGTACTTTTGTCTGATTGGTCTGTTCTTCATAACCGCCTAGTTGTTCCTACGGTTCTCGCTCTATCTTCTATTTGATGGAATCTTCGGTCTAGATCTTACCATGTGTCATGTGAAATTTTATCTGTTCATTGGCCCTCATTACGCTCGACAAAATTTTATTCGTTGATGTGTAATGATCATCTTTTCTTCGTCTGACGTTACGTATGCCTGTTTCTGTTCTCACGCGCTTTTTAGAAACATGCGATGTAGTTTTTCAAGAAACTTTTCTATTGTCTACTGTCAGTGACGGCTTCCTCTTTTCTTTCTCCCTTTATGTTCTTTTGTCTCTGTTTACATATGTTTTGTGATTGTCCAGTAACTCATTTATCAGCTTGTTGTTGTTGATGATTATTTCTCCTTCATTTGCTGTTATGTCTTTCCGTTCCTTTCACTGCAGGCTCATTGATAAAAAATTTCCTGTTTTCTTCATTTTTCATTTTCCTTCTCTCATACTTTAAGATATGTGACAAGAATGTTGTACAAGAACAATAACATAATAATTGACATGAGTAAGGAGCGAGTGTACCATTTCATAATTGCATCTCATGAGTTTGAGTTTGATGTTCGCATTTGTTGGTAGAGTTTCTATTGTTTCCTTGTTTTTCTTTTGTACTTCTACTTCGATCAATATGAATTACTCTGTTTGTGCAATTTTTCTTCTATTGAACTTCCTTTTGTTGTACGTCATTCAAAGACTTAGTAAAATTTGGGGATCAAAATCTGACTTCAAGCTTTCAACGGAATCCGTTCTTAAATACTTAGGAAACTTTTGGCTTCCAGTTTTCTTGAGAATAACTATGTTCTTTTGTGAAATTTGTTCCCGGGATAGGACGTTAATTTCTTTATGATATACATATTTCCTCAAAGACTTAGGTTCAAATAAAGAACCATGGTCTCGTCTTCATTCTGAGAGAAATGATTACGAACTACCATTTTTTTAAAGGAAGACTTAGGTTCAAATAAAGAACCATGGCTCCATTTTTATTATGAGAGAAGGAGCTTACGAATCACCCGTTTTCAAAGACTCAAGTTCAAATAAAGAACCATAGCCTCGTTTGCATTTTTCGCATTCTGGGAGAATGTCTCACGAACTGTCCGCTCCCAAGTATCTAGGTTCAAATAAAGAACCATGACCCAGTCTTCATTCTGAGAGAGACTTATGAATTGCCCCTCACAAGAATTTACGCCCTCAGTTCTTACTGAGAGTATGATTTATGAACTACCTCTCCTAAGGACTTACGCCTTTAATTCCTTCTGAGAGTATGACTTATGAATTGCCCATCCCAAGGACTTACGTCCTTAGTTCTTTCTGAGAGTAGGACTTATGAATTACCCTTCCCAATGGCGTACGCCCTTCGTTCCTTCTAAGAGTATGATTTATGAATTACCCCTCCCAAGGACTTACGCTATTAATTCCTTCTGAGAGTAGGACTTACGAATTGCCCCTCCCAAGGACTCATGCTCTTAATTCATTCTGAGAGATATGACTTATGAATTTTCCCTCCTAAGGTCTTACGCCCTTATTTTCTTTAGAGAACGGGACTTACGAACTGCCTGCTTTCAAGGACTCACACCTTCGTTTCCATTATTGTTAAAGAAGAGAGAAAGTTGACGCCAAGTATTTATCTTGTAAGCAGTTTGCATGTTATCATGCCATAAGTTTTGATCGAAAGTTCCAAATTTAATTCCATGAAATTCTTCAAGAAGTTGATTTTCATATGCTACTGATGATATATAATTCGCCATGTAATTGACTCCTAGTTGGTACAGTTTAATTAACGAATTTAACCATTCCATGCTTTCCGTGACTTTTGATCAAAATTTCAAAATTGAATTCTGAAAAATTCTCCAATACATAGAATTTTGTATCATTCTGACGATGTAAGATTCACCGTATAGTTGGCTTCTATCAAATACAATTTAATTTCCAAAATTTATTGTTCTGTATATTTTGTTTTCTCGAACAACCTTCACAAAAATAGTCATAATTTTTGTTCGAGAGCTCCACATCAAGTTCTGTAAAATTCTTCAAGAAGTAGATATCTATAGTTTTCTAATGATATATTATTTGCTTTCCTAAATAGCACCAATGAAAGCCGCCATAACTTTTGATCGGGAGCTTCAAATTGATTTTCATAATATTCTTCACAAGGTTGATTTCCGTATATTTCCGTTAATATAAGATTTGTCATGTAGTTGGCCTCCAGTAAATGCAGTTTAATTTTTGAATTTAAGATTCTACATATTTTTTCTTTCTCGAACAACCTTTATGAGAATCATCATAATGTTTTGTTGCAAGCTCCAAAATCAATTCCGTAAAATTTTCCAAGAAGTAAACTTTCATATATTTGTAATAATATAATATTCGGCATGTGGCCAGCTCCCAATTGATACAATATAATTTCCCAAATTTACTATTCTACATAATCTTCATTTCTGAACAACATGTACTGAGACTACCATAACTTTTGATCGGGAGCTCCAAATTGAATTCCGTAAAGTTGTCCAAGAAGTAGGCTCTTGTATATTTTTGATGGTATATGATTCACAACGTTATCTGCCCCCGATTATTATAGCTTAATTTATGAAGTTAATAGTTCTGTATTATCGTCTTTCCAAACAACTTGTATGAAAACTGCCCTAACTTTTGCCCCGAAACTCCAAATTGAGTTTCACAAAATTTTTCAAGAAGTTAATTTCTGTATCTTTCAAACGATATATGATTTGTCATAAAGTTCTCTACCAATTCGTTTTTACTTCTAGTTTGGTGCTCAATTTGGATATAGAATAGAAAAGAGCTAGTCTCCAGAAAATACGCAGTTTCCGTTTATGACAAATCATAAACCAATTCGTTTCCGTTCGCATCATCATGACGTGATGATACAAAAATTATATTGTATTTCAGAAACTGAATCTTTTTTTACTTCTAGTTTCATTGTCATGTTGTTTCCGTTTCGACTTCCAATTCATTTCCGTTTTCACAGTATTTCTCATTCTCGGTGCCACAATGTTTCATGTTCTCAATATTTCCCGTTCTCAACGTTTCCCGTTCCCTCGCCATGCCTTTTCCATTTCAATCTTCATGACATTTCCGTTCACATCATCATGACGTCTCTGTTCCCGTAGTCAGGACGTCTATGTTTTCATCATTTTTGCATCTTTTATTTTCCTACACTTTTGCATATAGAATAGAAAAGAGCTAGTCTCCAGAAAATACGCATATCAAAGTTTATATTTTCGTTCATCAACCGTTAAGAGCAATTTTTTTATATAGGTTTAGAAAAACTTAAATTCAAAATTTAGAATTGAAAATTCAAAAATTTATTCATCGTGCAATACGTGCATAAAATCAGTTTGAATACCGTTAACAACATTTCATGTTATCTATAATAGGGAAAATTATGAAATTTTATCAAAACAAATAACCTAAACAGGATAAATATAATTTCTATGATTACATCAAAACATGTAAAATTTAAATATAGAGTGCCAGTTAATTATGCCTTACTCAAATAGTGTAGATTTAATTCCTACTAATTTAACATGCTATAACGATTGTGTAAATATATTTCAAGACGTTATACGATATGCTCATGCAATCATTCAAAATTTTAATGGATAATATATGTATTTAAAGGGAAAAGCAATAATTGAAAAATAAATACTTAGCTTGTATTTTGAAGTCCTTCATTTATTTACATGAGATATCCATGCGGACTTTGCAAGTTTGTAGTTTAAATCTGTCAAATTATGAAGTAAATTGGGATTGACGTGAATCAAATCTGCAGAGGCTATGGAGAGTTTGGGCTTAGCCTTGAAGTCAGCCCAAAACACAAGCTTGGGTCACGCTGGGCATGCCTCTGATGGATGAGCTGGTCGCGGGTCACGGACGGTGGAGTTCGGGCGCATGTCTCAACCAGGTTGCGAACGGGTTGCGCGCGTGTCATGAACTGGGCAATAACGAGTCGCTCGGGTTAGGCTGAACAACGGCTTTACTGGGCTGGATCTTCTTGGGCTCTTTTAGTAAGACAATAGTTGGGCCGCTGGAGTTTCCTTCCGGGTAGATTAACCCGCAGAGCAAAAATGGGTGAGGATGGTGCAGCCGCCGGTGATGCCACGTGGGGGCGTGTGCCGCCATCTCCGGTGACCTTTTTGACTGGAAAAGCTCAAAACTGACGGGAATTTTCTTCTGAGTATTTTTACGGTGGTTTTGGGGCCTAAAAATACTTTGATTGTTGTAGATCTAAGGTTAATTTTTCAAAAAAATGGGGGTGTTCTAGCGGCTCTCCCAGCAATCTAACGACTATTCTTGACTCATGAGGTTCGACGGAGTCGTGGGCGAGGCCATGGGCGTTACCGGCTGCTGCTTCCTTCTCTGGCTCCTCCTTCAGATATGATTGTTCTTCATATTTGTCGCTCTTTTTTTGTGTGGCTGTCACAGGTGGAGCTTTCTTCGTCCAGCAGTTCGTGGGTTTCGCCGGGCGCTCGTGGTGGCGCTCGTGGTGGTTGTTGAATTTTCCAGATTCAATTCAAAGAAAGCGTACAAAATAAATAAACCGATCGAATATGTAATAAATGAATTGACCGTTCTTCACTTCTGGTTCCAATTCGTTGTCATACTTGTTCTTGCTCCAGCTTCTGTATTCGTTATCGAAAGCGTTTGATTTGGTTTTGAGCGTTTTGGGAAGAGATTTCTTGAGTTTTTTTTTCATCTCTCAACAAGAGCATCAAATGTAAAGAAAAAAAATTCAGTCTTTGATAATCGGTCGTGAATTTTTTACATCATAATATGAAATTATAGAGAATAATTAAGAGAGAGAATGAAATAGATACGCCATAATTTACGTGAAAGACCTTTAAAGGGAAGAAACACCACGAGAAGAATTTGATAGTATTGCATTATGGAGAAAGGGTTTACAAGGCTAATGAGTGTTGAGAGTTGTTCTTGAATCTTCTTTTGGAGTTACGTCTTGCCTCTATTTATAGACCTTCAATCGGTTACATAGAATCTGATACAGGTTATCTAATTCTATATAAAAATAGGATCAACACAATGTTCCTTAAGATTTAGCTTATCAACATTAACAATTTAGTAAATCTTGACCGTCTGATCAATCTAATGGTCTTGATTAGCCTTTTTTGGATTGTCACGTCGGCAATCAATGTACTTTCATCTGATTGCTCTGTTTTTCATAACCGTCTAGTTGATCCTACGGTTCTCACTCTAACTTCTCTTCGATAGAATTTTCGGTTTAGATCTTATCACGTGTCATGTGAAATTTTATTTGTTCACTCACATGTATTCACTCGCCGTTGATTTGATATGAGTTATTAGTTTATTTACATTAGTCAAATATTTTTAGTGCCAATTTTTAAATATTAGGTAATTTATTTAACCTATTAAAAATCGATCATTCATCTAACTCAATTAATGGAAATTGCACTGTTTGACCACCTACACATAGTGTATTAGAATAATGTTACCTAATTAAGTTTTTTTTTTTGCAATTTTAGCAATTTTTTCTTTCTGCTTGTAAAATACTTATTAATCAAACCAAATTACCCTTTTCTTTTCATTGTAATATAGATTCAAGTTTTTATTTTTTATTTTTCAGTTCTCACTGAAGGTAGTTGTGGTAATGGGATGAAATATGGGGCTTGTAGACATGCGGTCATCGGCAGGGTTTTTGAGGGATACATTGGCATCAAATTCCTTTGGAATGATTATTCTCTTACATTGTCTTCTGCGTTTTCTCCATTAATCTCATTTAGTATGAACTGTCATTTTATTTTATGTAATTTCTGCGTTTTCACACATTTTCTCCTGCATGTTTTTTATTGACCCCGCATTTCTGTGATTTCATCCATTGATTTCTGATAAATACTCATTTTTGGGTTTCATCCAGGGTTTTTTTTCTTTAGCCTCATTTTCTTACTTTGTCTTTTTTATTCTTCCGGTTCTTCAATTTTGTCTGTGAAAGAGAGAGAGAATGTGAGAAAGAGAGATTTTGGTGGGAAGTTGCAAGTTCATGGGTCATTCGCAGTCGTTTTTTTCGCATAAATAATCACAAATTCTTTACAGATATAGTTGCCAATTGAATTCAAACAACACTGAATGTATGTAAATATGTTAATTGTTGAATAATATATATCAAGAAAAAACAATGCATGTAAATATCTATTTTAAAACAATTAGAAAAAATAGTGCATGTAAGTATCTAGTTTAAAACAATTTATACCAATTTCACTAAAGATGTTATTTGAAGTATCTCCCACTTTGAATTTTAGGGTTTTGAAATTTGAGGGTTTTCCAGTTATAGGTTTAGAAATATAGAAATTAAAGAAACCTCAGATAAACTTGCATATAAATGATAATTTGAATGTAATTTGACAATATTCTAATTGATTGAACCTGCATTTTAGTTTAATTCAGTATTGACTTTATCGTATCATCCAAATGTCAGTTTAGTCGTAAAATTATAAGACATATTTTTATACACACTTACTTGCTGGTGGAATTGCTTGGAATGGAGGAAGTTGAAATTGTTGCTTGCAATCTTGTGGTAACTACTTTGATCGAAAATGGTGGACCAGGTGGTATCTCTTCGCGGTTTGATGATTGTCAGAGGGCAAGAAGGATGAACCCAAGAAAGAAGAAGAGAAGAAGGAAGAAGCATACCAAATTGTGGAAATTATGTTCTCTTAAAGCAGTAAAGAGAGTAAATAGAGAGTAAATACAGGGGGTATTTGTTAATAACGATTAAATTGAGGAACTTCTGGAATGTGGAGTAAATAGAGAGCAGTTTGTGTAATGTGGGTTTTGTAGTTTCAACATTTACTTTCCTCTTTATTTATTTTATTTGTTTGCTACATATCGATACTATTATTATTTAAAAGATTGTGATTTAAAGTTTAATTGGAGGTATTTACGGTAGAAAATACCTACCAAACCGCTTTATTCACAAAAATTTAAATATAAATATAGCTATTTGTTGACATTATTTTAATTAACACAGACTACATTGAATATATACTTAAAAATCCCTTCATTTAATGCAGCAAAGCAAAAATAAAAATGGGCTGATTTGTTTAGGCCTTCATAAGGCTACACCTTCTGCGGACTATAACTGCCTTGTCATACGGCGTCGTGCTTTACCGTCTTCTTGGCCCAAGGGCAAAGTGTTTCTCTTAACAAAACTCAGCACCAGTCCTCTCTCTCTCTCTCTTTCTCTCTCTCTAGAGTCTATTCCCGCCATGCCCTCCCCTTCAACCTTCACAAGCGCCTCAACCATGCTCCGGAGCCGTCTTCTTACCTCCCTCAAAACCCGAGGTGGTGCTTCCACTGGAGCAAGCCGATGGACCAGCCCCGGCCACGAGGAGCGACCGAAAGGATATCTTTTCAACCGGACCCCTCCGCCACCGGGTCAGTCACGTAGATGGGAGGATTGGGAGCTGCCTTGCTACGTCACTAGCTTCCTCACCATCGTAATCCTTGGTGTTGGTCTAAACGCGAAGCCTGATCTGACCATTGAGACTTGGGCGCACCAGAAGGCCCTCGAACGCCTCGAGATGGAGAAATTGGGTTCCTCTGATTCTGATTGAGAAGAGATTTGGAGTATGCAAGTTCAGAATCAAACCGTTTGAGTTTGATTATGGGGTTTAAGGTTTGATTGAGATTGATTATATGATGTCGATATTCCGTAGTTGAATAAAGTTCATAAATTTCCCGACTGAGATCTTGCGGAGCTTGACAGCTGCGTTGTTTTTAGATTTTAATTTGGATATATTTGACTTGTGATGTCAAATAGTTTTACGAATTCACTGTTAAAAAAAATCTCAACTCCATTGTGGATCATGCTTTTTTTTCTATCGTCAGTTGCTCAAGTAATTGTCTCTCTGTTTTTTTTTTTTTGGGGGGGGGGGGGGGGGGNGGGGGGGGGGGGGGTGGAATTGGTGTGGCCTCCTAAATCCTATGATCGGTGTTATTCTAATTTCTGATTGGAAACGTAGTTTAGCTATAAGAACATGAAAGTGAAAACTTCTGCTTATATACATTGTAGAATTTGTATTTGGGAGGTCTACTGCCTAGTTTAGACAAAACCTTTTGCGTTATTTCCTTCACAAATACAAACATAATGGATCATGTTGGTGGCCTCTTCAGCCTTCAGTTATCCCTTATTTTTAGTATTATGTATTATTGATTCTCTTCTAAGCTTGAAGTGCACTAATCTTTATTCTCTTCTGAGCTTGAAGTGTATGAAATAGTCTCCTACTTAAATGCCAAATAGCGAAAGACATGAAAGAATTCTGCTGGGTATTTTGCTCAGAATGAGGGTATGAGTTGCTCTCTAGGATGAAGTTCTGCTTATGAACATTTCTCTAATACTAGTAGGAAAATATATCTACCTCTTTTCTTGAGTGGCGCCTACAATTCTTACCTGCACAAATTTCTTTCACATCTAGTGGTGTACCAATCGTTTGTTTGCATAGGGAACTTTATTGTAAGTGGTTTTTTACAAATTCATTCCCACGACACCGTCTTTCTCCCCTTATGCTGGAGTATAAATGCTTAGTTTTTATCAGAAAGTAGTTTGAAATGGAAAACAAAAAAGGCGAATATTGGATTGTGCAGTAGAGCATCAGTATGTTATTTTCGGTTTGACATTACCTCTTTTGTATTCTTTGTGTTACGTATTCATATTCTTTTATCATGAATTGAGGATTGGTGAAGTATTCGCATAATTTTTCTAGATCGGCGAATATATAGACTTCTAAAAGTAGGTAGTTTGATTATCTGTGTTTTCAATGTTTAGGTATATCGGTTGGTCATTATCCAGCTTTATGTAAGTTAATGCGTTTCTTACACCTTTTACTTTATAATAATTTTCTTTGATATTTTGTTCGGATATTTGGATCCATATTCAGGAGTTATCCATTTCCATTCCCACTGAAAAACAGTAAAAGCTTCTTTAGAAAATGTCTTTTCTGTTTTAATCTTTTCTGGATCAGTGGTTACATCTGGTGCTTGGGCTTTTGTGTAAGAGTTCTCTGAGATCTTTTCCAACTTAAACTGATCTGTACTCTGAGGTTTATACTTTTGGTGCAACCATGTCTAAAAGTCAAGCTTGAGATAGGTAGCCGAAATGATTTGGTGTGAGCATCTGAGATTGCTTTATTGTATCTTGCCAAGGTCTATCTTAGATTATCTTTTATTGTCGGGGACATGTTGGAAGCCTTTATTTGGATTTTAAAATTTGGCCATTTATTTCGGGGAAGATTAATGCTAGAGCTTTTGATAATGATACGAATTATGTTCGTTGCTTATCTTATAAGTGTGAAAGAATTTTTACAGATTGATTTTCACTTTGTTAGAAGCTTAACGATATATAGATTGGGTTAGACTCTTGTACTGAAGTTGTGATTGTGAGTACCCTTTTGTAGGGGCTTTTTTAGTTTTTTGGACTTACTCTTTTACTTTTGACAAAAGTACCAAAACTAAATGATTTTGGTATTAAGTACAATTACAGTATCGGCAGGTCCAAGCATGTTGTGGCAATACTTAGAAGTTAGAACCATGACTGTATTTAGAAAGTTATCGACCTGCAGGTGACAAGCTTGTGTTGGACTTGAACCTTTTCTGACTTGTTGATATATATTGATCGTCTTCTTGCTGATATATATTGATCGTCTTCTTGCTGATATATATTGATTATCCAGTAAAGTTATGCACTTGTTTGGGCTATATTTACACGAAGATATGTAATTAATAGTTCTACTCATCCTATATGCTTACCTAGCTTATGCTAGGGCGGTAAGTAAAACCGCTTAAACCGACAGGACCGAACCGAAACCGCATTGGTTTAGCCGGTTTTAGTGTTTTGGACGGTTTGGTTCTCACAAATCCTAAAAATCACTAGGTTCAGTTTGGTATGTAGTTTTACTAAGAAAACCGATCAAAACCGAAAAAACCGAAGCCTTCATTTATATATACAAAACGCGGGGTTTTGATTTAGTATACATGTAATACTCAAGTTTTTAATAAAGCGTATTTTTGTAATTTAGAACTCACTCACACCATATATGCACTTACACTCTAAGTCATCCTATTTGTTTCTTTTGTGGTCTCTCTTAACCATTTTTCCCCAAATCTCTCTTTTGTTATCTCAAGTTAATCCTTATAACCACTTATAACTCTCTATCTCATTTTTATATGATTGCACATCTCTACTTCATCTAGTTTCTTTTTCATCAATTATCCTCCATTAATCAAGGTATGATTTCCTCTCTCTCTCTCTCTCTCTCTCTCTCTCTCTCCCTCTCCCTCTCATTCGTCTCCCTTTTCTATTTCCCCCCTCTCTGTGTGTCTCCCTCTCTCCCCCTCTCTGTTATGTCTCTCTCTCTCCCCTCTTCTGTTCTCTCTCTCTCTCTCTTTTCCCCTGTTCTGTCTCTGTCTGTCTCTCTCTCTCTCTCTCTCTCTCTCTCTCTCTCTCTTTTTCCCCATCTTTGTTCTGTCCGTCTCTCTCCCCCTCTCTGTGCGGTTCTCTCTCCCTCTTCTTCGTCTCCTTCCCCCTCTCTGTTCTGTCTCTCTATCATTTGTCTCCCTGTCTCTGTTCTTTCTCTCTCTCTTTCCCCCATCTCTGTTCTGTCTCTCTCTCTCTCTCTTCCCCCTCTCTGTGTGTCTCTCTAACTCCCTCTTCTTCGTCTTCTTCCCCTCTCCGTTCTGTCTCTCTCTCTCCTTCGTCTCCCCCTTTCTATTTTGTCTCTCCCCCTCTCTGTGTTCTGTCTCTCTCTCTCCCCTCTCTCTGTGCGTCTCTCTCTTCCTCTTCTTCGTCTCCATCCCCCCTATCGGTTCTGTTTCTCTCTCTCTCCTTCGTCCCCCTGTTACGTCTCTCTATTTCTCTCCTTCGTCCCCCTGTTGCGTCTCTCTCTCTCTCTCTCTCTCTCTCTCTCTCTCTGTCTGTCTCCCTCCCTCTTCTTCGTCTTCATTTTCTGTTTTTTCCTTCTTTTGAACCGGTTCACCTGAATCGGACTGGTTCAGTCAGATCGAACCGGTTCAATCATACCAGATCGGACTGAACCGACTTAGTCAGACTAGACCAGTTCAACCCGACCAGACCGAACCGTCCCAAAACAGCAGAACCAATTCAGACCACCTGAACCTTGTTGAACCGTTTTAAACCATTTGATAATTTCACCCGATGTGGTTTCCATCTGTTACCAACCTCGCTTAGTTATTTAAATAATTGTAGATATTATATGAATTTGTTGTTACCTGGGATTCTTGGATTGCAGGTCATTAGTTGTTGAATTTAATTCGTAGCGAATCCAGGTAAGTGAATTTATGTAATAATTCGGTTCATATGTTATGAGTGTAGATTATATCATGTGAAATTGTTTTATTATTTTTTTATGTTCAATCTTATGATCAAGTATTTTATTTGCTTTTCCATATTATTATGAAATTATTTACCATGTTATGTATGATTATATTTTGAGTTATACATGTAGTTCTTATGTGTTTATGTTTATGAACAAATTATATGTTTACTTATGTATATGTGATAACGTGAAATATGAATATTAATTCAAGTAAAAAAGTGATAAGTAAACAAGAAGTAGACTTAGTCATGTCCCTTGGTTATCAAGTAATCAGATTGTTCACGTCATGTTATCAAGTTATACAGTTGGGTGTCGTCATGTTTATGTTAGCGTCCTTGAGCTTCAGATAACCTTAAGTGACATCAAGTTTCAGGACACTCAGTCTGTCATGTTCACGTTCATGTTACAAGTTCAAGTTCAAGTTGTGAAACAGTTCTGGTTAGGTTGTTAATCGAGGGATATGTCTAGTCGAATTATGATCAAGCAAGTATAAGTATCGGCATGTATAAGTATAAGTTCAAGTTATATGTTAATCATGAAATCGATGTATTGTTCAAATATTTTATGTGACCTGTAAACGTGTGAAATAAATTTGCATGAGTTATATGTTTACATTTATGTCATGCGAAACTCATTAGTATGTGAATTTACTTACTGAGTATTTTTAATACTTACCCCCTTAGATGATTGTGTTACAGACGATGGTGAGCAGCAGGAGTGAGGGACTGCCATAGCAAGCACGATTATGTTTTTTAAGTTTAATTATAACTTCTGTTGATTACAGTTATTTCATATATTTATGAATATTTATTTTTAATCTTTCATGTCATATGAATTTTCATGCTTCACTTATTTACAGTTTAATAAATCATTTATTTCAGTTCAATGAGTTAATATTATTTTAAAATAATTTTTATGCTTTCGCTATTTAAGGTTAAAAATTAGAAAAAAAATTAAGGTTTTCAATTTAGAAATTTTCTTAAATTAAGGTTCATTTCGAATTAGAAATTTTAAAATTATAAAATTACACGTATATTTACCCTTCAGGAATCCGCGTTACAATACATATTATATACCCCACCCTTCAAGTCCATTTGTTCATTTGTGCTGCTTGTCTCCCTCTCGTCTAACCTCAACCCTTTTTCTGTTCATTTGTTCTACTCTTCTTTCTGAGCTCTCTTTGTCCATCTCGTCTCTTACTCTTTAGTCTTTACTTGGATTTTTGGTTTGCTTATTTGGGTCCTTAGCTGGTAAACTCTCTCTCTCCCTCTCTATGAAATGAGGCATAAAACGGAGCCACTACGAAGAAGTTTCACGAGTTACGAAGGAAACATCGAGCTCATATTGGTCGTGGGTTGAGAACGGGAATTGAATNTCCCCCCTCCCTCCCTCCCTGCTATGTCTATCTCTCCCTCTTAATCAAAGCTTCTTGGTCCTATTTCGACGTTGTAGGGTTTCTCAGACCTGAGAATGTGGAGAACATACTAGAAGAGGAAGAAAAGGGACAACGCGCAAGATCTCGCTTGCGTAATTGTTTCTGATGTTGTTGTCTTGGTCCTATTTCGACGTCGTAGGGTTTCTCAGACCTGAGAATGTGGAGAACCTTCTAGAGGAGGAAGAAAAAAGACAGACAGGAAAGATCCGGTTTGCATAGTTGTTTCTGGTATTGATGTTATGTGATTTTTGCATTTAGATCTAAGCTTCATACGTTTTTCTGTAATGTATTTTCCTGTGGAGTATAATTGTTTGTAATTTCTTTATTTTATAATACATACTTCAACACTTCCCCGTAAAAAAAGAGGTTTCTATTTTTTTCTTTGTTTAATCATTGAATTTGGGTAAAATCCTTTTGATTTCTGCTTGAAGATTGTTCTGCTTTTTCTCTGGATAACTTTTCTTCTTCATTCTATACATTTTATTGGTGTTATACACTTCATGGTTCGGTTCAATTTTGATCATTAGAAAATTACACTTGCGGTTCGGTCTAACAAAACACCTCAAACCTCGGTCTAACAAAACACCTCAAACCTCGGTCTAACAAAATACCTCAAACCGCATTGAACCGAACTGCTTAGACCCTACCTTATGTAAGGCTTTTTCTTAATTGGACTTGAATGGGAGTTATACACAATATATGACCAAAAGATTCAAATTCAGGCAGATTAGACCCTCCTGATTGTTGAGTTTAGTTTCAACACATGTAGTAGTTTTGCTACTATCAAATAAAACACGTATAAAAATTATAAACCATATTTTGGTGCTCTATACTGTTCTCGAGTAAAGTCAATATAATAGGGGTTGGTTTTAGATACAACTCATTCCCATTTCTGCTAGGAATGGACTTTTATCTTCTGCGTCTGTGATTGAATGTGGTAACTGTTCTGTCTATTCAAAATTGTCTAAAATCTCTAGCATGGTTTTGGAAAATGACATGAAAATACATGTTTTAACGGTGGATTAAGTAATTTTTTTTGGAAAAAATGATCAAATTTTTAAAGTTTTCACATGAAATCACCTGTATTTTGATATGAATTACTAATTCATTTGCATCAATCAATCCTTTTTTTGACCTTTTTTGTCCATTTTTAATTATTAGATCTTTTATTTAACTTCCTCATAAAAACCAACAATTCTTGTAGTCCTCTCATACTCAATTATCATGTGATTGTAGCTTTGCCTGCTTAGGCCATGAATTTTAAGTTTCAACTGCATCAAAGATGTTTAGCTTAGAAATTGATGTCTTTGATTTTGTTTTGTTTTATCAGTTCTTCTGTGTGTGTGGGTGTGTATATATAGCACTAACAAAGTACATTTTATTCTTCTTCTTTAAAAACTAATAATGTATTTCTTGTATTATTTGCAATTTTTTATTAAATGGTAAATGATAGAAAATATGTGACATGGTGATAGAGCATGAATTTGGTGCAAGAATCATAAGGAAATCTGAATTGTTTTCTGTTAAAACGCAAATATATTGAATAAACATAATACAAAATATAAAGAGCATCCCAAGATATCTCAAGGTATTACAAATGAACAAACTAGCAAAAAACTAGACATTTACAATATTCTCATTCAACCTCAGCTATTTTTACTTGTATCATTTAAAGTATATCTGATTTTTTTTAAAATACTATAATTTCTAATTATTCTAACAATATGAAACTAGAGTATCATTATCCGAACAACTCTTTGAAAAATAATATATTTCTTTTGGGACGTGATAATCATGACATCACAAAATTTCTTTAAATAGTAAAGCAAATTGGGAAAAAATGAATTATCAGAAATTTCTTTTTAATAATAAAGTAAATTGGGAAAAATAAAATTTAATGTGTCGTCGTTTCCCTTATGTCACATGTTTTTTTTTCTAAATCTTAATGCCCTGTGAGATTTTTCTCTTTTTTTCTTTAAAATAAGAATAAAACATTCTATTTTAAGATCAGTAGTAGTAAATTATAGAAATGATATTGATTTTTTTTGTCAATGGTAAAAATGTATTAACCAAAAGAATTACATTTATACAAGTCGTATAGTATACAACAAATATTATAGGCTAAGCTCAGAGTTAGATGGACAATAAAACACATTGTAATGCTACACAAAAAGCACACATGACAGAAACGCGAGTACCCGAGAAAAGATACTACACAAAAAGTATATCTAGGAAACGCTCAGAAAAAACCAAAAGCAGAAACGTTACACCAAATCAGAAAAAACATAAACAACCCAACTATCAACCAACGTTATCAAACCTAGCATCTACCAACGTTAACAAACCTAGCATCTACCGCTAGAAAAACCAAGGTGCACCACAGATAAACCACAAATAATCAACCTTATCGCCTAGAAAATGAATAACCAAAACAAGAGCAACCCAGCAACCTAGCCTCGGCAAGGTAGATCCTAAGAGATGCAGCTTTATTTGTCACAGATCAATCAACAAGCACATCGAGCAACTCCGATCAGATCAGACCTCTCTCAATAATTAAGCACAGCAAAAAACAAGGGACATCACCAGTCAGCCTCTGTAGTGGAAAACCAGGGAGATTTATCCTCTTCTGACATGATTAAAGAGTAAACCAGGACCTCAATCAAACCGCACGAGACAACCACAAAGAAACCGTAGATGCAAAAGAAGTCGACCACCGAAGGATAGAAGCCGGCGACCCATCACGGCAGACAGAACCCAAAAAACTGTCATGGAACTCAAACTAAATCTCTCCGATAACCAGGTGCAAAAGAAGAATGAAGTCAAACCAGAACCGCCACTCTGTCTCAGAATTGGAGGCATCCACGACGAGAAGATCTGATCCCACCACCGAGACCCATGGATCTAAACTTCAAGGATCTGTAGTGGAAGGAGGGGGCCTCAAATCCAGACCTAAGCCTCAAACTGGTGCACAGCAGACCAGAAAACAAGCAGGGGAGGCCAGGATCCATGCCTTAAATGCAAACCTTACCTTACCTCCGAATGGCATCTACGAAAGGCAGACCAGAGACGACGGTGAATAGACGGCCAAGATCCACAAACGCCAGATTCACCAAGCCACTCCCTCCAAAATGCTTCGAATCTGCGCGAGTAAGGCCTTCTAGCACCACCCTTTCACCAGAGTAGAAAAAAAAGGGCGGGGAGATCCTGGCTCTGAACCCGACGGAGCCTAGGGCTAGGTTCAGTGGGATCCGAAGGAGGGGGGCTGAAGCGACCAAAAAGAGGATCGTTTCTAGAGAGAGGTGAAACTCTCCACCTCTCTCTCTATAAGCCCTTTCTTTCTTGAGGTGAAGCTCTTAGCATATAATAATATTGAATTTTTAGAGAACCATAAGATTTATTTTATCTATTATGTAATTATCTCCAAAACAAAACATAATGGGCCGGACCTTGGGAGTCCGTACTACATAACCCATCGGACGACGTTGTCTATCCCGTCTTCTTGATCCAAGGGTTAGCGTTCTCTTAACAAAACTCAGCAACACTGGTTCCTCTCTCTCTCTCACTCTCTCTAAAAGGCTAAACCAAATCCTAGCCAGATGCCATCTCCTATGCCCTTCACAAGCGCCTCAACCATGCTCCGGAATCGTCTCCTTACTTCCCTTAGAACTCGAGGTGGTGCCACCAGTGGTGCAAGCCGATGGACCAGTCCCGGCCACGAAGAGCGACCGAAAGGGTATCTTTTCAACCGGACCCCTCCGCCACCGGGTCAGTCTCGTAAGTGGGAGGATTGGGAACTTCCTTGCTACGTCACTAGCTTCCTCACCATCGTAATTCTTGGTGTTGGTCTTAACGCCAAGCCTGATCTGACCATAGAGACTTGGGCGCACCAGAAAGCCCTTGAACGCCTCGAGATGGAGAAGTTGTCTGCCTCTGATTCTGATTGACAGGGATCAAACCGTTTCGGTTTGATTGTTGCGGTCACTAAGGTTTCGGCCCTTTCGGGTTTGATTGAAATTGATTATATAATGTCGATATTTTGTAGTTGAATAAAGTTCTTAAAATTTCCAAACTGAGATCTTGCGAAGCTTGATTGCCGCTTTGATTTGTTAGTTGTTAATTTGGATATATTTCACTTTTGATGTCAAATAGTTCTGTTCAAAAATTTCTTACCTCGTTGTCGATCATGCGTTTTTTCATTCTCTGTTTCTCAAGTAATTTAATTTGATTGGAGGTTTTTCGTGGGGGTTTTTTTGGATACAAGAGCAATGACATTGACAACCATTGCTTAATCTAGTGTAGAAATATTATATGGGAGGTTAAAGGAGAACCTAGTTCATTACCTTTCTGCTTAATTTATCTTCTCAAATTGAAACATAATGGATCATCTTGTTCGCTTTCTCAGTCTCAAGTTGTCCCTTGGTTATATTCAGTGCAATTTTTTATTCTTCATTCTCTTCTAAGCTTGACGAAGTGTTCAGCTCTGCTTAAAACACTTATCCTCCCTGCACAAGTTTCTTTCATTAGCTATTGGCATATCCTCCCTACACAATTTTTTTTCATTATATAGTGGTGTACATTACAAATCGTAATTTTGCAGTGGGAACTTTGTTGTAAGTTGTTTCTGTTAAATTTTCCCACTGAATATGTGAATTCCAAGCCCCCTGTTTGGTTGTATTACTCTAGTGGGAGCATCGATACTTTTTTCTTGTAACTTAGTATTTAATAGTGGCACACTTGATTCTAGCTAAGTGATTTCACTATCTGTAGGGTCATCCTTTATGTTAACACTAATCCTTTGTACTCTCTGTATTAAATATTAATATACTTCTATAGGTTAGCCACGGGATAGCCTTCTAAAAGTATTCACCATGTGCTTCAGTACATAATGAGCAATTAACCTTTACTATAATATAAAACCAGTTAGCCATTCTCTTTGATATTGATTTTAGAAGATTTGATCCAAAGTCAGTAGCAACCGCGTTCTCCACTGAACAACAGTAAAACTCTGATTTAATATATAGTTTTTATTTTTTGTTCTACTCTAGATCAGTTTTTATATCCGAAGCTGGTAGTCTTGGTGCAACCATGTCTGTAATGCCAAGCTTGGCGGTGAAAATGGTTGGTGTGCACCTGCTGACAACTTGAGAAGAAGAGGGTTTTGCTAGGCCAATAGACGCTACTATCTGTGCAAGATCAAGTTGGAGTAGGATGACCGCCTTTTCCTTTCCTTTCTTGCCCTTTTTCTAGATCCATATTATTCTTCTTTTGCAGCTTTGATCTCGACTGGGTCTGAAGAGCTCTTTATCAGGACATATAGCAGTTATCCCAGTAGCCATGATCTTGTTTACGTATTTGAATGCAGCACAATGCTAGAGTTTTTGATGATGATGAGAATTATGTTCACCAAGTTTTATTTTCAAGTGAGTTGGAATTTTAGAGAGGGAGAGAATTCTTCTACCCCCAGATTCTCAATTGAATGAAGTGAATGACACAGCAGTATATACACATGTATTCATACACCATTGAGCTAAATACTCCAATAAAGTGTGCTAGGATTCTGAGAGACTGTTCCACTCTATAACTGCTGAAGTTGTGATTGTGAATACCCTTTTGAAGGATTTCATTTTTTTTTTAGAATAATACTTGAATTCTTTTATTTACGACAAAAGTATCTTTAGTGAATTATTTTGTATATATGTAAAACTACAGTGTCAGCAGACAGCAAGTTGAAGCATGTTGTGCTACCCACTTAGAACCTAGAATGCGTTTAGTTATATGAGTCTGCAGGACTATCGTTAGTCTTAGATTATGCCTGAATTTTTTAAATCAATAGAAAATGAATTAGGTTAAAATCAGGTTTCAATTGGTAGAAGAGCACAATCTCAGATAAAGTCTTATCTTATATGGACCAGGATAAAATCATATATTCTGTGAAATAGTGTATAACTATTGATCAAAAATTCAAAATCGCAGCAAGAAATTCTTGAGCAGAAAATAAATACCCAGCTCAAAATATTTTCTTCTCTCACTAAAAACCCAAGTAATGAATTCAAAATCAAGTTTAATTTACATACAATTCATTGCTTTTCAGAAATGCAATCTTCTGGTTCTGTCAAGTTCTGAACCCCGGTGCTCATCGGAATGGAAATCTCCATGTCTGGAGAGTATATTGTTTGAAGCACCTTAACGACTTCAAGCATGGAAGGTCGTTTGTCAGGCATAACAGAAGTACACCTCAAAGCAATGTCTAAAGCTTCTAGCATAGCTTCTTGGGAAGAATTTGATATCTTTGCGTCGATAACTTGCGAAGCTCCGTTGGTTATGTTAACTTTCCGTCGCACCCACTGCACAATATCAAGAGAGTTTTCTGATTCGGAGCGCTCAGCTTCCCTGCCTGTTATCAGCTCTAATAGCACAACACCAAAGCTGTAAACATCCATTTGCTCAGTTGCTTTTTTACAGTATCCATACTCTGCAATTATAAGATATATCCAATGAGATGAGGTTCTTCAGGAGAGGACACCGTTTTAAGTCTAGTTTTCATATTTGCTCATCACAGAGAGAACAAAATGGACCAGAAGATATCGTATATACAATACAGATGCAGAATTGCCACGAGAAAACATTCGATGGACTAAACTAAACTTGTCGAACTTTCTGGGGAAAGAAAATCGAGAAATTGTGATGAATAGACCACCGAGAAAAGAGAAATTACATATATATTTGGACCCCTTGGCAATTTATATCCAAATGTGACATTTTTTATTGTGAAAAGGACTAAGTTGTCATTGCTAAATCTTGATCTAGATTTAACGTTAAAGTTAACATTTACTAGAATCTTGTCTAGCAAAATATCATGGCTAGAATCATAGTCTAGCAGACACCAAGTTCGGGAGAAAAGTTTCAAATAGAAGAAGCAACTTAGTCTCTCTCCTTCTAAAAAAATGTAAAATTTCGCTAAAAGAAGTCATGAGTCCAAAATCATGTTTTTTTTTTCTCAATGTTCTATCCAAAAAATTTTCTCCAAGAAAACCATATTCCTAACATCCCCAAACTTTCTGGAAGGAAACTGTTGTAGTAGTAGTACAATACAGTTTCATTCTGTTGTTTTCTAAGAGCTGAAATTTAAAGTAGTATAGGTATGGTGGATACCTGGTGCAGTGTAGCAAGAAGAAGCAGATTCTGTAGCCATAATCGTATGAAATGCAGATTCACCAACAATACGGTCAAGAGAAAAATCTGTGATCTTCGGTTCATAATCAGCATCCAGAAGAACATTTGTGGCTTTAACGTTTCTGTGAAGTAAATGAGGAACATAGTCCTTGTGAAGGTAAGCTAGTCCTTGTGCAACACCAATGGCAATTCTGAGTCGATCGTTCCAATTAAGATGAAAATCAGGCTGGCAAATTAAGTCCCCCAAGCTCTCTTTCTCTAAGAATTCATAAATCAGAAAGATCGAATCATCAGAATAGCAAAACCCGAGAATCTTGGTGATGTTCTTATGCCTTATCTTAGCTAATGTCTTGATCTCAGCTTTCAAAGCTTTCGACGGTTTGCTCCCAAAGTTCACGAGCTTTTTCACAGCAACGAGTTCACCACTCGGTAAACTCAAAACGTAAACTCTTCCGAAAGCTCCACCGATTCCTCTTGCGCTTTTCTCATCCATTCCCATTATTAAATCATTCTCAGTCACTCTAAGAGGATAGAAGAATACTGATTGCCAAATACCCATTTGAGATTTCGTCTTGTACGATCGTTTATACACAGTAAACCCAGCAGCGGCCATTATAACTCCTAAAACGAGAGCTATAGAGATAAGGGCACGCGTCAATATCGTTAGACCGGCAGCCTGGTGTCTTGGTCGGTCGTCCGGACAAGGATTTTTCAATCCTGTACCACAAAGTTCAGGATTTCCTTGTAGAAATGAAGCTGGGAGACCTGAAATTAGAGAATATGGAACACTACCAGATAGTCGATTGAATGATACGTTAAAGAGGGCAAGCTTAAGGTTTTCCATATCTTGAGGTATCGGGCCCGTTAGATTGTTATCGGAGAGGTCAAGGTAAGTTAGAACCGGTAAATCAGCAAGAGATGATGGGATTTGTCCAGTAAGACTGTTATCTGCGAGGGACAAAGAAACTATTTTCCTGCAATTTTTTAGCTCAGGGATTTGACCCGACAGTGAATTGTGAGAGAGGTTGATAATGCTCATTACAGGCGAATCGCAGAAATTCGGAGGCAGTTCACCGTAGAATCCGTTAAGCGATGCAGAGAATCTATATAAGCTCTTAATCAATCCCAAGCCCTGCGGAATTTTACTCGTAAAACTGTTGTTATCTAGTTGAACTTGCTCCAATTGATTAGCCATTGATATGGAATCAGGTATTGGTCCAGAAAATCCATTGTTTTCAGCTCGAATGAGCTTGATTTTCGGTAATGACCATAACCCAGTTGGTAAAGAACCAGAAAACCCATTATTCTGAACCTGAAACCTCTCAAGCTTCAAGCATTCACTAATGGAAGAATTGGGTATTGAACCACTGAAATAATTGGTGTGAATACTGAGATTTATAAGTCCTTTTCCATTACAAATTCCGTCAGGAAATGACCCTAAAAGCCTGTTTTGAGATACATCAAAAGACACCAAGTTCTTCAGAGAAGAGCCTAGAGTCTGAGGAAGCTTTCCACTTAAATTATTCTGGGAAAGATCTAAAACGACTAAACTATTTAAACCCGTCAAAGAATTGGGGATTTCACCATGAAAACCAGAGTTTTGCAGCAAAATCTGCTCGAGCTTCCCAAGCTTCTCAATGCCACTAGGAATTTCACTCACTAGATATGCATTTTGTGACAAATCAAGAACAACAAGCTCAGTCAAGTTATCGAATACAGAAGGTACGATACCTGAAAGCAAGTTGCTCCCCAAGTTGAGAACCTGAAGCCTCTTCAATGACCCAATACCTTCTGGGATTTTCCCCTCGACGTGGTTTTTACTGAAATCGAGCACTTTCAAGGCAGAAAATCGAGAAATCTGATCTAGGATTGTACCCCAGATGAGATTATTACTCAGATTTAAAGTTTCCAAAGAAGAGCATTGAGAGAGATGAAGAGGGATGGGTTGATTGAAAAGATTGTCAGCAAGGTTAAGATAAGAAAGATCGGGAAGTCGACAAATCGAAGATGAAATTTCGCCGGTGAGGTTTAGGCTTTGGAGGTTGAGAGAGAAAACAGAGAGAGAAGGATTATCTGTACAAGTGATTCCAGTCCAATTACAGTAGTGAGTGGCTGAAGTGTTGGACCAGGTCGAGAGGAAGTTGTTGGAGTCCTCAATGGACGCTTTGAAGGTGAGAAGTATATCGGCCTCTGAAGAAGAAGAAGAGAGAGTGAAGAACGCAAAGGTTAGAAATAGAAAGAGAGAATGTTCAGAGGGAGTAGCCATTGTAAGTGGACTGTGAACTGAGCTCTGGTGAGTGATCTTTTCAATCTTTTCTATATATCAAGACCTCAATCAACTTCAAGAGCAAAAATGAAAAGCTAGTAAGAATGTCAAGGGTGGCTTTTTTGAAAAAAAATTGCACAAAACTTTTTTTGGAAAAAGATTAATCTATACTAATCATTTTACATAAATGTATCTATCCTAGAGTAATCATTTTACAAAAATATATCTATACATTAATTTTTATTTCTCCTTACTCCTAACTCAAGCTACACTAAAAATACATTTATGAAGTTACATGTTTACCTTTCATTTCATTTATCTTTCTTCTTTTTTTCATTTTTACACTTCTTCGTTTTCTTCTAAGTTCTTCTTCATTTTCTTTTTCACCTTCTTCGTCTTCTTACTTGTTCACGCAACAGCAAAACATTTATTTATTTTCTTCTTCATGTTCATGAATTTTCTAAAAATATTTTTTTTTTCCTGAAAATGAGTTTTCCTCCATTTTTACAGATCTGAACCAGATGATCTGAAGACAAACCAGATCTGAAAATGGGTTTTTGCCCATTTTTGGGCGCCAATTCGTTCTTCTAGTTCTTCTTCGACGTTTTACTTTTTTAAAATCTTTCGACGTTTTATTTTTGGAGTGTTATTCATGGGGGTACACTAGCGTACGATGGGTACGCTGGCATCGTGTAATCTACACGATGGGTACGCTGGTATCGTGTAGTCTACACGATACAAGTGTACTCATCGTGTAGACTATATGATAACTACATGATGCTAGTGTACGCATCGTGTAGACTACACGATGGATGCGCGATGACAGTGTACCCATCGTGTAGTCTGCACAATAGGTGTGTACCCCCATGAATGACACTCCAAAACTAAAACGTCGAAGGATTAAAAAAAAGTAAAACGCCGAAGAAGAACTAGAAGAATGAATTGCTGCCAAAAAATGAGTAAAAACCCATTTCCAGATTTGGTTTGTGGCTAGATATGGTTAAGATATGTAAAAATAGGTAAAATCCCATTTTCAGATCTGGGTCACATCTGGTTCATCTTCAGATCTTCTGGTCCAGATATGTAAAAATGGGTAAAAACTCATTTTCAGAAAAATAAATAAATAAATATTTTCAGAAAATTCATGAACATGAAGAAAAAAATAAATAAATATTTTGATGTTGCATAAAGAAGTAAGAAGACAAAGAAGAAAACGAATAAGAAGTGTAAAAAATGAAAAAAAAAATGAGAAATGAGATGAATGGTAAACATGTAATTTCATAAATGTATTATGAGTAGAAGACGAGTCAAGGGTGAAGGGAAACAAAAATTAGTGTGTGGATATATTTCTGCAAAATAGTTAGTCTATGAGCACAGTTTAGCAAAAAGCCCAAAAAGATTCTTTAAGAATAAGAAAACGAAAAATAGGACTCACATATTGTTTTTAATGAAATGCGGGTTTTTTACGTAAAAAATATTAAGTTATGGGTTTTTTTTGTTAAAGTCGGCCCTAGACAAATTATTTTACAGTATTGGACTCTTGCCCTAAATTTTACTTATCCTGACCCCTGATCTACGTTCCACTCAAAATGTATTGGTGAATTTACATATTTACCCTTTATAAATTCTAAATCTCTCTCTCTCTCTCTCTCTCTCTCTCTCTCTCTCTCTCGCTATGCTTTTGCCTCCTCTCTCTCTATAAAATGAGTTTTTGCCTGAACAAGATGACATATGAGTTCTCGCCAAAGAAGACGACCGATGAAGGCTCTGTTCTCGTTGAAGAAGACGACCGAATCTCTGCAACCAAAGAAGACGACCAGATCTCATTTTTACATATCTGACCCAAATTTGAAAAGTGAGTTTTTGCCCATTTTTACAAATTTGGACCAGATTTGGCGACAAAATAGATCTGACCCAGATCTGGAAATGGGTTTTTACCCATTTTTAGGCAGCAATTCCTTCTTCTAGTTCTTCTTCGAAGGTTCATTTTTTTAATCCTTCGACGTTTCATATTCGGAATGTCGTTCACGTGATTTTCATATGTTTTATTTCTTATATTTTTTATCAATTATTTCTCATATTCTTAACACGTGATTTATGGTAGAGGAAGTTAGTAGTTTCAAACTTGAGGACATGGGGAAAAAGTTTCAATTTATTTATAATTTGCTTCAGATTTTTCAATAGTGCTAAGAGGTAATCGTATGCTGATTTTCTTCCCCAATAGTCTACCAGAAGTAAGTATTGCATTGTTATACTTCTCTTCTCCTCTCATGTAGACTACAAGATGGGTATACTAGCGTCGTGTAGCTATCGTGTAGTGATGCAAACAGTGTAGCTTTAGAATTCGTTGAATAAATGAGAATTCCTTGAACAAATGAATAGTGGCAAGCTCAGGTCAACTTTCAGATGTAACTTTTAACTCGGGTTAAATCATGTGGCCTATAAGATATTAAATCGAAGCTTATTCAAAACCCCAAAATACTATTTTAAGCACTTTCAGAGGCCTAAAAGTTATTTTGTTCGCAAATTTTGGATTTTTCGTATTGTTAGAGTTTTGTCGAGGCTCCGCTACATCATGTAGTCTACACGATGGGTACACAGGCGTCGTGTAGTCATCGTGTAGACTACATGATGAGTACACTGACGTCGTGTAGCTATCGTGTAGTTTATATGATGGGGGTACACTAGCGTCGTGTAGCCCATCCGTTGACAAAAATTAACAAAACCTACAAAAATTAACAAAACTCATTCTCTCTCTATGGTTTCTCTCTCTCAAATCTGGGCAAAAGTTAAAATTAACAACCCATCAAATTTCTGTCAAAATTCTCCTTTTTCGCTAAAATTCCAAAAACAAAATACAATTTTAGCTCTCAACTTTAATTTTTCAAAAAAATAAAAAAAATTATAAAATCATAAAACAAATGAAGCATGAAGAAATAAAATATGAAGATGGGTTTCTGAAAAATAAGAAAGAGATGAATATGAAAGATGAAGTGAGTGAGTGTGGATCAGCGTGTAAGAAGGGCAATAAGAGAAAAAAAAATGAAGAAAATGTGAACCAGGGATTAGGGTAAGCAAAAATTAGGAAAGAGGTCTAATTCTATAAAATAATTTATCTAGGGGTTGACTTTAACAAAAAAATCCTTAAGTTGTCCTTGCGCTAGATCGTTCTCTAGTAAAAATATTTTGCTAGACACTGATATAATATTTTCACGTTAATATTAATAATTGTTAAATCATTATCTAGTGAACTATTTTCTTTAGACCTCGGTTTAGTAGTAATCAAATTCAAAATAAAAAGTTTGAATCAAACGGGGTACTTAATCTAAAAATGTCAAAATTCGTTTAAAAGAATTTGGTATCCTAATTTCATTTTTAGTAGGCTTTTTTTTTTAATTTCACATTTTTAAGTAACAAAATTTTAAGTTATTTAGATAATCTAGTTTAAACTTATAATCTCTTGAATATGTACATGAAACTTAACTATACATATATGTTCCATACCTTTATTTATTCAAACTATTCTACAAAAATTAAGATATATTCAGAGTCCTAATTGGTAATTGACACGGGAAGGAAATTGAACTCTTGGATTTTTCACAGAAATATTCATTCTGATGAGATGTTCATTTAATTCATTTCGAATAAGTAGTATCTTACTCAGATCCATAAAGAGAGCTCGGGTTATAATAGTTTGAAGACTCACAAGTTATTTATTATTGTGGTGCTAACTTATTTTATCATCTCATTTTTTTTCTTTTATAAGTCAAGCAAAAGAAATTTTTTTTGACACCTAAAAGAGGAAGACAACAAAACTACAAAATCAAAACATTTTCAATAACTTTTGAAGTATATTTTTTTATATCATGTAATGTCACATATGTATTTTTTTAATTTTAAGAATATACTCATTCACTCTTTTTTAAATATAAATAAAATAATATATATCAATTTACATCAAAGTTACAAACTCAAAACATTTTCAGTCTTTTAGAGTATTAAACACTAAATTTTTTTTAGTATTATATAATGACAAGTATGTATTTTTTGTAATTTTAAGAATTTACTCATTAGTTTTTTTTAAGTAAATAAAATAATATAATCAATTTCTAATAAAAGAAATACTGATTTTTTGTAATAGTCTAAACTATACAAAAATTCCATAGCAAAAAACAAAAGAGGTGGAAAAGAAGCCCCGTGAATGAGTGAAAAGAGAGAGAGACTGACAGGAAACAGTGAGGAGAAAAAGACAAAAGACCAATTTACAATGTCATACTATACACAGTCTTAAGTCTATGCACAGTCTTTCCTTTAATCTTTCATAATAATATATTATAAAAGATAACAACCTTTTTAATATTTATAATAATTAACATATATACATCCAACCTCGATAACTCTATGCACGTAGTTTCAAAAAAAAAACTCTATGCATGTACGTACAATTGCACACCATTAATAAATAACAATAACTAACCAGTCATGAACAGAGAAGAACAATAATTAAGTCCTAGGATCCATTCAAACCACACGACTTCACCATCTCTATTTGCAACTTTTCTTTAGAATGCTTAGTTCTAAATCTTGATTTTTCTATTATTTCGGATTGAATCAAATGATTAGTAGGTTATAGTTTTACGGGAGAACCGTAAAAATGACCTCTTTTCTAGTGCAAGTTGCAAAAATGTTTAGAAAATTTTTCTATTATAAAATGGTAAAAATATGATAAATAATTTATTTATCATTGTGAATTTTGGTAAATCTATTATTTACCACGGTCATATTCGGCTAATTTTACAACTAAAAAATTTCGGTCATTTTTGCAACTCCACTCTCGAAACCTGTCTTTCCCTGCTATTTTTCTAGTTTTATTCAATAAATTGGCTGAAATTCCTAACAGAGCCTGACCTAGGTTTGACGTTGAAGTTTGCTCTACTGCTCGAGCCTTTTGAATATTAGATGTTTAGGGGTATACACGAGACGGGCTTTGGGCCTTTTTTCCTGTTCCGTTCCGTATAGAGATGAAATCCCGAGCGGACGGGATGGGGTAGGGATGGGACGAGTTTTTCCCATTTTTTTACCGTATATTTTGGGTTTTTTGGATTGTTTTGAGTTGAATTTGATTTTTTTTTAGATTTTGAACTGCTTTGGGCATTTTTTAGAGATTTAGACTATTTGTTATAAAAGTTTATGCATCAATTACAAGTTAAAAATCAAAAGAATTAAGGTTAAAATTAAAAAATATATAATGTGTATATATATCAGAACGGGACGAGATAAATTCAGGACGAGAATTTTTTACTAGAGCTGTGATTTTTTTTTTTGAGGACACTTACACATCCCTATTGATGTTGTGTCATCGGTGCCGTTGAGGTAAGATGGTCAGAAATTGGCTAGAGCTGTGGTTTTGTGTTGGAGCATATGGTCTAAAGTCTAACAGGAATTTGGGTGTACACTTCTGATCAACTTTTTTTTCCTCTTTCTAATATTCAAATTCAAAGGATTGGTAAAAAGTTAAAAAGCTGCTGTCCACTATCACCGATAGGAAGTGCAAGCAATAAACACACCACAGCAGGATTCTTTTATATGTCCGGAACAAATTTCCTGTATTCATGTTGAACCATTGTGAAATTTAGATTACGTATAAATTAATAATTTTTGGCATGATTCATTAAATACATATTATAGATTGTCAATTACGTACTGGGGTTCACCAATCTATCCCGGTGGTTTTTCTAACCAATACCGATGATTTTTCATTCAAATGCCGACGTTTTTCAATCAATTCTGGAGATTTTTCTTCCAATACCAGTGGTTTGGGGACCAATACCATTGCTTTTTCATCCGATACTAGCGGCTTTTGGGCACAATAATGGCGGTTCCTGACAAATTTTTTCATTTTTAGCTGTTTTGTTATTTTTTCGGCGGTTTTGCATCAATACAATGGTTTTTAGGACCTTTTTATGGCGCTCTTTCAACAAATTTGATTTTTTTAAATTGATCAGGGTATATTAGATGAATCGCAAATAAAGTTATCAAGATTCTTGATTTTTGGTGAACTTCCAAGAATTATTAATTTTGTACGTGAAATCTTTTGGAGCATTTGTTGTACGTGAAATATTTTGTTGAAGCCCTCCAAGAATTATTTATTTTAGACGTGAAATATTTTGGTGAATCTCTCCAAAAATTATTAAGTTTGTACGTAAAATATTTTGGTGAACCGTTCCAAAGAATTATTAATTTTGTATGCGAAATATTTTGGAGCATTTATTATAACGTGAAATATTTTGGTGAACCCCTCCAAGAATTATTAATTTTGTATGTGAAATATTTTGGAGCATTTATTGTACATGAAACATTTTGGAGCATTTGTTGTACGTGAAATATTTTGGTGAACCCCTCAAGATTTCCTTTGTACTCCATTACGTAGTGGGGTTCACTAAATACGTACAAAATAATCATTCTTGGAGGTTCACATATTACGTAGTGGGGTTCATCAATTACCTACAAATTAATAATTTTTAGAGGGGTTCACCAATTACGTAAAACCTAATTGCCATATCTAATAGGCAAATCACCTATTTTTAGTCCTTAAACTCCATCTTGAAGGTGCTAATCGTATCGTCAAAGTCAAACGTTAGTTTTATGCCTCCAATCGCCTGTTTCATTCCCCAAACGTCATGTATAAATAGGCGATCACCAGTCACTCTTCCAATCTCCACTTTTTTGGGTCTAATCGTCATTTATATGACTCTAATCGCCGTTTATATGGCTCTAATCGCCATTTATATGACTCCAATCGCCATTCTTCATAATCAACCATAACATTGATATTTTTTGTAATTATTTATCGTACACCGAGAAAATCATCGATAAAAATAGAAAAAACTCATTATTTCAATGCAAACATTCATGATACTCACTTATTATGTGAAATTAGATTGGACTAATTAAGGATTCTCGATACAATTGAGCACTTATTTATAAACTCGTTAAAAGTTGTCATTGATAATGTTGTGCTTTTGTGACAAGTATCGAGCGAGACGAGTTTTCACTATATATTATTATAGGTCGTGATGTTATGATGGTCGATAAACCTTATTTATCAGTTTGACGAACACGTATAACCCTCAAGATCAGATTCTAACTATAAATCGAACATATCCGCTAAAAGTTTGAAATTGAATATTAAAATTTAAAATTTTAACCTTTTATTTCATAAATTTTAACCCCACAAATTTTGAAAATAATCTATTTACGTTTTAATTTATAAGCATATAAATATATTTTATTTTTATTTGTCCATCCAAGTTTTTTAAGCATAATAAGGAGTATTAGGACATTTTAAGGTGGTCTTTCAACAAATTTGATTTTTTAAAATTTATCAGGGTGTACTGATGAATCACAAACAAAGTTATCAAGATTCTCGAAAAAACCTAAAGAAACCCTAAATATTGAAAGAGATGGGAATTACGAAAAAGTCTAAAATTAAGACTAAAACAGCTTCCGGGCCTCCAAAAGTATTTAAAATAATGTTTTTAGACGCAAATTTGGGATGTGATAGGTAGACCCAGTCGCGCGTAGATATATAAATAATCTTCGATTTGAAATCTTACGGCCCATGTGGTTTCACCCGAGTCAAAACTTACGTCATCCGGAAGTTGACATGTGTGTGCCACGATCCAATAGGGAGTATTGAGACCAAACGCCTGTGTGTCTGGCGTTTGGGACCCAAACGTGACCATCATACCCCAAATGTCAGTCATCGTAGGCGATTTGCCTACCATGGCGTTTGGGGCCCAAACGCTACCAGCAGGTCCCAAACACCAGTCATAGCTGGCGAATCGCCTACCATGACTGGTGTTTGGGGCTCAAACATCAGTCTTGAATGGTGACTCGCTATATAGTTTTGATACACTTATTTGTTGTCATTGTAGCGTTTGGTCCTACTTATTTAATACACTTATTTATTCTCATATACTTAGCCATAATTTCACACTTAGGCATATATATTAATTTCACACAATTATGCCTTTCATGTACTTGTAATTTCTAGATCTATCTCTCCCTCTCATAAAATTATGCCTTGCATTTATCTTTTTCACACACTCAACCATTTTTAGACACTTAGTTATATTTATATATTTGGTCATTTTGCACACTTAACTATATTCACACATTTGGTCATACTGGCAGTTTTAGTGGTACATTTTAGTGAACACCAAGAATATACTTTTTTACATTTTGGTGAACTCCCTCTATACCGGCGGTTGTTTACACAAGTAAGCACATTAATCATATTAATCACATACACTTAATCATTTTTAATCAAATACATTTAACCATTTTAATCACACCCACTTAACCATTATACCTATAGTAATTTTCATATATGCAAATTGTCATTTCCGTGACTTGATCATATCACAAATTAGATATTTTTAAACAGTTAGTCATATTTTCATTCTCCACTTTTCCATTTTCACGTACTTATTTTGATGGAACTTAACTATTTTCACGTACTTAACCATTTTTACAAGGTAGCCTTTCACAAGTGTTTTGATGCACTTTGTTGTTTTTATACAGTTATTCATTTCACACCCTTGATCATTTTTACACTTGGTCATTTTCCCCAATCGCCATCTTCCCAATAAACCTTAAAATTGTTATGTTTACTCATTTTCACACATTTTCGTATACTTGCTATTTTCATGTAGTTGTACTGTAACTCTTAGTCATTTTTACACACTTGAACCACTTATATGCAAACAGTCACTCACCATTGATACAACCTCATTTTTTACACTTAGTCATACTCTCACCCTTACTCATTTTCACATTTTCATATTCTTGTCATATTCATGTAATTGTTTCGAAACACTTAGTCATTTTTATACACACGTAGCATCATTTTCACTTAATGCTTTTTGTAGAGGTCATCCCATTTCATCAATTGAGATAAGGCCTTGGCGAAGGTCGTACGCACGATTGCTCCATGGAGTACTATAATGTTTTTCCTCTCAAAATTCTCAATTTCTCAATACAAACATTAGTGGTTTTCACTTATATTTGAAGTTGAATTAAGTTTCACTACAAATGAATATTTCTTCTGATACACATCCCTTTTAAACTCTCTAAAAACACACTTCAAACCTACTTCTATACATAACTACACAAATATTACACTAGTTCCAATGCGTCTCTCATCTCTGATATGTACTCTTTGTAGAGGTCTTCCATTTCTTTAGTTCACTATAAAAGGTAAGCAAATATTACAAATAAATCGTCCAAAAATCTTCCCATCATTGTTTGAGAACAAAGCCTAAGAGACAAGGATGGTTCAATTAAATAGGTCAAAATTTATAAGGAAAGAAAGAAAGTAGAAAGGGGTGAGAGGTTCACCTTTCTAAGATATAAGAATTGCTATATAACAGAATTTGATACTAAGGTCACCAAATTCCAAAAGTGTATGATTGATCACCCGTAAATTACTTCTAATAATTTTTTTCTACATCAATAGGACTAGTTGTTTATTAAATATTTACCTGTCTTCACCCATCTTAATGTTGGATATTCAATGTTTTTTTTTGTCAATGTACTTTGGAAAGGGTCATTTCTAGGAAAAATACTCTTTCATCATTTTCTTGTATATCAATATAGCCATTAATCATTCTACCTACAGTATTAAGTAGCACAAAAATTCAAGAAGCACTTATCTCACAGATAAATGTCAATAGTTAAACATAAATTTGTGATGCACCCAAGAATATGCGTGAAAGTTTATTTACTGTGAAGAAAATAGGACCATGAAACTTCAATTTAGAGACATTTGAAAGAAATTACTTTGTAGGAATGTTCGGTCCAAAAACTATTAGAGAACGACGGGACAAAAAATACCTTTGCTCTATATTGTAAAAGTAAACTCGTTTCCATAGTTTCTCGCATGCATTCCTAAAGTGCTACTTGTTTCCTTTTGTAGTGAACTTACCTAAAATGAAAAGAAAAACAAATAGAATCAAATATTAGTCAGCTCGACAAATTATAAGGCTGATGAGTACACTAATATGCTTCCTTTAGCAAAATCATTAAGAGCATAAGTAAAATCGTGCATATAATTTTAGTATGGAGTTAAGCTTTTAACAATTTGATGCCATAGACTTATTTAATGTCTCGTCAATGTCACAACCGTGCAACAAGCAATTCAAGATAGCATGTATAAGCTCATCAGTACACTTGATGTATATATCATGAGCATGTCAACTGTCATAACTCTAATAGATATATTTTGTTCCTTCATTTTTCTTTTCGTAGGTCAGTTCGTAAGATAAATTTGGGAAGTATGAAAATATATGAAAAATTGTTCAGTTTATACTAAAAGAAGACGTCAAAATGTATATTTATACCAACGACTGTCCAACCAAATCAATAAACACATTAAAAATAAACAACCAAAGAAAGATAGGTGCATGCCACAACAATGATAATGACAAGATCATCCTAGTGCTTCTTTCTTATCAATAGGTTGAACACCAAGACTATCACTTCCATCCTATTCCTAGTATAACAAGGCACAAAAAATGTAACTAGATGCTCATACCAATGTACTATGAGACACAAGGCACTATCAGTTACCTACTCTTGCCAAATATGAAAATAACAAAATCGAGTGCCTAAGAGTCATGTCAAGCATTAAGCTTAGTATTTCTTTAATGTGTCTACTATAAACATCACGGGCTCTGAAACCCAAGCTTTTCATACAAATTACCACCTAAAAGATTAAAAGAAATATCCTTATTAACCATAAGTACTTTAAACAAACAAAACCATAAGCATAAAACTAAAGTAGGACAAGAAAATTGCAACTTGTCAAAATAGGAGAGAAAAATAAAGACAGAAATAGAAACGAACTTAAAAAGATCAAATAATATAAATATATGCCTACAATTTAATGTTACGAACTAAGGGGCAAAAAATAGAAATTCAAACCAACTTTAAATTTGAAATCAACAAGAAAGAAGCAATCTGGAAAGCAAAGTACAGAATGACTGATGAATCGAAAACTAAATGATGGTAAGATGAAGACCACCTCCGATATCTAAAGCCGAATGAGAAATTAGAGCAACAAATTGGTTTTCTTCTAAATCCCCTAGAACTTAAATGCATTTAAGATCCTTCCATGGAGATAGTGAGGGGATTTCAAGGTTACAAAGCATAACTACGAACAAAAGTAATAGAATAAAGTATAAACCCAAAATCTTACCAGGATTGCAAAAGACTTCACCGAGAATCCATATATATGACTATGAGACTGAACCTCCTTCATTGAGCTCTTCTTATCCTTCTTCTTAAGCTTAAAACCCACCAAATAATATTGTTAAAATCAATAATATACTCACTTGGCATGAAATATTAGGCGAAATGTATACATCTTTAGAGGAATCTGAGTTATGTTCCTCTGTCTCAGATTCACCCTCTTCTCCTGGTTTCTCACTCTCGAACATGAAACCCTGAAATAAGAGAGTAAATTTTTCTTACATGGAGAATAAACGTTTGAGAGATCCAGAGAGAGAACGACTGAGAGAGCATCTTAGAGAGCAGAAGATACTTACAGCGGTGGAGGGGAAGAGAAATATGAGAGCTCCGACCACAAAGAGATGAGGGCAAAGACAAAGTATAGTGTGGGTCGAATGAAAATGGAGGAGGGACCGGATATGGGATAAGTACACTTCTGATGTCAAAGATTAGAGAGGAATGGCGAGATGGAATTATGCTTACCTTCGCTATCTTGCCATTCCCAAAAGTATCTGATACTTCGATCTTCTTGCTAGATGGTGGTGATTGTCCAGGTGAAGCAGTTTTTACGGAGCCTGGGTCCTCAATGGGGAAGAAACGATTGGAGCTGATGAAGTCACAACAGAAGGAGGAACCGCTGGTAGTAGAGTGACCGGTGGAGGAGTTGACTGAAGGTTAGGAAAATTGTCGACTCTGGTCTCGTGCCCTAGATTTGAGCTTGAATGAGAGAAATGAGGAATGATAAGGGAAAAGTAGAAGAAGCAAATGGAGTTGGGAGACCTATTCAACCAGTTGCAAAGGAAATAAAATGGCAAAGTTGCAAAGGAAATAAAATGGCAAAGTCATCTAATGACCGGGATTTTCCTGGTCAGATCTAACGGTCAAGATTAATCCTAGTATCAATGCTGGAAAAAAAATTTCTGGTATTGGAGAGCGACTCATCATTCAAACTAATAATTTTAAATATTTTGTTTTAGTATATAATTGAAATTTAACACAATATCAAATAAATCATAATTACGTAGAGATAGTTTTTGATTTAAAATTAAGTATTCACTCATAAACTTATAAACATGAAACAAAATTTTAGTTTACACGTAAATGTAAACTTTAGGAACCAGACACTTAATTTTTATTTCTTAAAATTTAGAGATTAGTGATATATCTTTACATATTAGGCAAATAGATCACCTAATTCTCCAAAAGTTGACTTAATTGGACTAGTTTTTGAATTTTGTGATGAAAATATAAGGTGAAAAAACCACCATATTTGATTTTGAAGATATATTTAATTGGTGATAGTTTAAACTTTAAAGTCTAGACTACTATTTTTGTTTATGATGTTTGATTTTTTTTTTTAATTCTGATGGTTAAATTTTTTTTGTTTTAACCAATCTAGTTTGTTAAATGACACGGACATCCTCTACCTTGAAAAATAATAAATAAGACTAAAATATATTCATCTATGTGTGATAATAAAAGATTTTTTCTAATAAATTAGAATCGAACATTTTTCTAACCCTGAACACAAACTTCATCAATTTTTTTTAGTCTAAATGAATTCATATTCATGACAAATGGCTGAAATAGATCACAAAATGGATAGGAGCATAAATTAGAATTAAATTAAAAAAGCCAAAACATAACATTATAACCAAAAAGATGCCATGTTATCTAATAATTCCACACTAAAGTAGTCAATTTGTCATCATATATAGCTTCAATTAAATGCAAGAAAGTCACATTCCCCAAATTCACCCCCTATCACCCTCTATACTTTTTTTCAATCCCATTAAAACTAATTGAACTACTATAAAAAGAAAAAAAAATTGAAACTAAAGCTATGGTAATTTTCAAACGAATAATCTAACTTATAAGTTCTAACCACAATTATTTTTTCAACAATAAAGCTAAAATATAAATTTTGGATATAAATTCTTCGTTGTCACTAGAAAAAAAAATCATCGACTGCTAGAGTTCCATCAGAGTATGCTTGGAATTATGACTCTAAGAACTACAAACTACAAAGCATTTTTTTTATTTGATTTGAGTGAAAAATAACACATGGAAATTCTCATTTCGAAATGTTAATATAAATTTAAGAATGTCAACCAATTAAAACTTTGAAGATTATTATATGGTTGAACATGCTTAATTCCTCTTTGAAAAATGTTTAAAGTTTCTATAACTTTATAGATTGTCAATGACTTGTTTTTCACAAATGTAGTAATTAAAATAAATGCTCTTTTTGTTTCTTCCTTTTGGAAAAAAGACGTAGAAAGCATAATCTCTTTAGTCAACTTTTTAGGAGTAAAAGTAGAAATTGGAGCATCCAAAGGCATAGAATGCCTACATAATGTAGTCATTTCAATAGTTTAATCATGCTAAGGTCAGAGAGAGAGATACAGAGAGAGAAAGAGAGAGAGAGGGTGAGAGAAAGCGATAGAGAGGGGGTGAGAGAGTGTGTAAGAGAGAGGGAGAGAGAATAAATCCCAATTTCCAATCCAACACGGCATTAGGAATTAGTGTTGTTCGTGAATTTATGAAGAAACAAGACATGAATTGCTGGAAAGTTGATTTCATTATAGCATTGAAGAAAGCCATGAAGAACAGTGATTCCAACATTGCTTTCAGCTGACGGTGGAAAGTAGGGACACCCTTTGCTCACTTTTCTTTTTTGGTTAAGAAAGTAATTTGCTAGTCAGTGGTAATGCAGTGAAAGCAATGTGTTATTAGCCTGTTTAGTAGGGTTTTTGGTAACGTCATATTTAAAAAAAATTCCTAAAATGAGGTTGTTTTGAAAAAAAAAAATCCTAAAATGCTGTTGTTTTGAAAAATATTCCAAAATTAACGTAGTTTTAGACACGTTGAAAATCATCTTTGCATAATTGGACAAAATTATCTTTGTACAACTAGACAAAATCCCCTCAGTAAGGTAAATGAAATCGTCTTTATAAAAGATGAGTTCAATTTGGCCTAAAGTCATCTTTTACAAACACGACTTCCCTACACACTGAAATCATCTTTGTAAAAGACGATTTTAGTTTCTTCACTATAACACTGAAATTGTCTTTTATAAAGACGATTTCAGTCTCTTTACCTCTCATTCCCAACCATTCTCAAACTTCACCCAATTCTAAATATGTACAAATAATAAAATTTTAAATATGCATTAGAAAATCATCCAACAGAACATTCAATACATTCAATAAGTAGTCTTATATCTCAACACATTCAATAAGCAGCCTACATTTTTAACAAATCATAAAATATATAGAGCAAATATATGACTCAAAAGATCATTACAACTCTAATATGATCAATAACATCATTATAAATCTAATATGATTATTCTAAAAAAGTTTGTTACATAATACAAATATGTCCATCATGTTCCACATGGTGGTCACCTTCTTATTCTTCTCGGACGTCTTTCATATGTTTGTAATTGACTTACTTATGATGGACCTTCCTCCACAATAGGTGTGTTTTCCTCTACAATAGACAAGTCTTCCTCCACAATAGGTGTGTCTTCCTTCATAATAGGCGAGTTTCAGGCATGCCTTTTACCTCCTCCTCTGGAAGCTACACCACGTCCTCGTCTATGACGTTGAGGTTGATGAAATGGTTCAGAAGTGGAACCAAGTTGAATAACTGACTCACCTCCAAATGTATAAAAGACTGACGACGTGTATGACTCTTGCTGAGACATATATGGTTCGTGTCGAAGTATATGTGGTTCCTGTTGACTTCTCTGAGATGAGCTGTGCATTTCATGCCTTCAGGACAAATGAGTTTGATAAACCGCATTCGCTTGTCTTATTGCATGTACGGTTGTCTTACACACATTACGGATTCGAGACATTATGCAAGACATCTCAGCATTATCAAGTGTCAAATTGTTAATATTGTCCAAATTGTCCGTCTACATAGATAAAAAAGTATTATATAAGTTATTTTTTAAATAACCAGAAGTATATTAATTACATAAATTAATAAAAAATTATCATTAAATCATATAATGCTCACTGTTGAGTTATGTATCACTGTATGATTCTGTGAGACCATGACATGTATGAGTTACCATATCCATCTTCATCCACGTCCCCCTCAACAATGTATATCCTACGCTAGCCCATCTCTCAATGTATGTCTGATGTTGGACACCCCAATGTAGTTCATTTCTCCCCTCAAGTCGATGTCATGCAACCGTCTTTCGGTATCACATGGCTCAAGAACACGTTGAATTATATTGAATTGCATTAGAACACAATCTGGTCGATGTCATTCCACTATATGAAAGTAAATGAGGTCAATCTAAATGTGCAGTACATATGGCTGGCATCCCATCAACTAGGTGTCCTAACTGTAGTTGCACATCCTGTAGAGTAATTGTAGACTCACCATGTGCCATGTGAAATGTGTATGTTTCAGGATGTGATCAAGTGTCAGTCGAGGGCGATAAACTCAACCCTCGCAACTCCACAAAATCCAGCGCGTATCAAATATAGAATAATACGTCTATAGAGTGTCATGGGCCGATGAACAACTACATTATGTCAACGACAATGTAAAGCACTAGAATCCTCATGGTTCCAAACATGTTGGGATCTATGTTGATCATGTAAATACAATACCGAGCTATCTTATGGTCCAGATTCCATGATATTACCTCAATATCCTGAAAATGAGAGTCACAGTTAGGAGTGAATATAATTCAAACATTCAAATATTACATTGATGTATTAAATATACACATTTTAATTCAAAGAGTGAATATAATTCAAAATAATATATCATACTACATCTAAGATTATGAGTCATTTGAAGATTGTCCTCCATTACGAGAAGGACAATTTTGACGGTTATGTCCTTCGTGTCGATAAAGTCCACATTTACTTTAAGTATTTGGCTTTCTCCAATCCATCTCATTTCGTATACTGGTTGACCTAGGTCTACCTTTCTCCCACGTCCTAGTTGGATCAGGGTGCTCTATTGGAAAGTTAGGTACTTCCCAATAATGTTATGTGTTTTCCATTGAACTGCAGTCCCAAGATTCGATTTCACAAGCATATTCAACCATATTAGTAGTTGTTGGTAAGATCGATCTCAATCACCAAACACAACAGATTTTTTTCATTTAGCTTCTCAGACTTTTCTGTAATGCGCATCATATCCAAATTTATCTTTCACCATCTGATGAAGTGCTGCAACAGATGCAGTTGGATCCCGTTTCACGACACCATATAACTCTCGTGCAATTAATGTTGAGTCTAACTGTGAATAGTCTTGTGATAATCTTACATAGACACATGTGTGAGGTCCAATGTATTGGGTTGTTTCAAACATATTATGTGCTTTTCGACAACACGCACGAACTCTCCATTGACAACCTTTGTCAAACTTCTTACATTTTATAACCCAAAGGTTTGGCAATGACTTTACCACACCAAAATGTTGATATCTGAGTATCGAGTATCTTTTCAAAACATATTTAAGGTCTGCCTTACTCTCAAAACGTGATTGAGAAAATTCATCTAAAATTTGAAAATCTAAAACACATTTATAACTATAATTGAAATCTAGTGTTTGAGAAGTTTTCGCTTGTGATTTGAGAGATTGAGAAGTTTTTATGTGAATGAGAGTGAGATAAGAGTGAGAGGGTGTTAATGCCGCGAAATGATGGTCAACTCTAGCGAAAGCAGCGACGAACAGCGGTGGGGGAGGGGAATGCTTTGGTCTTCGAAGGAGGAAGGAAAAAGTGAGAAAAAATATTTTTTGGTTGTCTTCACATGAAATCACGGGACTACAATTTTAAATAGGGCCAAGTGAAATCATTTTTTGTAAAGACGACTTCATTAAACGTTGTCATCTTTGCAAAGACAACTTCAACTTTAAGTTAAAGTTGAAGTCGTCCTTTGCAATGGATAACTTTTATGAAGTCAAAGTTATCTTTGCACTTTTATGAAATCATCTTTGCAATGGATAACTTCCCACGTGACTTCACATGAGCCACGTCAAACGCTAAGTCATCTTTACAATACTTTTATCAAAAATTCATGTTTGGTGGTGATATCTAAAATGATCAAAGTAATTAAATTGATAATAAAATATAATTAGTATATTTGATTGTGTACGATAATTTATAAAATTATTAATTATAATTTAATATTGGTATGTGAAAAATAACTTTTTAGGCAATTTAATTACCTCCTCAGAAAGTGAATTACCAACCGACTAAGATTGCTGTCAACTTTAAATTATCTCAAACAAACAAGCCAATTAACCATAGAAATTAGGAAAGGGTTGTAGCCTTGGATCACGTATATTCACCATAGAAATTACGAAAGGATTGTAGCCTTGGACCACGTATACCAAACAGGCCCTTATAGAATTTATTTATACAGTGACAAACAAAGTCTTTATCCAACGACTTCTCATTGAATCCTCAAGACAAATATATCCCCATTACGATGCTTCGAAGTAGTTGAATCCTTAAGATAAATGTAATCTAATTACACTAATTACTAATCTAATTATACTAATTAGAGTGCTTAATCTAATCACACTGCGTTTTATTTGAAAGCATATTTATATGATAAATGTTGTTATATGAAACATATTTTGATATTAGGAAACACGTATTCAAGTATTTTGTAAAATCAATTGCTTCAAACTACAAATAATTATCTACTCAATTCAACTAAATAGTGTTATTGTAACATGTGCAACAACTAGGGGGATCTTTGACACTCTCCTGCTCTCACCCTCAAACACAACATGATCAAACTGAATACCAAAGCAAGAGAACACAAGATTTTTTACTAGACCATATAAGTAGCAATCACGGTAGAACAGAGCCTTTTTAAACAAGACTTGGACAGTCATGGTGATTGGTGACCTATCATCATTACTGTTGATCATCAGAAGCCAAACAGATAAAAACTTAATACAGTTTGGTTTAGGCATAATAATCAGATAGATTTTGCCCGCACTTGGATTCATCCCGCTCTCTAGTCTTCTCAAAGTGCTTTATGTATTCATTATCAAACGAAATCCCCGAACATCTACCCATTCCCACAACCAGTAAGTATCAATATCCGTTTCATTTACCAAGAACAACCTCGACACGTAAACGGAACAAGCTAACAAGTCATAAACTCAATTTAGATTCATAATCATCTACTGATATCATCACTTATCTACAAAGTGAACATGAAAAAGAAAACATCTCTGCCTATTACAAGTACATGCTAAACCCGTACCTGAACAAGCGCACAAGTGCGATGGCAGAAGATACACTTCATGCTCAGAATACATCCTAAGATTCAACTATCGGACTAGCCCTCTCCTGAAAACTTCAAATATAAATCCAAAAATCAATCTTTTTGAACCTGCAAGTGTCTGTTTATCAGCTTCCACCTAGTAAGCGGTCCAAGCAAAAGAAGACTATAATCTTAAATGCGGAAACAAATCAATATCTGACTCCATATTTAAAACAACCTGCATTTTAGTGATATGAACCTGATAACCAACCGAAACATAATTGCAGACTAGATCAGGGACAAAGACCTTCATCCCTTCTTTTTCATTCAAGAATCATGAGACTGCTAAACGACCAAAAATTAATCATACATCAATACTAGTTCATAGAATCATAAACTAAAACATTTCAGAAGACAAAAGTTCCCACCGGAGATGCCAAAGCAATCCCAAATAGTAAGAAGATAATCATGCAAACATCTCCTATCTTAATTATCATAACCAGATAACACGTTTCTCTTTCTCATTGTTCTTGATGAAACAAAGCCAAGTAAAACCCGGATAAATACTAGTGACAATACTAACCCTCACATGTAAGTTTTTATCACCAACTCAACCAAAGGCAATCCAATTGAGCAAGGATTAAGAGTAGGCTGACAGCTGACTAAATCTTCACCAAACAAGAATAAAAAATCTCAGTTCTCTTTATCCAACCATTCTCAGTTGTCTATGGTTATCAACTAGCTTCTTCGCTACTTAGGCCACGAGAGAATTCATTGGCTCCATCACAATCTTTCTCATCTTTCTCCAATCAAATCGAACTTTAGAAAGCTGACCAACCTTAGAGAGCAGTTTCAGTACGTTTACTAAAAAGCTTACCTCTAAGCGTACTCAATCATCACTGATTCACTCATCAAGACTTTGCGTCAATTTCTACAACAAACACAATAATGTACAGTTTCCATACAATTCCAAGAGCATATCCCCACCTACATCTTCCTATAGGAATACTAATAAATATAGAGATCAATTCTCAGTAAGTTCCAAAGTTCTAAAACCGAATATTTTAAACAATCTTGACTAACAAGTGTCGTCCCTTCTGTGACTTCATAAATGCCAACATATAGAGTTATACCACCTCCACAAGATCGCAAAGGCATAATACGTACTTCTCAATTTATATCTTACTAGATGATGGCATATTTATCTAATGCAAAAAACTAAAAGGACAGAGGAATACCAAAACAAATTAATAGAACTAATAAGAAACTGCATACGTCATTCACGAAATACTAGCAAAAGACATGCATACCAAGAACAAGTCATACAATGAAGAAACCCCACATATGTCCATCAAACCAGTACAATTAAACACTTACACACTGAAGCCAACAAGGGAATCACCAATCAGGAAGAAATATAGAGTTATCCTAAGGATGTCCTCTCTATTTCTGACATTTTGACAAATTATAAAATGGAGGACACCCAACAAGACAACTGGTAACCATAGGGGTGGGTATGATTGGTACAACACATAAGCATCATATTCCAGTAAATAAACCTGGACTTCAAGGGCAAACTTAGATCTTGTCAAGCTTCTCAGCCTTGACAACAGGATTGGCTTTTGCAATAGCACCTCGAGCAGTTGTTCGATAATCAAAGGAACACTCATGCTTGTCAGAATAGCGATGAACTGCACAAAAGAGGTTCCCACACTTGCAATTGAACCCAGTTAAACCAACACGCTTTCGACAAGTGGTGCACCTGCTCGGGCCCTCTTTGACCTTCACTTCACATATCTTGCTTGAAGAGGAAGCACCTGATATTTCTGCTGAAACTGCTTTTGTCTCCACTCGTCCAACTTGTAAATCAATGGATCCAGAAACAACAGGCCCCTTTCCATCTCCACTAGAGTTTCCATTCATGATGCTTCCAAAGGATGAGGCCGCAAATTTTTCTTGTTCCTGCTTCAGTAGTGTGTCCTTGTAGCACTTGGAACACATATTCATCGTAGCCGCCCTTCCGAAGAAGCCACAGTTGTTAACGCAAGGCATGGGGCACTCCAGAGCTTGACATCCTGTCTCATCATGAGACTCCATCTTTTCTAAACTGCTGCAAGGAAATTACCGTACTTACCTGCAACGCATAGATAGTAATCCCAATCATCTATCCTCCCAACAGCTGAATATTAATTCATACTTGCATGCACCAACTACACATCCATAATGGCGTGCATGCAAGTGTAAGCATGAGTGGTAGATAAACGTCCAAAATAAGTTATGAACAGGCAATAGGAAAGCTTAAACGTCTTATGGAAATCAAAAGCAAAATATCTCCAACTCCCTAAAAAGTATTCCCTTAATAACAGCCTCAGCCTTTGTGAATAAATATTGACTCCCCAGTCCCCACTTAACGGAAAAACCATATTTTCAAATAATATTACGTTATACTTGTCATTATATCCATGCCCAGTCGAATTTACATAATCTTTTTTTTTTGTTTCCTTGACTAGACAATTGCAGAACACACCAACTCAGGAAAGATAGCAATATTCTGAATGCAACAAACAAGCTCGTGTAAAATACTTTTTGCCGCTATTACTTACTTCTACATCTATAACCGTTAAAAAGAACAAGGCGAACTAATAAACAACTCCTGCAAAATAGATCAGACTCAAAGACTTCACACAGCTATGCACTAATATACCCAAAACGCACCTTCCCAACCCCCAAAAACGTTTTTTTTTTCTGATAGAGAGTAATGGCCAGAAAAATGAGTTTAGAAACATCTAGCCTTCCTTATTAGACCGATCTCAAAGAACGAAATCGGAACCAGGTAATACCCGGTAATCTTCAGAGAATTAAAAAAATTAACAATTAAATGAAGGAAAGTGATGAATTCAGAAGCGAAAAGTGAATCATACTAATTATAATCTCAGAGCCAAAGCGAAGGCAGAAATGAAAATATTATTTTCGAAAATCATTCAGAAGCGAAAAATCTTACCCTAATCGAGGAGATAATTGTATAGAAACTGGAGAAGAAATTTGGACCGGAAGAGAAACAGCGAGGAGGAGCGAGACAGAGACTTTTAGGGTGTTAATGTCTCTATCTCACCATTTAAAACTAGCTTTTTATTTTCTCTGCCAACGAACTCTTTCCACTGAGCCTGCGCTCTTCCATTTACCACCCTCTTACTTGTTCATAATTACTACTTGCCCATGGCTGGATTTCTATATCTAAAATTGCTTACACGTTGAACTCTAAAATAACTTAGAAGAGATTCAAATTTTAACATTTCAGAAATTTTATGTTCTAAGTCTCCTATATCTTGAAAGTTTTTTTTATATCATTTTTAAGGTGAATATAAATGCAACAACTTTTAATAGTCTTAAACTTACAGATTGTGAAGGCGACATCTAGAGACTTTGTTAAGGATTCTCGCCATTCATCTTATTGTATGTTTTACTTTCGAGACTGAGTTCACTGGTGTTATCCACGTGATTGTTTATGCTTCGATAATTTGATGGAGATAATTATAGTTGGAAAGTGATTTCTATTTATGTGGTGATTATTTTTCGTTCTAGATCTCGAAAGATTTTTTGGTTTTGACGTACTGTTTGGGATAAATGCTTAAATTTAATTGATCAGATGAATTTTTTAGTCATTCACACTTATCATGAGGGTAACTGGGTTACAGATTGTTTGCCGTCCAGGTCTCCTAGTATGGTTACTCTAGCTTAGTGGTGAAATTTTCCGCATTTTCCGCATTTTTTGTTTTTTGTTTATTTTTTATTATGTTTGTATCAGGCTTTTTTTTAGTTTATGCTAATTTTTTTCTGTATATTTTCTTTTGTTGACTCTTTTATTTTATTTTAATAATATGTTAAATTGTGTTAGCTGAGATATTCTGATACACCTACTGATTTCTATTACCAACAATCTTATCTATAAAAAAAACTCGAGGAGATTGAATAAATTGATATCTAAAAATTCAAATTTTAATCTAATCAAATTAGCTAGGTACAAAATATTGTACTCAAATAAAATCAATTAACTATTTAATTAAATAATGGCAATATAAAGAGATATAGATAAAGAGTAGACATGCACAATTTTTACGCGACAAACCCAACCGAGGAATTGTCACAGGACCTCGTCCACCGTTAATCCACTGAGAAATTAAGCGAGTACGAAAGTTAGCTTACAAACTGACTCGAGTACCACTTATCATTTTGCCACGCCTCTTGGCTTCTCAGGAACACACGATAATCAATCTTAAATCATCTTCGAGGCACAACTAATCATCACACTCGTCAATCTCAATCTCCACATTGATGCACAAATGATCTCGAACTCGTCCTCTTAGACTCTATCTCAAGGCATAAGTATTGTCAGAGTCTCGTCGATCTTGAAGTCGTTCCAAGGCACAAAACTCACACAAAGTATGAGCAAAAAAGATCTTAATTGATTTTCTAGAAAATCCTCACCCAAACCACTACATATAAAATTGATATTTCTTTAGAAAATAAAATGTTTTAATAGTTAAAAATTTTAAGAATAAATTTAAGATAACATTAAAACTAAAAAATATAAATCAAAAGATTTAACTTGAAACGTGAAAGTTTTTTAGAAATAAAATAGTGAAATTTCAGAATAATAATATAGGATAAAATAGAAAACCACTAAAAAAAATATTTTTCTCTTTAAATCTACCCCTTAAGAGAATAATATGCATATTTAGGCTAGTAAATTTTTTTTTGAGAAATTAAGTTAAAAGAGTCTTTATAAAATATGGAACTATTATAAACAGAATCTCTTTGTAAATAGGAAACCTAAACTTGATTTGAAATAGGAAACACAACATTTTTATTTTTGCTTTATTTACCATGATTGAAGATTCACATAATTATTTAATGCTCGTCAAATGTCTCAAACCAATCTGTCTTATTTTCAACAAAAATAGAGTTATTTTTAATATCTTCTACTCATAAACACTTTTGAACAAACCACAAGAAACTGAGAGCAAAGAATAAAAAAGAAGCAATGTGGTAAAGGTTTTTTGCAAAGAGTCTAATGGTAGTGTCTTAAGATGACATCATAAACTATGTAACAAAGAAGAGAGGTCATTTTCAATGCATTCTGACCATTGTATTGTATTTTAGTAGTTCATATCAGTTTAGAATAATCCTTTAGTTTTGTTGTTTTCTTTTTTAAATTTCATTTATTTTAACTGTTAAATTGTTTTACAACGATGGACAAAAAAGATCTCTCGTGTTTCTTTTTTTGTTTTTGCAAAAGTCATTACCCCACATAAGCTTCCTGGGCTGGGCCTTTTGTTTGGATGGACTTGTGCCTTTTAGGCCCATTCATTGATCGTGTAAGTCTCATTTTACTCGATTTCAACGCGTCATCAATTAGAAAATATAAAGCATTCAAAATTGTGAGAATATCGAAATCAAGTTTCATTATTTCTAGCATAAATATAAAGAAAAAAACCTTCTCTGGGACTTGGGAGATAATAATTGTACTATGACGTTGAGAGAATTGACGGTTAAAACGGACACAATACAACTATGTAAATAACTTTGAAGCATCTGTCTAGTATGTAATTTCTCTATATTATGTGTTTTTGGGTCTTTTACACCTTAAAAGTTAGTTTGAGAGTTGATATTTTCACTTACACTTATGAATTGATTATCAGTCACTTTCACAACGGATGTGGGATAATCTCAACAATCTCCTCCATCATACATCGGGTCTTGAGGCGGATAATCATCGACTCGCTCTACCCGAATTCACCAACTATCGGGTCCTAGATTGGACAACCTCGACTCGTTTCACCCGGATAGCCATACATCGGGTCGTGAATCGGTTATGAGTCGGAGGGCTGACAACTCACTTCAGCTGGATTGGGCTGAAGATTTGTTGGATAAACGTGGACCTGGATCTGATACTAGTGTTAGGTGCTATTGAGACTTTTCAACCCTAAAAGTTAGCTTGAGAGGTGATGTTTTCCCTCACACTTATAAATTGGCTACCAATCCCTACCACAACTGATGTGGGATAACTCCAACAGTCTTTACATTTATGTAATATTATGAAGATTTGAACAAAACAAAAAGTTATTTCCTTATATATATACACGCATAGATATGTTTACGATACTTTTGTATATAATAATAAATAAAAGTATTTTTTAAGTTTTTACTTTCATCCAGACATATTCTCACTCAAGTGGAAGGGAGATATTTAGATATGTTTGGAGAAATATCTAAAAAATCATTTAACGAGCTAATGTTGTAAAAGTCTTGGGACCTAGGTCAAACACAAAAAGTTATATTATGATTTGACGGTACCCCAAGTTTATATTCTAAGCCAAATATTTCTTTTATGAGCTTATGGAATATTATTTCTCAAAACCCCCGTCATATGGAGGTCGGTCTTTGGTCTGGTCCTTGTCCCGTGAAAATATAGTATAGACCCACTCTTGCTTGAGTTTGCTCTGATATCATTTTAAAGTCTTTGAGCATAACTCAAACCCAAAAGCTAACTTGTGAGTTGTGAAAATTAAATATTTCATCACGTTTAGTAAGTCATTCTACATAAATGTCCATTTTTTCTTTATTTACATTTGCGACAATTTTTAATATATGATTTAATTATCTTTAATATTTTTCTCTTTTTTTCATCCTTTTGCTCTTGTGGATAGCTCTTCCATCCAATTTCTCTCTCCATCGTGATTTCTCTCTATAACGATCTCTCTCTTCGCATTACTCCATCGCGATTTCTCTCTCTTACCTTTATCGTGATCTGCCTCTTCGCGATTACTGATTGGATCCGAGGTTTTGCTTCGATCTGAGAGTTTCGGGTTTTACTTCTTCGAGCTATGTGATTCATGCTTCGATTGTGATTTTCAGTTATTCTTCTTCGATCGAGATTTCAGATTTTTAGCTTTTGAATTAAGCTTCCTCGCGCACTGTTTTGTTGCTGTTGTACTATTTTTTCATTTGTCTTTCTTTTATTTTATGAATTCATGATATTTGTTCTACGCGATAGTCTTTCTGGTTTTTTTCACCTTTTTCCTGGATCGTTTATGCAAGGCATCACTTTTTTCGGATCTTGTTCTACGCTATGGTATTTAAATTAGATACCATATGTATCTAATTTATATAAATTATGCATAACCAGTGTATGAGTGTTCAATGTTTCAGATTATTTTGGTGTTCATAAACAAACAAACCAGTATTTAAATTAGATACCATATGTATCTAATTTATGTACATTACACATAGCCAGTGTAAGAATGTTCAATATTTTAGATTTTTTTTGTGTTCATAGACAAAACAAACAATATTTAGATTAGATATCATGTGTATCTAATTTATATATATTACGCATAGTTGTTTTTCTTCTCTTCCATTAAACTATAGCTGCAGTTACACTCATAATTTTAGGTGTGTTTCTTGGCCATTTTCATTAAGGGCCTAATGGCGAAGGTTCGCCATTTACCAATAACTACTAGGTCGCGCTGGTCATTTTTACAATTAAAAAGCTGGACGGCAAGTTTTGCTACACAGATGGCCCAAATGGACCATCTTTGTAGTTCTCCCTTTTGAGTTGAGGATGACCTAAATTTATATTTTTAGTCCAATATCTTTCTCCGATTTGTAATTATTTTCTTAATAAATATGCTAATGGACGATTATCATTAACATGTTCTAAATTGCTATTGTAAGGAAACGTCTTTAGTTTTTAAATGATGAAGAAAATGCAAAAAATACATAAACTGGTAGAAGTAATAAACTCTTATTGCTAAATTAGTTGAAGTTAAATAGTAATAAATGAATTGACTATATCGAACATGCTTCTCATTAATTCATTGGCCTATTGACAAAGAAACTTCCACTTTGTTTGTTGTTAGGAGTTTTTTTAGGTAGCTTAAGAGAATATGCTTTTACCTAGTAATATCTGGCCTTCCAATAATATATGATAAAGCAGGTGGAATTTGTTTTCTATTGATTTTTTGTTTAAAAATAATTTATTAATTAGGATAATCTTAAAAATACTAGAGTTGTCGTGCATCGTCATCCAAACTATAATCCCTATATAGGTGTGATGAGAGAGACTTCGACATGGTGACATGTGGACAAAATATTCTCTATCAGATTGTGAAGTCAACTCCTTTTCCTTATGATTTTATGTTTAAAAACTAGAAAAGTATACAGATACTTTTTGAGATTTGTCTAAAAGAAACGGACACCTCTTGTAGTTTCAGAAAAAACACAGACCTCTCTTGACATTTTATTTTTTAAACAAAAAATCCAAAAGTACACTACACGTTGACACTATACGATCATCGTGTAATCATCATGTAGGACCTATTACAGTACACGAGGTCTACACGATGCTCGTGAAGGCCTCATGTACACTACACGATGACTACACGCTACCCGTGAAAGTCTCGTGTACACTACACAATGATTACATGATGGCTACACAATCATCATGTAATACTTCATGTCATTATGTAATCTTCTTGTAGTGACTTCCTTCATTGACATATATACATACATGTCTGAAGTTTGGATTTTTATAATCCATGATGAAAATTGGGTGAAAAATGCTACAATATGATCTTTTAGTGGAGAGAAGATCAAATTATTGGAGATATCAACTAACTGCATTCACCACGAGCTATTGGATATATTGTATGAAGAACTCCAAATAGACCCTTCAAAGTATGATATGTCCATCAAATTTCTTTATAGAAGCCATGTCCCCTGCCCTCCTACTGACATTTTAAAGGATAAAGATTTACAGTTCTTTGTAAAGATGAATGGGTCAGAATCACTTTGGACCCCATTATTTGTAAGTAGCCTAATTTTTTTTCCATCTAAAAGCATTCCTCGCTTTGAGAGTGTTGATCATTTTGAAATGAACTATCATTATGATGATGTTTTTGGCCATTACGAGAATGATGCTTTTTAGGATGAGGATGTCGATGTTGATGGTGATGATGATGATGATTTTGATCATGGGGCGTATGATGATGTAATCCGTAGAAATGACCATGATTTGAATGCAATATGTGAACCTGAGACCACTTGTCCATTGTTATCACAATCTGATTTGAATGAACAACGTCATAGGTCCAGTGAGCAACGGGCTGATTTAAATCAGCTTGCGAGCTACTTAAGGTTGCTCGTATGATGGCCACCCGGAGAAATTTTGAGTTTCAAATCTTCAAGTCAAACTAATCAATATTGGTACTTGTGTGTGTTGAGAAAATATGCCACTGGAGGTTACGGGCCATGAAATTTAAAAATTGCCCATACTCAAAGTTATAAAATTCATCAATACACATATATGCACATTTGAAGTATTGATACATGAACACCATCAGGCTATATTTTTTTTGATTGGTTATTCTATAAGGTCCAAATACACGGGTGTCAGACGTATATATAGATCAAAAGACATGATTGAAAATGTTCAGCTTAATATTGGTGTCAACATAAATTACCATAGGGCATGAAGGGCTGGGGAATATGCTTTGGAATTCGTTTGAGTGTTGCCTAAAGATAGCTATAGGATGCTCCCAGCATATTGTCACATGTTAATGCCTAAAATATGCTAGGAGCATCCTAATGTCTACATGAGTACTACACAAGCCTCGTGTAGCCAACGTGTGACGCCTCGATCCCCGAGGGTTAAACATACGTGTAATTTCACAATTTTGAAATCTTCAATTCAAAACAAACCCTAATTTTGAGGAAATTCCCAAATTGAAAATTCGTAATTTACCATGATGGGAAAAACCCTGACCTTAAATAGCGGAAGCATTAAACTTATCCATGACCAGAATCTTAATCATAAAATAGCAGAGGAGATAAAATGTCTTAAATGCATAATTAATAAAACCTAAAAAATCTGAATTAAATTCTGAAATAACGTCAAAACTTGAAATTCATAAACCATGAAACTTTCACTCATCATAATTCGTAGAAAATCATATCGTAAAATAAACTATTTGAATAACCAAGTTTAACAGAAAATGTTTTTCTAAGTTTTTAATCAAATCATAAACTGAAAACATAAATTCGTCTGATCTAACTGGTTATGGCAGTCTCCCACTCATGCTGCTCGCCATCACCACCTGCATCATAAATAACTGTGGGGGAATGAGTATTTTAAAATACTCAGTAAGAAAACTCATATAAGAACATGCATCCACATGTCATAAATGCAATCATGACATAACATAACAGAACTTGACATATAACATAAATGAAATAAAGTAACGTACTTGATCATGCCATAACATAACTGAACTTGACATATAACATAAATGAAATAAAATAACGTACTTGATCATGACATAACATAACTAAACTTGACATATAACATAAATGAAATAAAGTAACGTACTTGATCATGGCATGACTTAACATAGCACGCAGATAACACGTGTCTCAAACAGAATCATTTAACAATCTTAATCATATCTTGGCTTGTCATACATTTACCTAATCAGAACTGATCACACGTTAACTGAAACACATCATGACGAATTGGGCGACGAAACATATGGCACACATCGGGCGACGAAACAGATGACACTCATTGGGCGACAAAACAGATGGCACTCATAGGTGACAAAAAATGTGAATAGATGGCACCTCATGAGTGATGGAAAACATTTACAGATGACACCCAATGAATGACCAAAACATGAACGCATGACACCCTATGTGTGGCGAAGCATGAATAGATGACACCCCATTCGTTGAACAGAACATAACGTGAACAATCCTGATTTCTTGTCAACTAAAGGTCATGCTTAAGTTCATATTTTGCTTAAATACCACTTGAATGAATTAACCTCATAATTTGCAGAATCTAACGTATGGCAATAATTAATCATATAATGCACACTGATACATATAAAAGAATCAAACATGATAACATACTACGTAAAATCAGTCATACTCAGACATTTATCTCATGATAATCATATTAATAACTGAACAGAAATCAATTACCAAAGTATTAACCAAAATATAATAATTATCGAAAAATGGTTAAACAGATAATAAATACATGATACAATTATAACATCAGAGTCATATCGTTATATAAGTCAATTTACCCAAATATATTTATGAAAGTAACAGCTTATAGACAATTAAAGCTGATGAGAATAACACATGTAAATTCAGTTACACAAGCATTTATATATTTATCACACATGGGTCACATTACGATATAATTTCACTTACACAAAGCATATACATTTATTACAACGGGAGTCACGTCATTATATAAGCCCACTTACCTGAAGCGGAAGAATGAAATGAACAATTAACGACCTGAAATCCCAAAAATATATAATCACTAAATTTTTTTGAAATAAAATAATATAAACACATTTTAATATCATAAAATAGAAAATATAGAAACAGTGCAAAACGGTCAGAATGAGGTCGGAAAACAATATATCGGGTCCAGAGTCAAAAGATAAATCTTTGGGTCAAAAGGTTCAGACCGGGCTGGTTCGGACCAGTCCGGTTCGATCTTATCTGATGGACCGGTTCAAACTGGTCTGAGTGAGCTGAATCGATTCGGTTTGATGAACCGGTTCAGAACAGAGCAACTGGGTGCAAGACCCAGTTGCAGAACGGAAAGCGTGACAAAACAGGGGGAAGAGAGAGAGAAAATGAGAAGGAGAGAGAAACAAAGAGGGGAAGAGAAACAGTGAGGGGAAGAGAGAGGGATGAAGAGAGAAGCAGAGAGAGACAGAGATAGAGACAAGCATAGAGAGATATTGATAGAGAGAGAAAAATAGAGGACGAGAGAAAGGGAAACAGAGGGAAGGGGAAAATGAGCCTCAGTGATAAACCACCAGTGATGGCAGAAGCAAAGGAGAGAGAGAGAGAAAAAACGAGAGAGAGAGAGAGAGAGAGAGAGAGAGAGAGAGAGAATGAGAAAGAAACATAGAGGTGAAAGAAAAGAAAAACAGTGAGGGAATGAAGAAAGAGCAAGGGGATAGTTGAGAGAGAAAAACAGAGGTAGGGAAGGAGAGCAACAAAGGGTTACAGAGAAGCAGTAGAAAAGAGAAGAGAAAAACAGAGAGAGGAAGAAACAGGGAGAGGAAGACGAAGCAAGGGCGAGAGAGAGAGACAAAAACAGAGAGAGAAAGAGATTAAAGAAAGAAAGAGAAGATTACCCAAATTCAATTAGAGAGAGATCAACGAAGGAGAAGAGCTGCTGGCTGCAGGTGGCTGCGCGGGGGAGGAGAGGCTTGCGAGGGGAAGGAGAGGGCTGCGAGAGAAGAAATTGTTGTTTAGGAATATATATATATATNATTTTAAAATTCTTTTAAAATTTAATAATTGAAATTTAAACTAAACCATATAAAATTAAAATTATTTTACCAAAATTACAAATAATCACTTTTTAAAATCAAAATTTAAATTCACTTTATCTTTGAAATCAATTTTACAAAAATGCCAATTTATTAAGAGTCAGGATATTACACAACGTGTATACTACACGATGATTACACGGACCTCGTGTATACATCTTGTATACTATGTACTCTGTCGATTTTAATACAGCAATATTAAATATTTTTCAGGGACAACAACACACATAAAGACCGATGAACAATATCATTTTAAATATTTTTTTCATGACTTTTGGACCCTCTGTTCGTGGATTTTTCAGTTGTATATGAGCCAAAATATCAAACCAATTTATATTTTAAATTCTATCACTTAAGTTTTATAGACATAATTTAATTTTCCTCTATATTAAAAATAATGTAGTACAAAGTTGAATTTTTCTTCAATAACTTACTACAATTCATTCAAAATTATCAATTAAAATAACTCGTTAATTACTTTTTTCTAAATTCATTTAATAGATAAATACAATTTGAAATTATTGCATACTTGTTCAATTTAATATAATTCTAAAAATAATAAATTATTAAATGTCACATGTAACTTATAAGGTTATTTGAATAATGCATCAATAATAAATGGATAAAATGATTCTCATCTCCTCCCCACTTTTAATAGCTTATAGATGTTTATCTTTTTTAAATTATAAGATGCAACACATACTATTTTCTTAAAATATGAATAAAGTATTTTTTAAGTTACTTAGTAGCATATTAAGAGAATGAGTATTAAAAAGAAGCATATTGCATCACGATCACTATCATTGTTTTCTTCGGACATCCACGAGTTTCGTGTCGCGGGGTGGAGGTAGGGAAGCAATGGTAAGCTTGCATCTTAAGACTTGTATGTGCCGAGAATTTGATCTTGATCAAATTCAATGCAAGCATGCATTGGTTGCGTGTCGACAACGTAATATTTCCGCATACAGTATGTGTTCGGGGTTCTATAAAAATGAGGCTCTAATTGTTGCGTATGTGAAAATATTACATCATCTCGGAGATCAAGTATATTGGACCATCAGCCGGGAGATTCATAAAAATGTGGTATTGCCACCCACAACGAGGCGACAAAGTGGCAGACCTAGGATAGAGAGAATTCCATCTAGAGGTGAGTAAGTTAGAAGGAAATGCAAACATTGTGGGCAAATTGGCCACAACCGACAAACATGCAGAAATTCAACCCCTCTATCTCAATGGGATGACCAAGCCACTTAAATATAAGTAATGACTTTTGTAGACTTAAATTAAATTTAATATAAAAATATATTTGCGTTTGTTATTTAATAATGTCATAAAATTTAATTAGCCTGCATGAAGCCTACACAATGTCGTGAAGGCAAGTCATGTGTAGGCTACATGAAGACTACTCGATACCCGTGAAGTCATCGTGTAGGCTACATGAACACTACACGATACCCGTGAAGTCATCGTGTAGGCTACATGAAGCCTACATAAACATATAGTAACCAAAAGCATTCAACAACATATCAGAAAATTGGACATTAAAAATACAAGTTATAAAAATCCATAATCCACAATTTAAGGGTGTATAAAAATAAAAAGTTTGTTAAGAAAAATACGGTTCCGAATTCTTAAAATCATGAGCTTAAGCGTAAAAAATCCTTAAATATATCCAAATTATTTCGGTGCAACTATGCCACGTGCAAATAACCCCACAAACGAACCTACAAAATACATGAAATGCAAAAACACAATTAAATAATATGTATGAAATTTTAAGTGGACTTTTAAAAAAATGTATATTTCACTTACCCATCATCTTGTGGTGGACACTTCATGATATCATATCTCCACTCATATTTAGGTTTAACCTCCTTTCTATTCTCATAAATGTTCATCATTTGAAGCAGCCGAGGGACAATCTTCATATAAGGTTTCATTATTTCAATGTACAAGGAGTTATAAATATGAATACATTGGCCATTCAAATCAAGCTCAACCGCAATCCAATAACTTTGGTTCCCATTTATTGAAAAGATAACCTTATCAGAATGTTCCCAGCTCCTTCCAAAATTCGTCTGCAAGCCGAGGACTAGGGTACCAGAGTGAATCATCAATGTCAATATCTCAACACGCAGGATCTTGCTCAAACTCTTCCATTTGGCCAGACAGGTTCCCATGTAATGTCACTGGAAAAAAATTTAAATCTTCAATGTGAATAAAAATGGTCATGAAGTCTACACGAGGCCTTTCACGTAGCCTCGTGCAGCCTTCATGTAGTCTCAGGTTTCGTGTAGACTTCATGTAGTCTACACGAGAAAATGTGAAAGCCTCGTGTAGACTAAAGTGTGCACTTCATTAAGTTCAAAAATAAATATTACTTACTTGCAGAATCAAATCACCAACACTGATTTTGATATGAGGGTTGTAGTATTGCAAATCCTTCCTCATGAGCTCCAGGTATGCATCGATATGCTGCAATGTAATAAAAATTAGTTAAGATGTTTATATTTATTTTAAGTACCACATTAAAAAATATTATAAATAACTTTTTACATCTGACTTAAGCCATTCAAAAGGTGAATAGACTCATTTTTTGAACCAGGTAACGTCAACGGTGCAAAATCCAATGTCTACTTTCCGTTCATGTACAACGTAATTATAGATCAAAATTAGATACACGATTAGTTTACTACATAGTAGTAACACGATGTCAGTGTAACCATCATGTATACTATACGATGGCTACACAAGATAAGTGTAACCATTGTGTATACTACACGATGTCATTGTAACTATCGTGTATACTACACGAGGTCATTGTAACCATCCTATATAAGAATAAAAAGTAAAATTATAGAACTTACTTTGCCATTGGGGAGGTGAATGAGGCTTTAAAACGGGCTTCATCCTTTAAATATATATCGTCATATGGTTGAAAATGTTTGTAGTCCGTTTTGGCAACGATATCCTCATCAGCTTTTTTCCTTCACTACTTCTTCTTTCAACTTGTTCGGTTTCCCAAGTAGGTGACTCTAGGACCCAAGATATCTTTTTCTTTTTACCGAGTTCACCAAGGCAGATAAGTCTCTTCTTCTTCTCTATTGTTGGACCGCTTCGTTGACTGAACTGAATCCATCAATGCAGATATTACCGATGCAACATTTTCTTCTTCTTCTTCTTCTTCTTCTTCTTCTTCTTCTTCTTCTTCTTCTTCTTCTTCTTCTTCTTCCTCTGCTTTTTTAGCTTCTTCTTCTTTTTATTTTTTATTTTTTCTTCTAATTCTTATTTTCTTCACATTCTTCCCTTCGTTTTCTTCTTCTTTATGTATTTCTTTTTCTTCTGTTTTTCTTCTTTTTTTGTTTTTCTTCTATTTGTTTTTGTTTTTTCTCTTCTATTTCTTTTATCTTTTCTATTTCTTCTTTGTCTTTTTCATCTTCCTTCATTTCACCTTCCTCCTCTTTATTACCTTCTTTCTCTTCCTTCTTTTTCTTTTTCTTCTTTATCACATTCTCTTTCTTCTTTCTCTTCTTCTTTTTCATCTTTTCCTTCTACCTTCTCTTATTCTTTTTCTTCTTGTTTTCCATCTTTTTCTTCATCTTTTTCTTCTTCTTCCTTCTGTTCCTTCTATTCTTCTTCTTCCTTCTTTACCATCTCTTCTTCTTTTTCATCCTTCTCATTTTTCTCTTCCTTCTTAGTCTTCATCTCCTCCCCGTCGCTAGCCATCATTATGGCAGATCAAGGACAGAATGAGTAATCATATGGCCTCGATGTTACCAGATGATCCATCAAACTTTTAAGGGGTTTTTGGATAAATTCACCTTTTCATTTTCCTTAAGGATTTTTATAACCCTTTTTCAAAACAAAGAATTTTATACCTCTGACCCACCAACTTCACATCAACACTTGAGATCTGTCTATTCCTTCATCATTTCTTTTTCTTTCTCAATGCACATGTCAAATCAATTTAATAGTATTTTATTATTCTTATTCTTCTTCTTCTTTATTTTTCAAGGAAGTTTTTTCTTCTGCTTGAAGGGCTCAACTAATATTTTATGACCACTTGAACCCTTCAAGTAATCCTTTTTTTGCCAATCAAGACTCATATACCATGTGACTACTTGAAAGATTCAAGTATTTATCTATGACTATTTGAACCCTTCAAGTAGTTATTTATGACTACTTGAATGGTTCTAGTAGTTGTTTATTTTTTCAGTCAATTACCCATACACCAGGTGACTACTTGAAGGGTGCAAGTAGTTGTTTATGACTACTTAAATTTTTCAAGTAGTTATTTTTTGTTTGATCAGTTAGCAACCCAAACACTAGTGACTACTTGAAGGTATCAAGTAGTTTTTATGACTACTTGAGCCCTTCAAATAGTTTTTTATGATTACTTGAGTCTTTTTACATCTAAAAATAAAAAAATGCTTATTAAGTAATTGAATGGTTCAAGTGACTTTTTATGACAACTTGAACAATTCAAGTAGTTATTTTTTTCGTCATTCAGCAACTCATACATTAGTTGACAACTTGAAGGGTTCAAGTAATTATTTATGACTACTTGAAGGGTTCAAGTAACTTTTTTTCCAGTCAATTACCCATACATCAGGTGACTACTTGATGGGTTCAAGTAGTTATTTTTTGTTTGATCAGTCACCAACCCAAACACCAGGTGACTATTTGAAGGTTTCAAGTAATTTTTTGTGACTACTTGAATGGTTCAAGTAGCTTTTTATGACTACTTGAGCCTTTTTTTCTCCAACAGTGATTTATGCGGAGAGCTTGTGACTACTTAAACAGTTTAAGTAGTAACAGATGACTACTTGAAGGGTTATAAGTAATTTGTTTTACTACTTGAATGGTTCAAGTAGGCACGCACTCTCTAGATAACAGATTGCATGAATCAAAATAACTTGAATGGTTCAAGTAATCATTTTTTACAACCCTTCAAGTAGTCAGTTTTACTGCTGCAGTCAATTTCTCAATGAGCATGTGACTACTTGAAGGGTTCAAATAGTCATTTTTTATTACTTGAACCCTTCAAGTAGTTTTTTTCTCTTGAAATCTGTTGTCTAGTAAGCTCGTCACTACTTGAAGGGTTCAAGTAGTGATGCAGACGGTGCAGCTCTAAATTTTCTGGAAATAATGGATCGTGGCACGCACAGGTCAACTTCCGGAGGGCATAACTTTTGACTCGAGTAGAACCACGTGGCCCGTAATTTATCAAATTGAAGTGACAGGATTTACCCGTTGCAGCCCAGTTTCGGGTCCAAAACATTGTTTTAAGCATTTTTGGAGGTCCGGAAGTTGTTTCGGTCATAATTTTAGGCTTTTTCGTAAGATTCAACGGGTTTTTGAAGATCGATTGCTAGAAATCGTGCACGATTCAACAACTTTTGGTATTGTTAGAGTTTTTAGGCTTCCGCTACATCAAGTAGTAAATTTATACTATTTGAACCTTTCAAATAGTTTTTTTTCCTCCTGAAGTTTATTGTCTAGTAAACTCATCACAACTTGAAGGGTTCAAGTAGTAATTTTTACTACTTGAAAGGTTCAAGTAGTACATTTTTACTACTTGAACTCTTCAAGTAATTTTTTTTCTCTCAAAGTCTATTGTCCAGTAAGCAAATCACTGCTTGAATGGTTCAAGTAGTAAAAAGTTAATACTTGAGCTCTTAAGTAGTGATTTGCTTACTGGAGAATAGATTTTAAGAGAAAAAAACTACTTGAAGGGTTCAAATAGTATACAATTACTATTTTAACTCTTCAAGTAGTGAGTGACGAGCTTACTGGACAACAAATTTTAAGAGAATTTGAAAGGTTCAAGTAGTAAAAAAGTAATACTTGAGCCCTAAAATAGTGATTTGCTTACCGGACAATAGATTTTAAGAGAAACAAAACTATTTGAAGGGTTCAAGTAGTATAAAATTACTACTTGATACCTTCAAGTAGTCACTAGTGTTTGGGTTACTCAGTAATCAAACAAAAAATAACCATTTGAAGGGTTCAAGTAGTCATAAACAACTACTTGAACTCTTTAAGTAGTCACCTCTTATATGAGTGTTGATTGAAAAAAAAAATAATTACTTGAAGGGTTCAAGTAGTCATAAAAAACTACTTGAACCCTTCAAGAGAAGAAAAAACTTCGTTGAAAAATAAAAAATAAGAAGAATAATAAAATACTATTAAATTGAACCCTTCAAGTAGTCACATTGTCTATGTGTAATTGACTGACCAAAAAAATAACTACTTGAACCCTTCTAGTAGTCATAAACAACTACTTGAACCCTTCAAGTAGTCACTTAGTGTATGAGTATTTACTAAATATAATCAATTACTTGAAGAGTTCAAGTAGTCGTGAAAAACTACTTGAACTCTTCAAGTAGAAGAAAAAAGTTCATTGAAAAATAAAGAAATATAAGAAATATAAAATATTATTGAATTGAACTATTCAAGTAGTCACCTGGTGTATGGGTAATTGATTGACAAAAAAATAACTACTTGAACTCTTAGGTAGTCTGCTGGTGTATAGGTAATTGACTGATAAATAAATAACTACTTGAACCCTTCAAGTAGTCATAAACAACTATCCGATCCCTTTTAGTATTCATAAACAACTACTTGAAAAGTTGAAGTAGTCATAAATAACTAATTGAACCATTCAACTAGTCACATGGTGTATGACTGTTGACTGATAAAAATAATTACTTGAAGGGTTGAATTAGTCATAAAAAACTACTTGAACCCTTCAAGTAAAAGAAAAAGTTTCGTTGAAAAATAAATAAGAAGAAAAATAATAAAATATTATTAAATTAATTTGACAAGTGCATTGAGAAAGAAAAAGAAATGATGAGGGAATAGAGCAATTGCAAGTGGTGATGTGAAGTTGGTGGGTCAGGGGTATAAAATTCCTTATTTTCAAAATTTTCCTTAGACAAGTTGAAAAATGTATATTAATCCAAATAACTCAAATTTTAATTTGGGAAATTTCAAAAGAAATATATGATTGCATGGACAAAATCTTCTTCTCCATTGAAGTGATATTTTGGTTCATTGCATTCAGACATTTTCTCACCCAATCTTCATGTCCATTGAACTTCTTGGACACAATCTTATTCTCATCTGTTTTTTCAATGGCCTCCTCGGACCTCTTCCTTCTCTTCTTCTTCTCCTCTTCCTTTTAATGGCCCATCGGACGTCTTCCTCCTCTTTTTCTTCTCCTATTCCTTTTCAATGGTCTCCTCCTCCTCATCAGCGTCCTCTTCTACTAGAAAGGGTGACTGAGGAGGCACCAACTAAAAAACATGTAGTATGAAGCAGATAACCCAAAAAAGGGTGACTATACGATGGTACACGAACCTCATGCTGTCACTTTTTAGACTAGATGATGGTTACACAAACCTCATGTAGACATCGTGTAGACTACATGATCGGTTACACGGACCTCAAGTATCCCTCGTGTAGACTACGCGATGGTTACACAGATTTCGTGTAATCTACACAATGGTTACACCGATCTACACGATGACTACATGCGATCAGTGTAACCATCGTGTAGACTACACCATGACTACACGAGGTCAGTGTAACCATTGTGTATCTATGCGATGACTACATGATGTTCTTGTTCAAGAAGAAGAAAGGTAGAAAATGATTTTGAACATACCCTCTCTCCAATTATTGATCTCCAGTAGTTTTTTTCTTTCTTCCTCCTCAGTAGGGACCAATGAAAGAACTGTCAACTAAAAATATAAAAAATATAAATTATTATATGTGAAAGTAATATAAATTAACTTGTCAACGTAATTCACCAACATACATTCTCCTTCGATTTTTTTTAAGATTCTCAACCGGTACGATCGTGGTTAGACACCACTTGAGAATCATTGGCATCTTGGTCGAAACCTGGTTGAGATACAAACTATCCACCAAGGGGGATAGTTTCAAAAATACATGCCTATTAAACAAAATAGAGCAATTTAGTATTCAACATATAAATAATTCAATATATCACTACATAGAACACTACAAGAAAATGATCTTTCAGCGACCAACTTTTTAGCCACGAAAATAAATTCGTAGCTAAAAACTTGTTTTGGCGACCAACTTTTTAGTTGGTCGCGAAAGGCTGGATATTTTACCCCGGAAAAAAAAGAAAGTGCGCGCAAATTTTTTCATGGGCTTTTGCCGATGAAATTTTAAATCCGTCGGTAAAAGTCTTGTTTTTACCGACCAATTAATTATTTGGTCACTAAAGGTGTGACCTTTAGCGACCAAATAAACTGTTGCTCGCTAAAGGCCTGACCTTTAGCGATGAAATAAATTGTTGGTCGCTAAAGGTCAAAGGTGACATTTAAAGGTCAAAGGTGACATTTAAAGGTCAAAGGTGACCTTTAACGACCAAATACATTGTTGGTTCTTAAAGGTCTCACTAAAAATAGTAGGCTTCTCCCCTTAATTCATTTCTCTGCTTCCCCAGTCAAGCCCTCGAAAAAGAGCTCATCCTCCTCTATCGGTCCGTCTCCTCAGTGTCCGCGGTAAAGATCCTCCGTGACCGAGTTCATCCACGCAAAGAACTCTTCCTCGACTAAGTTCATCTACAATAGATAGCTCTTCCACTAGGTCGTTGCTCCTCCATCACTTTGAGAGACTCCTCCATCAGTTCGTGGTTCCTCCTGGTACCTCTCTTCTCCTAAGATCTGTATTTGAGTAATCTGAGATTACTAATTTTGCCAATTGTACTACTAAGTTGTGTAATTTTTTTCCCAATTGCATGTGTAACTATTTTCTTGTTGTTCTAGGAAGAAAATGAAGCAACTCGCATTTATTTAGTGATTGTTCGACTCGGTTTATAGTCTCGATTATGAGAGTTCGCTCGGGTTGAGTTATAGCTTTGATTCTGTAAATTTTAACACATGCCACGAGTTTCAATTTTGTTTCCTTTAAAAAGTTTCAATTTGTCAGCCTCTTTTCAATTTCGATTGTTTGATTGAAATTTAATGGCTAATCGTAGTATTATAATAAGATAGGTCCCTCAAAGAGTAAATTCTGAATCATCAGACTCTCTGGATAGCTTGTTTGATGACAAAGGTGCAAGCAGTCTACAAAATATTCCTGCATTTAATCTACCAAAGGAGGTGAGCTACGTACTTATTAATTGTAGTGGCTTAGATGATGGATTCTTCCTATGTTTTGTGTATAATGAAATGCTCGGAAGGGATAAGTGGAGATTGTCCTTAGGATTCTTTGAATTGATTGCTCCATGGCCTGATTCAAAATGTAACTAATTTAATATATCTTTGACAATTTGCTTGGATAAAAACTAATTATGAGGCCTTTAGGTTCGACCTGTCAATGATCTGCTAAATGCGGTAATCTATTCTGCATTTGATGTCTCAGACTATCTTTCTTTTTCTTTCCCCTTCTCAGCACAAGGTAGGGTATTTGCACTGAACTTAAATGTAGAACAATTGACTCACTACCATGTCATTATGTCCATGATTACTTTGTAGAATGATTTCATGATTACTTAAACTGTAAATTATTTGCTCAATTTCCTTCTCATGGCAGGAGCCTGATGATTTTGATGAGGTTACCAATGATGAAAATATATCTTTACTGGCGATGAAATTCACTGTAACAGAAGTTGAGTTTGCGATTAATAAGCTCGGTAAGAACCAAGTTCTAGAATCTAGTATCTTGTGATTTATCTTTTAGACACCTCCACCATACCAATATGTTGGAACAATTACTTATGATTACTTCAGAAGAAACAAGCCCATTTGTGCTTACCCCCTTCATGTGTGTCATGTGAAGAATGAAAGAGGAGAATGTGATCATTTGTTTCTTTATAGCCCTTTTTCGTCCTTGTTGTACAAGTTATTTAACAGAATTTCATTCTGTCGGGTCCTCCAAAACATGAATTTTACGAAGCTTAGAGCAAATAAGAGGCAACGGGGTTTGCAGAGTGTGGTTTATGCTCTTTCTTCTATGGTTGTTTAATTAAGAACAAAGTGGAACATTTTGAGTCTATTTAGATTTGGGTGTTCATATGCTTCTTTGTGGGCTTCCAAGAGAAATATTTGAAGCATTCCCTTGCCAATTTTTGTAATTAGTTTCTTTAATTGTTTTTAGTAAGGAAGATTCATATGCTCCCAAGAGAAATATTTAGAAGTTTGTAGCACTTAGTGTTTACGCAATTAACATGTCCAACATCAATATGGCTTTCTTGATTCATTTTTTTTCACATCATGTGAAGATGCTCCAATTAATGAATTAGTGGACTTCATCATTGTTGCACAGATTGCTAAAAAATTAGAGGATGCAGATGATACAATCATTGTTAATGATGAAAAAAGGTCTGAGTGCTTTAAATATCATATGGTAATTTCTTTTAGATAAAAATTCCATTTATTGGGGACTAAGTATTCAGTAATCAACAAAGAGATTACATATTGGTCAATCAAATTGGAGACATTTGAATGCAATCTTGTTGGAGATATAAACACAAATTACCATTTTTGTTCTCACGAGAATTTTCATATTCTTTAGCTTCCTATTAAGAACGTTTTCATATATATATATCAATGAAGTTGCCATCCTGCTGTAGTCGGTTTTCCATATGACTATCTAATCCTTTTCTAATTATTTTCTAAACTATGTTTTTTGCTTGAGGAGAAATGGAAGGTATATGAGGAGAAGTGGAAGCAAAATTTTGAAGAACACTCAATATGGTTTGTGTTGTTCATCATATCGGATAATTGATGATATGGCCGTTTATGCTGTCAAAATTGATGATATGGTCACTTTGCAGAATTTGGTTCGTTGGGCCTCATGACTCTGTATTGGTTTGTATCTCACAAAATTATATTTCTCCAAAAGGTAGAATGTGCTGTTCAGTTCTTCTTCGGTCATTAGTTGGGGTCATTGTAATGGTTTGAATGCTTTGCTGACACCAGCTAGCAGAAGCTCAGGTATGAGAATTTTCATGAGTCTAATTTTGAGGATAACTTGGTGTATCTTAGCTTATTGGTAGAGTAACTTTAATTTTTTGTTGGTAAGAAAATTTATAGTTTCTTTCTTCTCCTCATCTTAACAAAACTAATGCACTGATAAAAATCTAAACGACACAGATCGGCAATGTTGTCAGCAATTTTTTCGCGACCAGTTTCTTTTTGTCGCGAAAGGGTTTTCGCGACAAGTTTTTTTTGTCGCGAAAGGGTTTTCGCGACAAGTTTTTTTTGTCGCTAAAGGCTAACGTGACGAGATCCAAAAATTCTTTGTGAAAGACTTTCATTGACGAAGCAAAAGCGACGAAGCTCGCGATGACTTTTTAGGGCTTTAGCGATCAAAATTTCGGTTGCTAAAGCCCTTATTTCTTGTAGTGGAACTAAATTATTTCTGGAAGGCAAATGGACATCCATTCAATGAGTATCCATGAACAGTGAGGGGGGGTTGTGTGTTTTTTTTATTTTCTTGATCTTTTAGATCACAAAAAAAAGCCTTTGCATTCATTGTTTTAAAGAAAGAGAGCTCTCCCCGCGAAAGGGTTTTCACGACCAAAGTCGCGAATGTATTTTGCGACCAGTTTTTTTTATCGCTAAAGGTTAACGCGACGATGTCCAAAAATTTGTCACGAAAGACTTTCACTGAAGAAGCAAAAGAGACGAAGTTCGCAACGACTTTTAGGGCTTTAGCGACCAAAATGTTGGTCGCCAAAGCCCTTGTTTCTTGTAGTGGAATTAATAAATTATTTCTGAAAGGCAAATGGACATCCATTGAGTGAGTATCCATGAATAGCAACAGGAGATTCTGTGTATTTTTTTTTATTTTTTCTTGATCTTTAAGATCACAAAAAATAACCTTTGTATTCATTGTTTTGGAGAAAGAGAGCTCTCCCCACGGATATTGGTTGAACACTTCAAGGTCGTCAACTAAAACCATCCATCTCTTCTCAATTAGGGTATGATTCTCCTTCCACAACAGAAAATGCTCTAGAAAATACATCAAAGCAATCTTGACTCAATTAGAATCTGCCTTATATTTAGAATTTTTAAACTTCTCCTCCAACTTAGCCATGGTTATTGATTGGGCTTTGGAAAAGTACAGATCATAGAGTCTGTTGGGGCCACGAGTCTTCTTCTCATCCTAGGCTTCATCGAACTTTAGTCCGATCATCAACAAGAACTCCTTCTTGGAGAAGCACAGTGGTTCCTCATTGACAAGAAACCAGATTTCCTCATTAGATGGAGTGTTGTTGACATATACGACCTCCTTGGCCAACACCTGGTGGCAGACAGTTTCTGAAAACTTCATGGCTGGGAGATCAAGGAGATGACCAGAGCATGTCTCCCTAAAGAGGGAGAGTTGAGGAGCTCTCAGCTTGGTCTTGATAACCACTATGCAGTGGGTATTGCACTTTGCATTGACCCTTGCTTTTAGAATTCTATTTACGTCATGGACGTATCTTAGTTGCATCTTTGATGAAGCGATAACCTATAGAAAATTAAAGGTAAACATAAAATCAGAAATATACATGATGCTTGTGTAGTCATCGTGTAGACTATATGAGGGTACACAACCCCGGTGTAGTCCTCGTGTAGTCTACATGAGGGTCATGTAAGCCACGTGTAGACTACACGAGCTTTACACGACCCCCGTACAGTCTACACGAGTGGTACATGATCCTGGGTAGTCCTCATGTAGTCTACACGAGGCTTGCACGATCCTTGTGTAAACTACACGAGGGGGACACGTTCATCGTGTAACCATCCTGTAGTGTACACGAGATTTACACGATCCTCGTTTACACTACAGGATGGTTACACGACGATCATGTACCCAGAAAATAGACAACCACCAAGACCATAACCTCAGAAACCTAGAAGAAAAGAAACACTCAGAGACCCAGAAAAAATATTAGAAACCCAAAAAAACAAACTTTGTTGTGATTCGAACATCCACAAAAAACATTAACGTAGAAATCCAGAAAAAACACCTCAGAACCAGAAAACAAAAACTTACCTTTTGGTGATTTCTTGTTGTGGGAGACGAAGACTCAAGGATTTACAGAGAGAAAGATGTTGTGACTGAGAGGGGAGAGAGAGAGAGAGAGAGAGAGAGAGAGAGAGTTATAGAGAAATGAGGGAAATGCAAGTGAGGTATACGAATGGGTGGGGTTTCGTGTAATGAAAATGTGTAATCATTACTTCTTTTTTTCAAGTCGTCGTTTGGAATTCGTGAAGGGGCTTCTTGGTAACTTTACAATCTGATTTTAAATTGAAGGTGAGCGAGGGGTCAGAGTAAGTAAAAATTAGTGTAAAGATCAAACCTATCACTTTGAAGCACCGCTGCGAAGCACCACCGATTTGGGTACGTATGTTTTTCTAGTTCCACGATTTGGGTAAATTTTTCTGCGATTTGGGTAAGTTTTTCTGCAATTTGGGTAGGTTTTTCCATCGATTTGGGTAAATATTTTTTTGGTCTTTCTGAAATTTCTGTCATGTTTGGGTAAGTTTTTCAGATATGTTTTATGATTTTTATGATTTTTATGATTTTTCTGTTTTCTGAAATTTCTGTTTCTGTTTGATGTTATTGAACTACCAAAGTTATCTAATTGAGTTTGAGGCCTCACATAATAAAAGTCACGGACTGCTCTGAAACAGGGAAATGAATGAAAATTAGTGTAAAGATCTGAAATACACTGCAAATGGACGATGCTCATAACCGAAATTTGTGTAAAAACCCACGAGAAATATACTACAAAATTAGTGTAAGGGAAATTCGTGAGAGAGAGATTGATGAAATTACCACAGCATCTTCTCCTCTCTTCCCTTGCTTTACAACTGAAAGATTGGGTTTTAGGGCTTGTTGGAGTCCGTTCTAAGAGAAATGGGGGAAAGGTATACAAAGTAAACAGTTTTTCATAAATTTGGGTCCCTTCTGAAGGCATTGTTTGGGTCGGGTATGGATGCACGAGTCTTGGTTAATGGTAAAAAATTTAAACTTATTTTGATCATTTTATTTAAAAATTAAATTATTTGTAACTGAATGTATTTTCTTTTGAAACTACAGGGAGTATCCATGTCTTTTAGATAAAATTCAGAGGTGTCTGTGTAATTTTAAAAAAAAAAAGAAAGAGAGAGATGTGAGTCTTTATTTATTTTATTTAATTTATGCATGGCCCTTATTGTTTCTGATTTTATTCCAACATAATATTGCATGCTAATGGGAGAGTGTGTTTAGTGAGGGGTTAAACTGTTCCTGCCTAAATTGAAGAGTTTGAATTTTGTTACTTAGTTGAGTTTGGTTGACGGGTTTAATGGTTCCAAAAACTAATTATAGTTCAAGGTAAAACCATCCAAAAATGATCACAAATCTAACAAAATTACTGAGGGAATATAGGGGTCAGACTACAGTACAGTCTTTATATAGTACATAGAGTGTACTGTAAGATTATCCGAGAATATAAAAGGAAAGAAAGAAAGCTCCTAGTAACTTGGAAGATACTCCAATGTTGAGCCTAAATATCTTTTTAGTATCTGATTATTAATTTTGTTTTCAATGATCTAAATATAAGTTCATCATAATTTCTCAGACTAAAATATTATGAAATTATACGTACACACAAATAACTAGGGGTGTTTAAACTAAACCGAACTGAACAGAATAAAAAATTATCGATTCGGTCGGTTCTTATGTATGTTTGGTTCGGTTCGGTTTGAAATTTTAGTGATTTTTTAATCGAACCGAACCTTTAAATTTATATTTATATTTATATTTATATATATAATTTCTTATAAAACCGAACTGATCCAAAGTAAAACTTTAATTTTATATTTATTTTTTCCAATAATATCATTTAAAAAATTATTTTTAATTAATCATATCAAACCGAAGAACCGAACCGAAGCTCATGATTTGGTTCGGTTCTTTTAATATTCACGGTTCGGTTTATCACCGAACTGAAGTTTTAGTTCAATTTTTCATAAAAAACTCGATCGAACCGAACCGTGAACACGCCTACAAATAACTTATTTTAGGCAACCCATACCTCATATTTAGAAGAATAGAAGATGATTAATATACACGTGGGTTTTTGAAATCTCTCTTGTACCCTTGTCTCAGCCAAAGTTCTTTAGGTCTATAACATGGGTTTTTGTTTGATTGATGGTTTTTTTGTCTTATCAGTGCATACTTGAAATCTCTAATCTCTTTGAATGATATAGCCAATCCCCTACAAGAAATTATGATTTTCTTATCCTTCTATTAGGGAACCACAAAATTTTTACCTTGTCTTGCTGGCTGTATGAAAAATTCATATCAATTTTATCATAATGGGTTTATTGCGAATATGATTTTTTGTCTTATTTATCGAGTAATTGATTTTACTATATCATGAAAAACAAATTTAATAGGTTTTGGAAACAAGTTCTCTATTACACAAAATCTGTTAGTTTTTGACAACTTCTCAGCCTAAGAAACATTTAATTATCTTTAGAAAACATTTAATGTAATTTCTTTTGATAATTTTTGGATGAATGATTCATGGACAGATTATCATTCATGTATAGGAATGTGCATTATCATTTTGGTTTGACTTTTTAGCTAAAAATCAAACTGAACTGAAAATATTTAATTCACTGATATATCAAATCGATCCAACTGTGAAATGCATGTAAACTAAACGGAATGAAATATTTCAGTTCGATACATAATTTTATGAGATTTTGAACCGAGTAAAAAATATTTATTTTTTATATAACTGTATCGAACCAACCACATATACTTAAAATTTTGACGGAACGGATTATTTTTTGTTTGATTAATTCAAATCGATGTTTATATAAAAAATTACACGCCCCTATTTGATGTCATTTTAGTGCACGCGAAACTTATTAGAAGCTAGGTTTTGGTTCTTCAGGGTGTGTACCCTACCCGGAAATCATTTTTCGTCTCGTGATATCATTTTGAACCGAGCGGGAATGAACGGGTTTCTCACCCATCACGAGACGAGACGGGACACGAGACAAGGTTCAAAAAATCAACTCCTCCGTCCTGTTACAATAATTTTTTAAGTAACCTAAAATTTCTCCATTTTATTATCTTTGACCCTTAGTCTTTTTAAGATTTACCTTTTAGTCTTTTTTAATTTTGAACCCTTTTAAGATTTAGCTCAGCTTTTAGTTCTACTAGCACTACTACAAATTTAATTTTTCCTGGCGGAAAGGAAACCGCAGGAAAAAACATGTTTAAATATCGATTTTATTGGCCGTGAATAATCCACTGGAAAATAAAGACAATGCCGGCGCTTTTATTATTTTATCTTCGTGAAAAACGTGCGTTGTATGTGATATAAAATAAAATAGTTTTTTTTTTAGTTTCTAAACTCTAAAGTAAAGAAGAATAACGACCCTTAACATTACGTTGAACGAATAATTTTTAAATATTTTTTGGTTGTTCGTAATTAATTTTTGTGACATTACATTTTTCATTAGTATTCGGCAAATATTTATGAATATATAACCATCATTTACAAATGTCGTTTAGTAAATGTTATCTAACTAAATGGACATATACAAATAATTGAACATAAATTAACTCTACAAAAATAACACATCTGAAAAAATAACACATCTGAAAAAATAACACATCTTTCTGGTCAAGAAAAAATTAGCAATAAAAATAGAAGATGAAAATATAACAACTTTATTAGTGACATAAAAATGTCTAGAGATCATGTATATGAATGAGTTGGAGAATGAAACTTTAAATAATATTTATAAGTTTTCTAGAAGTCAAAAAATTAATTTAATAATGAGTAAAATAAATTAAGGTTGTAACTTGTATAATTAATTCATATATTCTCCAATAATTTCATATGATTTTTCATTTATCATCTTTTTTTTCACATTTACACACAACTCTTCCATTTTGTCATTAAAGTCTCTTCTATTATTCATCTCTCTATTATTCATATTTTTCAATATCACTATTCCCTCAATTTTATTACAAATATAAGGCTTTTATGATAACCACTAAATTTATATAGAATTAATGACATTTTAGTGATATAATATAACTTTTATTGTACAAATGAATGATTATAATACTCATTTGAATCAACTACTTTATAAAAATTTAAGTTGTAGTATATCTTACTAATATTTTTCAAAGCAAATGAACTTTGTAGAATCCGTAACTCCAAATATTTTGTCTGAGTATAAATATATAAATAATAGTCTATTACATTAGTTTTTTTATATCAATTTTTTATACACCATACAATGTTAATGTAAAATTTTGATTAAAAGTATGCTCATTACTACAATCAATTAGTTTAAAAATTAAATTACTTTAATAAATTAGTGTTATGTAACTTTTATATGTCTTTATATTCTATGTCATGATTTTTTTATTCGCCTTATATTTTAGTAATAAATATTGTTCTTTTTTTTAATTCTATTTTAGGGTATAGACTATTCATTTCTCTCATTTTAAATTTGAGAGACCATCAAGATTATGCTACTTTAAGGAAAAAAAACAACTAAGGTTGAAAAAAAATAAAAATTAGTCACCCTCAAATTTGAAAAAAAAAATTTCAGAGCCAAAAAGGGAACCCCACGCCTAGTGAAATTAAGTGCAATTTTTAAAAAAGTTTATATAAATGTACATGTAGTAAATATTTCATATATACAATATATATTATATAAACAATTGACGGCTGAAGCAGTTTTTCGTGGCCTGGCACTGGATTTTTTTTGCCACGTGATTTTTTTTTATTTTGGGGCGCGTGCAATCAATATTTTTTATACTTGTGGCTATTTTTTATGATTTTTTTCAACATGCCCTATTTGCATTACTTTTTTGAATTTACCTCCTATTAAATACATTAAGACAATAGTTATAATATATAAAATAATAAATGTATTTAATTAAATTACTAATTTAACAACAAATATATTTAAATAAATTTACATTAAATAAGGTGTAAGGTGTTTTTGAAATTTAATTAATTTAATTAGACAAATGTGTCTGAAAATATTTCTCCCCCTAAGCCACATTTAAAAGTAGTAGTGATAAAAAAGAGAATTTTAGCCCAAAAGCCTAAAAAACTCAAGCCCAAATAAGTTGGCCCGAAAAAAGTTTGTCCCCTCGTCCCGTCTCATCCTGAATCGTGAACTGTCATATCCCTTCCCGCTCAATTTTTGTCATTAGACACAAAATATCTTACCCATCCCAGATGAAACGGGATGAAAAATGTCAAAAACCATATTGTCTTTGTTCTGTGCACACCCTAGTAAAGACGATAAAGCAAGCTAGATTGTGTGATAAGTGGTTTGATTGTAAATGTTACTCTAAATAAAGTGAAAAAAAAACTCGAACTTCAAACTCCCACGATGATTTTATTATTTTGTTGTTGATGAAAATGATATTTAATGGCTTGCACGTTAAAGGAGCCTACTTTGTTGCTTTATCAAATACATTCTAAATATAATAAAACAAAATACAGCAACCTGTTTTGCCTTTCTACTTTAGAACATTCTCAATTTATTTTTAAAACTAATTTTTTTAAATAAGATTATTGGTGATAAGAATTAGTAGGTACATTGAGATATCTCATATAGGTTGACATCTTTGTAGTAGTCTCATCATTTAACCTAACCCAACATATTATTAAATTAAAATAAAAGAATTAACAAAAGAAAATCAACAGAACTTAAAAAAAGTTTAATATCTATCCCAAGCAATACGCCAACGTCAGGGGACCTCTCGAGATTTAAAAAGAAGAATGAACACCACATAAATAGAATCACTTTCTAACCATAAATAGTAGCATGAAAGCACTAGCTCTTGGCCTCGAAAGCAAAGCATGCACCAAGGTGAATATCGTAATAACCCTTAACAAATTATCTAGATGAACAAAAAATGCCTCCACAACCTGTAAGCCTAGGACTACCAAAATTCGTTCCATCTGTATTCAACTTAATCTAATCCTGATGGGAGAGGATGCCGAACAACTTCTAAGATACGCGGGGCTCTAGAAGGACGAGTAGAAATATAAAACTGTTAAAATGTTAAAAGCTTCTCAATTGAACTCTGCATTATGCCAGTCATAAGGGAGTCTAGTTCACGGATTGATCGTCAAAGCAAGGAAAGAGTTTCAGCAAAGATAGGTTCCTGCTCTCAAAGGTGGCTTGATTATGAAGAAACCACACCACACAAAATATGGCAATAATGGAAGTTTTCCATAAAGCCTTCAATTACGTGCTAAAAGATATCTTCATCGTCACCCGCCAAAGATCTAAGAAACTACCGTCATGCTTGATATCCTACTAAATAATACTCGACATAACATGCCACAGTCCACGAAAAAAAGGACATTCTATAAGTAGATGACATAAGTCCTCATCTGTGGCATAACAAAGATGAAACGGAGAAGGAAAAATATAACCACAAGCACGCAATACAGAATCAGTAGGCATCTTAACATGGAACAAGCGCCAAGTAAGGATAGACCGAGAGGGTGGAATAAATGATTTCCAAATATGCTTACCCCAACTAACAAATTTTCCAACATCAGTAAGAAAGGCATATGCAGCTTTACAAGAAATAACACCATCCAAAGAATTTGTCCAAACTAAAAAGTGTGTGGTAGAGCTGACCATCATTCCCTCAATCTTAAGAAGTGAATGTCAAATGAGAAAAAGGAAAAGATACAGGGAGACGCCAACCCTCTGGACAGTGTACACATATCTCACAAGGGACTCCAAAGGAGGATCTAACGAATGCTCATCATCTACCAAATCAATCAATGAAGTTACCAACCAGCGGTCTATCCCAAAACTAACTTGAGAATGACGACTAATAACCACCTAGCTCAAGCATTAAAGGAGTATAATGACATTTCAGGCCAAGCGAGACACATGAAGAAATATACCATGACCAGTCGTTGATCCTGCTTGAAGTAACGAGCACAAATATATTGAAAACCATAGAGTTCTTAGTCAACAACCTCCAAGTGAGATTTTTCAACATCGCCTTGTTAAGAATGCAAGTCTTTGATACCAAGACTGCCTTCCTTTTTAGGTTTGCAACAAAACTTCCAAGACACAGAAACAAACTTACGAGCATCGACTGAACCTTTTTATTTTGTTAATTTACAATGGATCGAGTGAATTGTTAAAGGATCTATCACAAACTTTTATATTTAAAGTTGCTCGAAATAATAAAAGGGTTATTTGGATTAATATATCATTTTCATTTTGGGTTAAGAAAAATGTATCTCTTTTGAAAAACTCAGAAGTTTATACCCATGGCCCACTAAGCCAGATAAAAAAATTTAAAAAAACTCTCTCTTTCATAATCATTTCACTTCTTTTCTCATTGTCAAATCAAATCAAGGAAGATGAAAAATATCAACTATACTATTTTTGTTTTGTTTTCTTCAATCTTCTTCAACAAAGTTCATCTTCAACAAAGGTCTTCTCCAACAAAGGTTCTTCTTCTTCTTCTGTATGCTACTTCGAGACACTGTATTCATCTTTTTTATCGAGACCTTACTCATTCTTCTTTAGAACTGACCCATTCTTTTTCTTCTTTAGATCGACCCATTCTTCATCGAGTGACGAATCACAACCGGACACACAACCTTGCTTGTTCTTACTGCAGTTCATTTTTGAAATTTATCAATTCATTATGTACGTCTATTGTACCTATTCATCAATCCGATGCAAATTGCATATATTCTATGACTACTTGAAGGGCTCAAGTAGTTATTTTTTACTACTTGAACCCTTCAAGTATTTTTTTCTATTAAAGTATGTTGTCGAGTAAGCTTGTCACTACTTGAAGGGTTCAAATAGTAATTTTATACTACTTTAACCTTTCAAGTAGTTTTTTTCTCTTCAAATCTATCGTCCAGTAAGCAAAATTACTACTTGGGGGTTCAAGTATTAATTTTTTTTACTACTTGAACCATTCAAGTAATTTTTTCTCTTGAAATTTATTGTCTAGTAAGCTTGTCACTCACTATTTGAGGAGTTTATATAGTAAGTTTATACTAATTGAACCTTTCAAGTAGTTTTTTTCTCTTGAAGTTTATTATCTAGTAAGTAAATCACTACTTTAGAAGTATTAATTATTTTTGCTTGCTGGACAATAGACTTTGAGAGAAAAAAAATACTTGAACCCTTCAAGTAGTAAACACTTACTATTTGAATCCTTCAAGTATTGATGAGTTTACTGGACAATAAACTTGAGGAGGAAAAAAATACTTGAAGGGTTCAAGTAGTATAAAATTATTACTTAATGTAGCGGAAGCCTCAACAAAACCTTAACAATACCAAAATATGTTGAATCATGCACGATTTCCAGTAATCGATCTTCCAAAATATGTTGAATCTTACGAAAAAACCTGAAATTACGACTGAACCAACTTTCAGACCTCCCAAAGTGCTTAAATTGTGTTTTTTGGACCCGAAACTAGGATGCTACAAGTAAACCCAATCACGCACGTAGATCTATGAATGAGTTTTGATTTGATATCTTAGGATCCACGCGGTTCCACCCAAGTCAAAAGTTATACCCTCCAGAAATTGACCTGGGCGTGCCACGATCCATTTGTTCCAGAAGTTCTAATGCTACACCCTCCGCATCATTACTTGAAACATTCAAGTAGTGAGTAGCTTACTGGACAACAGACTTCAAGAAAAAAAATTACTTGAAGAGTTCAAATAGTAAAAAATGACTACTTGAACCCTTCAAGTAGTCGCATGCTCACTGAAAATTGATTGCAGGAATCAAACTGACTACTTGAAGGATTCAAGTAGTAAAAATGACTACTTGAACCGTTCAACTAGTCAGTTGGTTCATGCAGCCTATTATCCAGTGAGCGCATGCCTACTTGAACCCTTCAAGTAGTAAAAAAATTATACTTGAACCCCTCATGTAGTCATTTGTTATTACTTAAACTGTTCAAGTAGTCACATGCTCTCCGGATAAATCATTGTTGGAGACAAAAATGACTACTTGAAGAATTCAAGTAATCTTTTTATTTCATGGAGTGATTTATTCAGAGAACGTGTGACTACTTGAAGGGTTCAAGTACTTAAAAAATACTACTTGAACCATTCAAGTAGTCAAATTGTTTGTTACCATCAATTTATACAAAGAACATGTAACTACTTGAATGTTTCAAGTAATATTTTATGACTACTTGAATCCTTTAAGTAGTCATTTTGTTTTATACAGTGATATATATAGAGAGTATGCGACTACTTGAAGAGTTCAAGTAGTCAAAAAACTGGCAATCTAGACATAAAAATTGGCACCATCCACACGGTAATCAATCTTAAATCCCTCTTTAGTTTATAATTACTTGAATTCCAATCAACAAACATATCTAATCAACAAACTTATAATCTAAAGAAGTATATAAAAATTCAGAAATGCAAACAACAAAAAGGCATGTCTCCTTCATGAGCTCAAGTGAGCTGAATTACTATTACTGTGACAACCAATACAGACTAAATAAATTCCTAAATCTTGATTTTCTTTCCACTCTTAAGCTTTCTTAGAAACCAAAGAGCGAAAAAAGTGAGAAATAGAGAAAGAAACTAATTTAAAACCTTCAGGCGCTTGCAATTTGTTAAGTAACAAATGTGTAACTTGAAAGCATGAAGGAAATGAACAGTAAAGTATGGAGGAAAAGATGAGGGAAAGAAGAAGAGCGAGGGAGTGGATATTTTCTTGGAAATCAACGTTCATTTTTTCTTATTTTTTGGACGTAAAAAAAAGGCTCAAGTAGTCATAAAAAGCTACTTGAAGGGTTTAAGTAGTCGTAAACAACTACTTGAACCTTTTAAGTAGTCACATAGTATATGAGTAATTGACTGACAAAAAAAAACTAGTTGAACCCTTCAAGTAGTCATAAACAACTACTTGAACCCTTGAAATAGTCATAAACAACTATTTGAACCCTTCAAGTAGTCATAAACAACTATTTGAACCCTTCAAGTAGCCATAAACAACTACTTGAGCCCTTCAAGTAGTCACATGTTGTATGAGTGTTGGCTATAAAAAGAATTACTTGAAGGGTTCAAGTAGTCTTAAAAAACTACTTGAACCCTTCAAGTAGAAGAAAAAGTTTCGTTGAAAAAAAAAATAAAAAAAAATATTATTAAATTGATTTGACATGTACATTGAGAAATAAAAAAATGATAAATAAATAGAGTGATTGTAAGTAGTGATGTGAAGTTGGTAGATTAAGAGTATAAATTCTTTGTTTTGAAAAATGAGTATAAAAATTCTTAAAGAAAATATAAAACGTATATTTATCTAAAAACCCATAACATAATTCGCACGCACAAACAAAATCTAATAAATTAAGAGAAAGGTTAAAATAATAATAATATAAAAGAGAATGATAACTAATGATACAAACTTACACTAATAAGAGATTAGTTTACAGGTAAGATTCGAAATCATGTCTAATTTATCTGAATAGGAATTCTTATAACCATTTGTTCCGACTAAATCTACAGTTTGGACAACTTGTATAAGGAATAATGCAAGGATTTGGTAGTAACACACCTTTCATTGATTTGGTACTACCCACCAGATTTAATTAGTTCAAATTTTAATTAATTGTCATGATTACATTCAAAGACACCTCTTGATTAAAAAAGGGATCATACTAATCTCCTCTCGTTTAATTAATCTCTTCTCATTTAACCACACTGCCTTTTAGTGTGGATGGTAGGTTTTTTTTTTCTATCTCATAAGTGTGGATGGTTAGTAGGTTCACTGTCCGGAAAATGAACAGTATATTGGGAGAAATTTGTTAGTACAAAATTCTGAAATGTCAGATCAAATTGATCAAGAATAATTGACGTGGACTAATTATATACTCTGATTAGTTTAATTTATGTTTAGCTTAAAAAATAATACGTCAGACCTAATTAATTCGCGTAAGTAGTTACTGAGTATCTTCCCACTAATAACCAATTAAAGAAATGTATAAGCTCTTCACAAACTAGACTAGACGAACTGAGTTGACTGAGACAGGCAGTGAATCGGAGTTGAAAATTCTCCAAATAAATGTCACTGAAGCTGAAGGCAACGGTAAAAACCCACCTTCCAAACTGGGCCTCCTCAACCTAAAAACGAAGAAGAGAAAGAGTTGATCTTTCTGGGAAATTCTGGCCACTGGCAAACTCCAAAGTAAAGGGTAAGACTTAATTTCTACTTTTTATTGTTCTTTTTCTTTCTTTAGAGTTGAAGAATTGAAGATGTTGACAGCCCAACTGCATGATGGGAAAAACATTCCCCCTCTTGTGAATTGAACTCCCATGAATCTGCAAATGGAAGCAAAGGGTTTTCCTCTCTCTTTCCCCTCTCTTCCTTACCTGCCACCTTTTAACTTCTCCTCTCTCTCTCCTTATTTTTCTTTCTGATTGATCATCAACTCTTTCAATTTAAGAATTATATTTATGTTCTGTGTTGTGGTTGCTTTGCTCGAGCTTCTTTCTCTCTCTTCTTTTTTTGGGTCAGTCATCATTTTTTAATAATAATTATTAGAGAGAAATGGTGGTTTACTTGATTTTGTCCCTCTACCTTTTCCCCTCATTTGCTGTATCTCATAATTGTGGAAGGAATGTCGCTTTACTCAATTTTTTCTTTCTCCATCTCTCTCCTACCTACAAGATGCCTCTCTAGATTTTTTGAACTTCAACTAATTGTCTGAATAGCAGACTTCTGGGGGAATTTTTACTTGTATAGTCGATTCTGTACGATTTATTACTGATTTTTTCAATAGCCTTCGAAATTTTCATTTTCTGTGGTAAAGTTTGAATTAATTTCTGATAGATGACTGATTTTCTTTTCTGTATTTTCCCCTTCTAAGTTGGGTATTTCTGAAATGGGTGCAGAGTTCTAGTTGATGTGAGAATTTGAGTCTGCCTCTTGGGTTGGATTGGCCTCACTGTATATATTCTGGCGTTTGGAGTTCATCATGGAGGTTGAAAATGGTGATATGAAGTCGAAGATGGAGGAGTATGAAGTAATTGAGCAGATTGGAAGAGGAGCTTTTGGCGCTGCTTTTCTTGTTCTGCATAAGGCCGAGAAAAAGAAGTAAGAAATTTATTTTCATCCCTTGCTCATTATTTCTGCTGTTTCTCTGTGGTTTCAAATGATCAGTAAGTCATTATCCCTCAGTCTATTTAGCAAAATTGAAGATAGATTTCAAAATTCACTTTGAGAAGCAGGATTATTAAGCATATAGAACAGGATGCCAAATTTCGCTTTATTTTCTCTAAAGGGAAATAAGTTAAACTGAATGAAACCAATATAAAACGAGATTTTTTGTGCTTAAGGCTCGTTACTTAATGACTTACATTCTTACCGAAATAGGTATGTACTCAAGAAGATTCGCTTGGCCAAGCAAACAGAGAAGTTCAAACGTACAGCACACCAGGAGGTCAGTTCACTAAACTTCTTTTGATTAGTTAATGTAGATATATGATATCTTCTTGAACTAAATTTCACAAATTCTTACATTTCCTTGAAAGCTTTATACCTAGTCCTAGAGGAAAGACAGAGTTGCATTGCTGCTAATATTTTCCCTTTTTTTTCCAGATAATTGCAAAGTCACATTTCTAGTTCATTTACCTCAAATTCGATGTAAGAAGTTAAAGAGAATGAAAGTTACAAGCAATGACATAACTTGGAAAAAGAAAACAGTGTTGTTGGCTTTATTAACACTGAATAAGCTTCTATAAACAATCTCCTAAAAAGTAATAGAAAAGTTGTCTAGCAAGGTTTACCCTTCTAAACTAAATTACCTTAAATATAACAGAAAAATCATCTAGCACGGTTCATAAGACTTTTAGGATGAAGTGAACTGAAAATGAAAATAGTGACTTTAAGATCTGTTTGCCAGTTGTAATATTTTGATATATTTCTTTATTTTAATTTCAGATGAACTTGATAGCAAAGTTGAATAACCCGTATATCGTGGAGTTTAAAGATGCTTGGGTGGACAAGGTAGAAGAGTAATGCATCCTTCTCTTTCAATATCGAGAGTCCTTTCCTTTTTATTTGTTGTCTGAAATTGAAAGTTGTTTTTGAAATAGAATGTGAAAACTCCGGCCTCGTTTGACAGTCAAGATAGTATTAGATAGTACTGTACTAAATCTATCAGATTGAACTGTACTGTATTGTATTGGATTAAATGGTGTAGTTCAATGTTTGGTGTATCGGTTAAAAAACTAAACTACTTGTACACTATTTGTTACATGATAGTACTAGATTGTAAAATTATTTTTCATCATTTATTTCTGAAGCTACTTGTTATTTTGCATTTCAGATCACAAACAAAAATATATCATATTTTCAAGTAGACAATACATTCCATTATTAGAAATGCTTTAAAATACAACAATATTAATAAATGCACTCAATTATTAAATATAATGCGAGTATTATATAAATATGTGAAAGAAAAAGCCTATCGAAAGAAAATTCAAACCCTAAAAATCCTAGCATGACATCATCACATTAAAATTCCATAAGTAAATTATTCTTTTAGTCTTATTAAGTAAATTATTCTTTTAGTCTTATTAACAAAAGGATTTGAAATTTTTTTCTATCTTTTAGCCCCTCTGAGTCTCAGTGATGAGGACCGTATTGGTTAATATGGTGATGAAGTACTATTTAGTTTCACCGTATTAGTTAATCTGGACAGACTGTCAAGCCAAACGCAGGACAATACTAAAATGATAATGTCCAGTTTTTAATATTGTCTGGTACTGGTAGTCAAACAAGGCCATAGTTTCCAAAATTATCCATCTAGCTCTGACATAAGAATGAACTGAACTAAAAATGTTGAGTTTCTTATACATCTCGCAGATACATCTGGAAATTTCACCCTACTGATGTGTTATTACAAATCTGAGTTTTCTTATTGTGGAACTATGGTTCATAACGGGTTTTGAAACTTAGTGAAGTTTATAATTATTGCTACATTACCGTTTTAACACTAAGCAAGCATGTTCTACTTTACTTTGTTTTGTAGGGAGATTGTGTATGCATTGTAACTGGCTATTGTGAAGGGGGAGACATGTGAGTAACAACACTTCTATGAAATGCTCTCTACGTATGATTACTGTGCATTTTTAAAGTGATATACAGTCTCTTGCTTAAGATAACATTTCGAAACTGAACAAGTTTGCTCTTCAACTAAAGGACCAGATGTAATGAGCTTGTTGTCCGAATAAACAAAAATTTAACGCATTTTATTAATAATAACTAAATCTTGAAAATCTGTCTCTGTTTTGGAGCAGGGCTGAGATGATAAAGAAGGCCAAAGGAGTATTTTTCCCAGAGGAGGTAACGAATAACGATAGAGTAGTATAGAATTCCATTCATGAAGTCTTGGCCTCCTTATGCAAGATTATTTGCATTTTTGTTTTCATTCACATTCTGTTTGCCTCTCAGAAGCTATGCAAATGGTTGGCTCAGTTGTTGTTGGCTGTGGACTATTTGCACTCGAATCGGGTTCTTCACAGAGACCTTAAGGTAAAAGACAACCCCTTTTGTGAGAGAAAGATCCTGCGAAAGTTCACACACTAAAGAGTTTTTGTTAAATTCCAGTGTTCCAACATATTTCTTACAAAGGGCAATGACATCCGGCTTGGTACGAAAGCTTAACAATTTCTATCAGATGCTGTTTTTTCTGCACTAAATATTTGTTTCGGTCGCTATTCTTTCTGAAGAAGTATACATCTTGAATGCATTGTACAGGTGATTTTGGACTTGCAAAACTACTTAACACAGAAGACCTTACTTCCTCAGTAAGTTCATGTCTATTATGGATTCGTGTTCCCTCCTGTTCGGCTGAACACGAGGGAATTATATCCGATCTTGGCCGTTGGTTTTGATCTCAACATCCCAGTTCGGCTTTAACTCTTTTTACCTTTCACCGATTTCCATGGAGAGCCGATCTGGGTCGTTGGTTCCGTTCTCAATGGCTCAAATCGAACGAAAATGTCCTCTGTTAACAGGAGGTGATCCTAATTCGTCTATCATCTCCATCACTATTGTATATAGTCTTAAATCTAGAAAGCCATCTCCATGGCCTTGCCATTACCAACTACTGATAGAGGGTGTCTCATATTTGAAATCCGCAGTTTCAGGATTCCTCGGATAAGCTCAGATTAGAGCTTAATATATGAATTAATACTGTACTTAACTAAGCTCGGATATTTAATATAATACTTGGTGATTTCTGAAAGTTCTTATTTCATATAGGTTGTTGGTACTCCCAATTACATGTGTCCTGAGCTCCTTGCTGATATACCTTATGGCTATAAATCCGACATATGGTCTCTTGGTAAGCTTTGTAATCCGATAAATTCACGTCTTTAATCTTAAATAGAACTAAAATTTTCTCATCTCTGTAAAAGGTTGCTGTATGTTTGAAGTCGCCGCACATCAACCGGCATTTAGAGCTCCTGTAAGTTTAAGCTTTGAGCTATTGAATTGCATCTATTGCTAAAATGAAACCTGATCAATTTAAACACACCTCCAATTGAACAGGATATGGCTGGACTTATCAATAAAATAAACAGATCCGCCATTTCTCCTCTCCCGATAGTCTATTCCTCTACATTGTAAGTCATTTCTTCCAAATTATGAAAAAAATTACATTATTTAGAACAAGCACAGTTTTTCTTCATTCTCGAATTCTCGTATGGTTAGTCGTTTGGTGCGAAATTATATACAGAGAGTTAGTTGAGATGATGGGTGGCTTCTTTTGCTGCAGGAAACAGATCATCAAGAGCATGCTAAGGAAGAATCCAGAACATAGACCAACAGTGAGTAGAAGTCTTCCCACTGTTATATATATAGGAAAGAGATCTACACGGCTCAGATCTGATATGAACTGTCTAAGTGGAAAAGAAAAAATGATTTTGCAACTTTTTTTTTGCTTTTTAGGTAACTGATCTGGGTCGTCCAGGTCTGGACAGACGCCTAGATTTAATACATCTGAGATTTGTATTGTAGGCTGCAGAGCTTCTAAGGCATCCTCACTTACAGCCGTACCTCCTTCAATGCCGAAATGCGGCATCTGTTTTTCTTCCAATATATCCTATAGTCAACTCGAAGGAAAAATCGCCAAGAAAATCACCGTCAGGAAAATCCACAACCAGCATTCAAGACCGAAAACTCAAAGAGACTAAATCCCTGAACTTACCGGATAATATCATTACTCCGTCGGAGATAAATGCTGATGTGAAACTCGAGGAGGATTCACCTAATAACGAAATACAAGCAATCACAGCTAGAACAGAAGACAAACTCGAAACGAAGTTAGTTGATCCTACTTGCTATACAGCTGAAGTATCCAATACAAATACTGATGATGGTGTAAGAGAGACAGAGGCTGAGAATACCTTTGAGAACGGACCAAATTCTCTGAATGAAGAACCTATTGCTGAAATTCTTCAGCAATTGCCAGTTATAGACATCAAGATTGTGAACTTCAATGATCCAAAGATGTTTTCCAATGGACGGGCCGCTGAAGAAGAAGCTGGAACAGAAGAAGAGGGCACTAAAGAAGACAAATGTTCATCATCAACCATTGATGAACCTGATATTGAACATAGATGCTTTATAAGGCCAGAAAGTACTGAAGAGAATAAAGGCAATAGAATAGACTCTGTGAACGATGACGGTATTCGTGCAAATGCGGTTCGAAGAGATATCTCGTTACTTAGAAAATTAACGGAAATAGACGGTGAGAATCAACCGAAAAACGAGTGGGGTAATACGAGTCAGCAAAGAGCCGATGCTCTTGAGTCTCTTCTGGAGCTATGTGCGAGGTTACTGAAGCAGGAGAAACTTGAAGAACTTGCTGGTGTGTTAAGACCATTTGGGGAAGAAGCTGTTTCTTCAAGAGAAACAGCAATTTGGTTAACAAAAAGCTTAATTTCTGCACAGAAGACTAATGGCGGATCTTAATTAATTTTTTGAGAGATGGTTTGATTGTTTATAGTTTTTGGAAATGTACAATAAGTTTTTTATTTGTGTTTTTTTTCATGACATGTATTTGTGTTTCATCCGTTGTTGTGTGATTCAACTTTTGAGATTTGGCAATAACATTTGTTTCTCTGGCAATTAAATTAGATATTGCTTTTTCGAAATACACATACATATTCTATTTTTAACGCAAATTTCTAGCGAAAAGTTCAGAACGAGACGTCACGGTTGAAACATACTTAAAAAATCACATTAAAGAGCAACAGAAACAGTTCTAATTTAATTTAATCAATTTACATTGATTTTAATTAGTATGATATTCACATACACTTACAAATCATTAGCATGAAATAATTTTTCCTCATATCTATATGTTCTGCAGAATTTCTGCAGAATATAGTCTCTTCAAGAAGCAGTCCCTTTAGATTCTTGAATATCCAACTGGTGCTCAGCGACCATAATACATGAGTCTGATTCCAAGGATGGGATTGAGCTCTTCTCCTTCCATACTGATTCCTTCGGTATATTGAGTGCGTCGGTTGTGCATTGAACATCCGGCATTATTCCAACCTGATCGATGTCATGACGTGCAGGCGATAGATACTTAGCTACCGTGACGAACAAAGCTGACCCGTCATGTAGCTCTGTGACACTCTGCAGCCAAAAGTAATGCACGGACTATGGCATATTAGAATATGCCAAAACATCAGAGGATTTAGTTGACAAAAGCACTCAGAGACGTCTTTTTTACATTATCCCCGTTAACATAAATTTTAATCCCAATATGGTGGGAGTTATAACCCGAAACCATCTTATTATAAATTATAGGATCGGGTTTTGTGCTATGATCGGGTTTTAATACGAAGATCAAGTTTTTGATTGGAGTTGGGATATATATACAGGACTGTTAATCTGATTCTTATTGATGGACTCTCTCTGAAAGATGGCAAATACTACTGAGCTTGTGAAGGGTGAATACCTGAATCTTTCCTTTGCCAAAGGTTTTGTTCCCGACAAGGATAGCCCGGCCATTGTCGTGGAGTGCCCCAGCTAAAATCTCACTTGCACTTGCACTTCCCTCGTTCACCTGTAGGGAATTACGTATAATTGCCAGTCATGATATCATATTCCTAAGATCCCTCTTTTCTATTTATAAACTTTCCTGTAATTTCTTCCTAGGATTTGGATCACTTATGTTTTACTTACAAGCACAACAAGCGGATCATGTGTTAAAGCATGACCATTAACCATGTTGATGGGTGACATATGCCCCTCCCTATCAATTGTATTCACCAGAGTTTCATCTCCATCTAGCCACATTTGGGCAACATCAAGTCCTGCTTTTACCAGCCCCCCCTAAAACATGTAGCAATCAACCAATTAGTGAAGTCACCGCAAGATTTTCCATAAACTGTAAAGAATTTCATTTTCATGTCCTTCATACATCTAAGTTCCAAACATAGCTGTAGCTAGGGAAAGTAAGATCAGAATATTACCGGATTATTCCGCAGATCAAGAATGTATGCCTGTACACCCTGATTTTCCATTTCATGAATTGCATTTTCCATGTCAACTGCAGCAGTCTACTTGATGTAGGGTAGCATAAAATTTTAAACCATTGGTTATCTCATAGATTTTGCAGTCATATAAGTGATTTATTCTATGGTAGAATTCGTAAGGGCCTTGCAATAAAGAGTTTTACCTGAGAGAAGGCTGACAATTTTACGTAACCAGTCTTTGACAACCGGCCATCTGGTGTTCTATGAGGGATAATGGTGCTTGATATTGGAGAAAGCTTGATGTACTCACGAGGTATTTTGACCTTCAATGAGAATGCATACGTATCCACTTCAGCTGATAATGATATTATGATGCAGAGATATGATTTTACAAGACATTAACAAAGAATTCCGTGCTTTAAACAGAATCAAGGAAGAACACCAAACCACTTATTATTGTTTTTTAATACCTCCCTGATGCTAGAGTCTCTTCCCGAATCCTCGACCTGGAAAGCAGAATTATTAATTAATAGCAATACTTCAGCAGTTAACAATTACTATGATCATATTCTCTCAAGCTGTATCATATAAGCAAGATATGATGATTTTGTACCCCCATTTTTAGTTATAAATTCAGCTCTGTCTTAGTCTACCCTGGTTGTAGGAAATAATTTATCTGATCACAAGTATTCAGCAGGACATACTTTGAAAATTTATAATGGGGAATATAATAGATTTTAGTTTGTGAACTAAACCATGCTTAGAGGATCTAATCTGGAACATCAATAAATAATCTGACATCAGATATGATTAACACTTCACCATGAAGCATCCAGATTGAAATCATTTCAGTTTGATGTACAAATGGACTGCATTAACATATTTCTAATGACGGCCAAAAAATGACTGCCAGCATATAGTCAGTAGTTTGCAGAGCGAGAGGATGCAATCTCACCAGGTTGCACAAAAGTTCTATTAAAGCATGTCAACATGTGACATAATACCAATTTGAGATATCAAATCAGAGTTGATAATTACACTCTGGACTTTTACTGTAACCGTCGTTCCAACGCGTCCTCTAAGCTTCTGTGCTGCTGCTTCACTATCAATGCCATCAAGCCTCTCCCCTGATGTCGCACAATAACTTTAGTTAGTTTGAGCATGTGATAAATAGATCATAAGATTCATAATCGATTCTGTATAGGGTGAAATCTCATTCTATTATTATCTAGTTCTGCAGATATCCTCAGCTAGATCCTTGAAAATACAGAGAACAGTGCATGATGCTTTGATGTAAGGAACAAGGTCCCATCTGAATTTTAATAGATTTTCAACCTTCAGGTACTATAAACTTGGGTAGCAATTTCCCCTAGAATATAAAATTATAAGTGACTCTTTACACAAGTTGGAAATATGGATGTCTAAGCACAATGGTTGAAGACTTATCGAACTAGTGTAGAAAATGGTAAGATGTATAAAGAATGTACCATTAATTTCAACAAGCTCATCTCCTTCGTGTATACCAGCGCGAGCGGCCGGGCTATCTTCTATGCAGGATAAAACAATCTGCATTGTTAACCCAAAACAACGGAAGATTCAATTTTATATTAGAACAACCATGATATAATTTGCTCAAAGTCACTAACCAAATGACCAGTTCTTGGTTCAATATTTATGAAGAGGCCAACTCCTTGCAGATTGCCGTCACTTCCGATTCTAAAACTTTGGTATTCCTGTATCTGGAAATTCTAGTTAGAATACAAACTGATCTTCTCAATATTAAAAATCATCCTACAATAGTTAAAGAAGTAAAAGTCTTGAAGCCCAACAACAATAATATGATGATCCAAGAGCACAACACAATTCAACCGGCAATCGACCATGATTTTAAACAATCACCAGCTTAGCCAGTCTAAAGTTTACATTAGAATTTGAGAAAGTAACAGTGACAAGACCTTTGGGCTGATTATCCGAGTAAAAGGGTCTCCAAGAGTAGAGAGCATCGTACTAATTTTCTTATATGCTGCATCAGCTGATCTTAGGGGAAACATTTCCACCATCGTCTGCTGCAACTTTGAATCCCAATCTGCAAAATGGAAAACCATCCTTATTTTATGCAAATATATTACTGCATGAGATTGGATTAACTACTTTAAATAATTGTACATAATTCTTCAATGATTCCAACAGTATTCTTTATTACGCTTTTAGACAAAGATAAAAGGAATAAATATACTACTTCTCAGAATGTTTCTCAATAAGGAATCAACACGAATTCAAATATCACGCTCTTATACCTTGATGATTGAAAGTTGGGTCAACGAACGTTTCTCTAATCAAGCCCCAAGCCTCAACTAGAGTTCTTTGCACTGTATTCACCTAACAAAGAACAGTATTAACTCAGCAAAACCCATCAAAGCTCAAATTCAGCTAAATTAAAAAAATTATATTAACGTGTTCAATAAACAAGCAGAACAACCACAAGAACGAAGAAAACACAAATTAGGTCACCTCAGGAGCACGCGAAACGGGAAACGCGACAGTGAGGGACTCAGCAAGAGCAGGGGAATCGCAGCAGACAGAAACCATAGTAGCTGCCGCAGCGAAACCCAAAACACCATTACCAATCGATTGCACCAATTTCCTACTGCTAGATTGAGTCACAGACTCCGTCCTATACCAAGCACAAGGCAGCAACACCCTCAAATTTTGGCTTCCGCGGCGATTGAAGCGCGAAAGGCGATGGAAGCTAACATGACACGAAGCATTGTTATGGGAGTATATTGTTGAAACTGGAGAATAATGGGTTGGCTTCAGATCCAAGCTGGGTCGCAGAAGAGACTCCATTGATGCTTGAAGTTGAAAATGTGAAGCTGAAGAAACGAAGTTTTCTCATTTTCTGAGTGTTGACCGTTACTAAGAAAAAGAATTGGTTGTTGGGATTCTAGTGGTGGGTCCTAACATGAATCTTTTGAAGTATGTGGCTCTGAGATCCACTGCGTTGCGTATGATAATAGATTCAATCACAGCCTCACGTTTTTCTTACACGTGAACAAGGAATTTAGCTCATACTCTCTACTTATTTTCATCTATTTAAATTAATTTTCTCAATAATATCAAAGCCAATGAATTTCCATCAAAAGTAAAGACTGGTTTTCCACAAAACTACAAATAATGGAAGCATTATTGGTTTTCAAAATAAGTAAGTTTAACTAATTAACACAGCTCGTACCATTGTTATGTTATACTATTTTATCAGCAACTGTGTTTAGGTTCAATTTCATCAGCAAAAATCCGTAGGGCCTTTGGCATAGCCTTATCATATAAATAATTAGTTAGAATGACACTTAGATCATAGTAGTTGCAAGAATGACCCACCAACTAATATAACTCACTAACTAAAATAGCAAGTATCGAACTAGCCTCAAACCGTTGTCTCTCCCATCTCACTCTCTCTCAATGATTTCCACCGAGACATCGCCGCCTCACACCTCTCTGTTAGACACCATCATCGGTTTACTCAAGGGGTAAAAAATTAATTGATTGATTTTTGGTTCTTGGCTCTGTTCTTAGGCCCTCCGTTACTATTAGTTCTTGGCCCTGGAATCAATTGATTTTTTGTTCTTAATTTCTAGACTTTATTTTTGTTGTTTGGATACCTTTGATGCTTAAGTTTGTTTTCATAGTGGAATTTTACATTATTAACGCCTTTGTTGTCTAGTTTCTAGACATGGAATCAACTTGCTTTATATATAGTATTCTTATTGGCCATTGAAAAACAACCCAACTGCATGCGTGCTTTTCTACTTTTTAAATCTCAAAATAGTGTTAGCCATTGAAAAATAGCATATGGGTATCAAGCAAAGAGGAAAATTTATTATCTGAATTATCTTTTTATTGCCTCAAGCTTTTACGGGACAAAAGGGTGAGAAAATGGGAGAAACTGAAGGGTATTTCTAGGCAAAGTTAATTGCAATGACGCTTTTTACAACTTTTTTTCCCTTTGGATTTCTTAAACTCCAATGCAAAGCATATAAGCAACTTTCTTGTAATAACAATTAACTGGAAGCCTTTTGGTCTAATGTAACTTTTTTTGTTGTGTTATACTTTGCTTTTGAACTTGTTCTCTTGGAGAAGCAGTCATTTGCAACCTGAGTTATAATCAATTTGATTAAGTCAAGCGATTGTTTGATAAATCTCTTTCCATCAGTAAATGATCTCTCTTTGTTGTTTGCCAGTGAACCCAAATTTTTGTATCAAAACCCAATATATCTTAAGGATATCATATCACTAAGAGAACTAAGGATATTATATAGCTGGTAAGCACATAGTTAACATGTTTGTCAGCAATATGTTTACAATGTTCAATCATATTATAAATGAATATTTGTTATTTGCAACATTGCAAGTATGGACATTGTTGATCCACTTTAAAACTGATGAGTGCAGGTTAACTTGTTGGAAATTTAGATAGAGGGAAAGTAATTATGACCAAGGCTGTAACAAATGAAGTAGGTCTGTAAATATATTTTACATCATGTAAATACCTCCCCTACATAAAATATAATATGTTTTTACTGTTTTTCAGATGCTCGTATTTGAGCCACCATCCTTCCATATTCTTTCACAAGAGACGATGCAATACCTAGACCATATTTTGAAAGATGTTTGATATATTTAGAAAGTTTAAAAAACTAGCATAAATTTTTAGATATTTGGATGTATGAATATTTGAATGTTTAGAACGATATTTAGATGCTGGATATAAATTAGTTGAGGTAGATGACTAGTACTTCGTTGATATTTTGTTGAAGCTATGGTTATGAGATGCTCGTATCTGAACGTTTTTAACTTTATTTTTTAATAACATGTTTATAGATATCGTTAATATTACATCTCTATAATCCATATGTCAAAAAATATATTTTTTAACTTTTCTTACATATAATTAACGAAAATATTAACTATTGAAATAACACGAAGACAATGTCAAAGTTAATTACAATTTAGTAAAATCTATATGTATTTCAAGGAAAAAAAACATAGAAGGCAGTAACAAATATGCAACAAAATACACTGCATCTCCAGACTAAACATGTTAAAAATATGTTTATGACCCGTAAACATATATTTAACTAGACATATTTTTTATTCAAAATAAAAGAGAGTAAGAGTATGATGTAGATAATTCTCATACTTCCAAAACAAGATAGAAATGGTCAAAACAAACATTTTTAATGAGAAGAACTAGAAGCTAAATTTTAAACATGTTTTGAAATTTTCTAACATATAATTAACGAAATATTGTTACTGTTGAAATATCACGAAGACAATATCAAAATCAATTACAATTTAGTAAAATCTATATGTATTTCAAAGAATAAAATATAAAATGCAGTAACAAATATGCAGTAAAGTACAGTGCATCTCCAGACACACGGTCAAAAAAATGTTTATGACTCGTATACATATATTTAACCATAGATATTTTTTATTAAAAATAAAAGAGAGAGTAAGAGTATGTTGCAGAGAGGACACTTGATATTCTATGCACAGTGGTTGCTCACGCTTCCAATGAAAGCCCTGTAATTTTTATATTTACCATTGCCACTCTTTAATTTATCATTATTACACATAATATCCATAGACATTGTTATACTTTTTATTATGACACTCAAGACAATCGGTCGACTACAGTGGGACATACCTTTTGATGTGACCGTAACCATGAAAAAGCTAAGAAATGAACAATCTAACACAACTGTAGTCCATTAAATAGGTGGACTACAGTGGGAATCACCGAACGTCATGGCATATCATGATTGTAGCGACCGTTACATCGCGATAAAGGGCGCGACGACAGTGGATCAGACTATGACCACTATATCGGATGACAACGGTATCGAAAGGCTCTAATAACATTGTGAAAAATGAAGCTAATTGTTTAGAATCTCCATCCCCTGCAACCAATTTTTGCCCATGGACGAATAGAAGAATATTCTGCAAATTGTTGAGATTTGGTTGAGGAAGAACACATTTTTCAATTAGTTAATGCTATTTTAAATATGTTTTTGAAGGAAGTAAAGGGCAAAATAGTAACTATGCTATTAACTTAAACATTTCTAAATTAAACAGGGGTATTGTTACATGTAATAGATTTGAGGGTTATTGTTGCATATTATTTAGTAAAGAGAGTCATCTACTATAATTTTCAAATTCCTTAACCTCAAATCACTGCAACCAGTGTCTGTAAGCTAATCCACCACCACCCTTTTGTAATTGGAGTCCACATCAGATAGGGTTTCTCTATAGTTGAGCATCCAATAATAGATGGAAGCTCAATCCACCACCACCCTTTTGTAATTTGAGTCCACATCAGATAGGGTTTCTCTATAGTTGAGCATCCAATAATAGATGGAAGCTTGACGGATGTGAATTATCTAATCTGATCTAGATGGTCTAGATTACACCAATTGAACTATAAAGAATTTTTTTTCATCTTTTTTCCGCTTTTTAAGGAGCCGATATGAACTTATAAATCTGAATGAACGAAGCAAATGGAATTTCTCCTCTGTTATTGGAGATGAAAGCTAGAGGATCCACATCCCCTCACTTCATTAATAAGAAGAAGAAAGATGTGTCCAACAAAGTATATCAACTACATTGTGTATTGTACTTACCAGACATGCATTTTATGGGAAACAAGTGTTGCTCAAATTTAAAAAATATATTGACTACTTTTGAATTTATTTTATATTATAAATTTATTTTATTTAATTTATGATCTGTCTATTTTTAAAACAGACGAATTATATGCAACATCTACTCCTATTTTATGTTGCCTTTTTACCTACCACCCAAATACATACTTGAGACTGTCACTTTGGTTAATCTCTCTCTCTCTCTCTTCCTGATCTCTACTAATTCACTTCTAGAATAAAAAAACCCTCGCTTAAGCTTATCACATCACAACAATGAACAAACACATATGACATTTTTTACCTTTCAAAATACAACATTTTTACATTTTAGTAAATGACAATGCGAGATGAAAGATAAACGAGAGAAGAGAGAAACTTTTTTTTTCCTTTTTCCTCTTTCCTTAATCTCTCTCAACCCAGTACTGATACTGCGATAGAATGTTCCCTATGTATACAAATAACTTATACAAAATAAAAGTACCTGTTGGTAATGAAAAATATGAATCCAATTCATATATACTGCAAACTCAATTAGAACATTAGATTATAAACTCCATTAAACATACAAAAACTCTCCCTACATGGCTTTCCTAATTTTCAATTTCTACATTTCTTAAAGACACTTACACACAAAAAAGTACTTCAAATAAAAACTAATATGTAGATAAACAACATTTAGCGCATGGAATCATTATCATGTTGATCAACTTCAGAAAAAGCAGGCTCATCATCATCATCATCATGATCTTGATCAAACCCATCATCAATACCATAAGCAGCATGATCAATCCCAAAAGCTTTAATATGATCTTTAAGTGATCTCTTATGCTTAAAATCAGACCCACAAATACAATACCAAAGTTTGCCACAATTTTTCTCATGAGTTCTCCAATCTCCTTTCACAGCAAAGGCTTTCCCACATTTCCTACACATGAAGGGTTTGATTCCATGCTTCCTTTTGTAATGAGTTTGAAGAGTCCTAAAATCTTTGAGTGGTTTGGCTCTTGGATGATCAATGTTGTTCTTGCACCCTGGTGAACAACAATAGCATGGTAGCCTTAGCATTCCTGTTGGTTGTGTTCCTCTTAGTGATTCTGGACCTTTTCTGTACTCTGATCCATGTCCCCACATGTGCATCTGCATGCATATTTTAATTTGTAACGCACAGATAATTGAGTAGTTTCCGTTGTATAATTCATATTATCAATAGTCTCATTCTTTACGCGTATATATACATAAATATGTAATAGATAATTAAGAAACAAATTATGCTTTTAAGCGTGATTTGAAAATGGTCTCACACTAAATATGTGCCTTGTCAAAGTATCGCACACCACCACGGCCCTGACATATATAACTTTATCGGTTAACAACATGACATAATATTTATGTATAAATGCATCAACTGGAAGGCCAAAGAATATATGTGTATATATATATATATGTGTGTGTGTGTATTAGCTAAAAAAGAATATATAATGACCCATTAATGAAGCACATAAGCTAATAAATTGAGTTTTAGACATTCATTAATTATTAAAAAAACTGGTTAGTAATTATTAACTGAGAATTATTTATAATAGTAGTACAATGACGTGGCTAGTTAGAAAAATTATCAGTTAAAAAAGTGACATTCTTTTAACCTTTTCAAGAAGGCCTAAAACAAACACATATATATACTCTTTTAAATTGAGTATATATATGTTATTGGATCATGATCATGTTATATCTTAGCTATCTCTGGTAAAAAACTGGAAGGTTTTAAGTTAATCTCTGTAAGTACAACTTTCTGCATGTCAAAACATGAAGAGCACACAGACATTAAAATAGTAAAAAAAAGCATAAGGAACGTTGTAATTTTGTCTGTCTTGTTCAATCACATAAAGTTGAGCCTCTGATCACCTCTCTTCACAATTTGTAACTCTGACCCACTAAATATTATTAATAAAAAGAGACAGCTTTGGAACATATCTAACCAAAAGATAACAATTTAAGAATCAAATCTGCCATCTTTTTTAGTCTTCTGTTTTCTTTTCTATTTTCTCGGGAAAATAGAAAAGAAAACAAAGCTTGTAACAGAAAAGAGAAGGAAAGTGAAGTTTTCTTCCTTTTTTTTTTTTTTGAAAGTGAAGATTTGGGAGATCAGAAATGTTGGCGTTTATATATATTATGGAGTATCTTTTTCACATAGACATAATTATAGGTATCAAAATCTTGAAGTTTTTCTAATATTCCTCAAAATATCTTCACTGTTATGTGCTACTAAAACGTGACAAGCAAATCAAACATGTAGAGGAGTAAACCTAATTTTCAAAGGTTTCATGCCAGGGAAATCTTCTTGCATGTTTTAGATATATATAGCTAAATACTTAGACTAATAAATTAAAAAAATATTTATAGTAATAAACGTGACAATCAAACACGCACGTGGAGGAGTATTTGTTTTTAAAATAAGGTTAGGTTGAGAGGTCAGAAATTCACCTGCATGTTGTTATATCTGTTGAAGGTTTTACAACAAACTGGACAAGAGAACTGTGTAGGACCAATGAGAATCTGAGAAGGGGTAGGGATCCAATACTGACCCTTGATAAGCCTACTAATAGACAGCCCAGAACTATCACCATCACCATCACCATGATCTTTGCTGGTACTAATCTCAGATGCAGAAAAATCAGATATTACAGAAGTCATCTCAACACTGCTACGACTTGGCAAACCAATACGAAGAGCAACACTAACGCCCGAAACACCGTCGTTGTTGTCATCGTAATCTTCTAATAACATTTTGTGTTTGTTGATTTTATCAATATCCATAGGAGAAGTAGAGAAAGAATTATCTTTTTCTTCTTGATATATAGGGTTTAGGGTTAGGAGAGGAAGGGGTAGTTGATTAAGAGGAGGAGATTGAGAATGAGATTGTGAAGAAGGTTGGTTTTGGTTAATGAAGAAGTTGTGGGTATAAGAGGAATAAGGTTGAGGTTCTGGGTAAGGAGGAGGAGGAGGTCTAGGATTTGAATAAGGTGGGTAATAGTGGATTATAGGGTTGAATTTGAAGTGACTTGAAAAGAAATTTGAGAAAGGATCAGTCATCTTGAAAAGTAGGCCTATGAGTGTTTGTTTGGATGAGTGTTTGTTTGGATGAATAGTATGTCTCTCTTTGATATGGATTTGCTTTTTTATAGAGAGAAAAGATAGAGAGAGTAAAAGATGACTGAAAGGAAGTGGACAAAGAAAATAATTTGTTACATATTACTCAAGCAATATAATCTCAGTTCACACCTTTTCGATTATAAGTATATGATGAGCTTAATTATTTGTGTCACCGGTGTTGTCATGATCAATAACGCGTGGTTATCTAATTAAAAACTATAACGTAATAAATTATATTTATTTAAACATATCAAATATGGATCATAGACTTCAAGGTATAGTAAATGCTCATGGTATATAGTTTTGCCATATCATAATAAACAAATTTGAAAGTTTATAGACTCAGGTGAAAGTGAGTACATACTTTAGGAGAATTATATTGTGCTAATTTCACTTTAACATAATTTTTCATGAGTTTTGTGATCAATGAGAAAAGGGTTTGGAGTTGTAAAGGGAGAATGGTCAGAAATAGCGATTGGAGAAGTCATCCATCCCAAAAATGTAGTTATTTTTAGTGGAATACTACAAAATTTATAATGGTAAAAAAATAAATTAAGAAGAAAAGGATTAGGGTTTGAGTTAAAAGCGGTTTAATTGAGTCTTCAACTGTAAAACATGAAAACAAAAAAGGGACAAAGAAAGGAAGAGGGAAGTTGCTCTATCTTTAACAAAACCCAAACATTTCCATCGGCATATGAGCTCTCTGGTCGGCTCTCTATTTCCTGTTTTCTTTCTCCACGTTGTCCCAAGTCTCCCACATCTCTCTCTCTCTCTCTCTCTCTCTCTCTCTCTCTCTCTCTCCCTCTCTCTATCTCTAATTACATATATTGTTAGAATTTGGTGTATATAATTTACAAAATAAGATGGTTTATGAGTTGATAATTACTTTGTTTAAGCTACGTACTACACAGCTCATATCTTCATAGAATTTATAAATTCTGATAAAAAAATTGGTGCATATAATTTCTAATTGAATAATTAGATTTCATAAGATCTGAGGTTTGTTCATATATCCGAAAGAGATTAGGGTAATGGATTTATAAAGAAGAGATTATATCAATTAGTTTTGAATTAACTATATATACTATGTGGAGAGAATAGAACACTGACGTACAATGTGTCAAGGCTTAATTGTAGTCTCTCTAGCAGAGACCTGCTTCATTGTATGTCGGACAAGTGTGAGTGTGCATAGTAACTTAAATGGGTAAGAAAGGAAAAGCCAATACTTAAGTTAGAGTAATTTCTCACTCAAAGAGTAATTTAAAAGTATATGTAGTAATGCCTATGCACTGCACATAAGTTATTTGACTAATCAAGCCAAATGGGGTCCAAATAAGTCCAAATAGGGTTAAATTATAGGATCATACACCTTCCAAATTTGTGAGTTGTTGTCAACTTGATCGATCGGTTCTCACCCTTTTCATCTTTCTCGATTTCGTTTCTACATTTTGAAAGTGTTTTTTGTCGAAAGAACTCTTTAAAAAGACATTGCTGGCTCATAGTAAACAGCTAGTACCAGCATATTATCATATTTAGTTGGTCCTATTAATGTGGAATACTCATATATATTTTACACGTAGAGAGAGACATGTTAGAGGGAGGGAGGGAGNNNGAGAGAGAGAGAGAGAGAGAGAGAGAGAGAGTACGTAGATTGGACGTTGTAGAGCATGGTCATAAAAGGGAAACGTAAAGGGCCTTTTAAGTTGTAAAAGAGGTATATTTATCTTAAAAATATGTGGTCATAGAAAAGAATGATAGTAACTTAATTATAGGCTTTTTGGTTTTGGAATTGGATCTATCTCTTTCACTCACAAATTTAAAGCTAATTAAGCCAACACCAATTTCAACTTTTCCTTTTCCCTAAAGATTAAATAGATTTAACACTCATGGAATCTCTATTAATTGACGCAAATTAAGTCTCACAATTTAATTAAACACATGAAATTGTGAGCTCAATCATCTTGCCCTAATTAAATTTTTATTAATTTCTCTCCATCTCTCTTCATATTTTATGAGAATATACACAGTACTTGTACATATATTCACTGTAAGCACAGTTATCAATGGAATGTTTAACATATAGAAAGAAAATTTCTTTGGAGTTTGTAAAAAATAAAAAGGTTAAAAATAGAAAAGTTGCTAAGAGTAAATCCAACACCTAACCGCAATTTAAGTACATGGAGATTGACATGGAGGGAAACCCAATACACAATGGGTTGTGTTATTCTTGTAAAATAACGTGATTCATTTTTCTCTCATTTTTTTTACTTCTGTAGGAGATATTAATGCATTAATCGATATTAATGCATTAATCATATAACACAAGAAATTAATTTTTGAAAAATAAACATCTATCTATCTATACTACATTAAAAACTTTGAAAGGGACTTAAAAGGAGATAAAAATTTTATTTCCTTTTCACCCGTTGATCTTAAAATATAATACAAATAAGACATTTCACTAATTTTTCATTTTATTTTTTATTCAATAATTTTTTTTATAATTAGTAAATTAAATATTTTGATAAATTATGTAATTAGTAAGGTGAATATCAGTAAAGATTTATTTATGTTAAAGTCTCATAAAATATAACACAAATTAGATATTTTACTTATTTCTCATTTAATTAATTTTATAAATTTTTATTTTCTATTCAATAACTTTTTATTTATAGTTAGTAAATTAGATATTTTGATAATATTATTTAATTAGTAATGCTAATATCAGTAAAGATTGATTTGTGTTAAAGTCTCACAAAATATAATATAAATTAGACATTTCACTTATTTCTCGTTTAATTAATTTAATGAATTTTTATTTTCTATTCAATAGTTATTTGTTTAGAGTTAGTAAAATTAAATATTTTGATAATATATTGTGTAATTAGTATTGTGAATATCAGTAACGACTGATTTTAAGATTTTTTTTGCAACCAAAAACTATTTTACGTCAATAATAATGTGTTCATTAGAAATTGATTAATAAAATATTATGTAATATTTATATTTTTCTAAACGGGAAAATCATAAATGCATTCGTACAGGACATTAATTTCTTAATCCGAGAAATGATCTCTTAATATAATATAATTATTTCTTAAGATTTTTAACAAATTAATACAATAAATCATTTTCTTATACTATTCAAAGAGCACTACAATTTTAATATTATAAATAAACTATTATTATTACTATTTTAATTTTAGTTTAGATTAGTTTTTAAAGATGATGTATTTATTTGAACGTTAATATCAATTTTAGATTCTATATATATATTAAATTGGTTAAACACGTGCGACGCTTGTACTTTTCGATTAATTAAAAAAATAATTTTCAATTAAAATTAATGATTCAAATTATTAAACATAATTATATTTCATGTTAACTCCTAACACCACATAATTAATAATCTGTTTATATGTTGACCACCAATTACAAAGGTCTCATTCTCTACGTTTCTTTTACTCAATTTCCAAAGCATGATGTCTTTTATATAGACACTTCCAAGAGAGCACGAATGTGGGTTGTATTTGTTTAAGTATCAAGAAAACCAAACAACGCGTTGAGTTTCCATATGTCAATGTCTTGTTTTGACAGTTCCAGACATGTTTGTTCTTCATTTTGCAAATCCCCGTACTTTCCTTGCCAAACAATTTTTTCCATATTTCTTTTTTATTTGTTGCTGTTTATTTTATTGCTTTTTAGTTTTTTTTTCAAGGCAAAGTAATGTAGCTAATTAAGTTATATGGCGGGAGTGAATTCTTGATAAGATGAATTGGCTCACTTGATTAAGCATTCACACATATATTTTATAAATCGTGAGTTCGAGTTATATCTCTCAATTCTCCTTAGAATTTTTAATGTAATTTTGACAAAAAAAATCGTAGAACCCCCTCTATTTTACTTCAAAATCAATTCACCCTCTAAACTTTGTCATCTTCCCTATTGACCATTCAATTTTATTCATCTATCGCAAAACCCCATTTGACTTTCAAATGGCTGTTAATTCGACATATGTATGGCACATGACTAATTTTTTCTAATTTTACCATTTTCTTCAACCTTATAAACTACCAATTCTCATGTTTTATTATCCAAAATCAACCACAATTGTATCTTCATCTCTTTAAGGTTCAGTTTTGATTTTCATCAATCATTTTTATTTTTTCTTCATGAATAAATTAGGCTTTATTTCTAATTGATATTCTAACAAATTTTTACACTTTTTCTTTTATTGAAAAATGACTCCATCAAGCAGTACTTCTGTTTCTAGAGAGTTAAGAAGGCTTTGTTATCTAGAAACAAAAGCATTGGTGGCAATATAGGACCAGATCCATGAATTCCCATGTAACATGCAGTGACAAGAGCATGTATGATAATATGGGGTCGGATCAAATCAGATCCCATGAGTAGCTGTGCGGGTCTTGCACGCCCATGACAACTTGAGTCCAACAGAGACTCCTCACAAGCCGCCTGAGACGCTCCATCTCTAAGTAAAATCTCAAGGATCTCAATATGGCATTCCCCCGCAGCTGTTGTTGTGGAGTACCCCATGAAAAGTTTCTGGTTCACATCAGTTTTGCTGCTCTATATTTCAAAAATATGCTCCACGTTTAGTAAATTGAAGAGTGCATTCAGTAATCGTTCTTGTGAATTAAATATAATTAAGAACCAGAATACACTACAAGAAAAATAGTTTTTTTTTCGACAGTTTTACGGCGACGGTTATGCCAATTGCCGGTAAAAAAACCGTCAAAACTATTGGCGGTTGTTTTTAAAAACCACCGTCAAATATTTTACTTTTTGTGACGGTTTTAAAAACACCGCTAAATAACCTTTAAATCCCTAATTTTTCCTTTCGCCCAAAACCGCGCGATCTCCCCCTCTCTTTGTGCATCAGCGAACCTCCGCGCTCCTCCACCGCGAGCTCCTCCACGATCTACATGTACATACTTACATACTCGATTCTCGCCCAAACCAGCGCGATCTTCCTCTCTCTCTCTCTCTCTGTGCACAGGCATATGAAAACAACCATTAAATGATAGAAGATTAAGCCAAAGCTGATCCAAGTTTAGACATGGGTTTGGCAAAAAATAGAAGATTTTTTTAACAAAAAGAGAGAAATATATGATCCATCTAGCCTTAAGATTTTCCCCTCTTCCCCCTGGACTTTTTACAAAAGCTTTTCTCTCTATATCTTTGCTCCAACAAGCAGCCTCAAACATGATTCAATCATTGACATACATTCGGTCCATATCATAGTTTGTTGGGTTATGCTTATTTTTGGTTTTCAACCCCGCTTGATAATAAGCTTGTGTTTCTGCCTGATAATATTTATTGACTGTGCTCGTAAATAATCCATTTGGGTAAAAGAATGTTGAGGCTTAAACACACATTTATATTATTTTTAAAGTATATATACTTAGCTATGTTATCTAAAAATGAGAAATGGTGCTTTTGGTTCATTTCTGCCAAAGACTATAAATGAAGTTTCTTTTCTACTAGAAATTGTGAATATTGCTACTTGAACTCATGACATCTTCATGTGGGTGTGAGAGTTTAATTAATCATTGTGTCAACTCATGTAATCTAATTAAGAATATAGTTAATTATTTATTGTAATTTTCCAAATTTTTAGTTTATTTAATTTAATAGTCAAATAGTTAGAATATTGATAAGATATGTCTCTCTTTGATAATGTTATTATCTATTTTGTTGTGCAAGTATAACCATCATGGTCCGTGGTAGACGTTTGCACGTAACTGATGATGAATCTGTTGGTGATCAAGATCCACCATGCGACGCTCCCACTGAATTAACAGGTATAACATTTATTTTATATTTCATACAAACCTTTGTTCTTATTCATATAATGTCTAACATATAAAAATAATGTTTTACACGTAAGTGAATCCTCCTCCTCTAGGTGAAAGGTTCGTGGTTGGACACGATTAGCTCATATATGGAATCTACCTGAAGGGAAGAAAGTGAAAGTTGAATTGAACGCATCAGGACAACCGATCAAGGATCAAGCATCTATGTATACGAGCATTTTGGCTTCACTAGGACGCACCTACGATCTATTGTTGATCACCTACGAAAATTGGAAGAAAGTGTCCGAAATGTACAAGAACTTAGTATGGGATATTGTGAAGGTATAAATACTTATTTGTAATTATCTTTTCCATTATGTATTTATTAACTATACCTTTGTATTTTTCAGAGTAAATGGGAAGTTACCAACGTTTACAAAAAATTTTCATTGTCTTCAATCAATAAGAGTTGAAAGGATGGAAAAAGTAAATTGAGAATAGTGAACATGACAAAATATTTGAGCGAAGAAAAATGCCTAAGACATAAACCTGAGAAATTTTCACGAGATTAGTGGAATGTTGTTGTCCATTTTTTGTTCTCTTCTGAAAGAATGGTATTTTACAATATTTTCTTTTGATATTGAATTTTGTTTATTATGTAGAATAAATATTAATTTTATTTCTCAAATAACAAGCTCGTAGTGAAACAAATACTGCGGTATGAGCAAAACAAAGTATACATCATTCTTTGGGAAGAAAAAACTATGCTAAAAATAAGATGAAATGGTACGTAAATCTTTTTTATTATAAGTAATATTTTTGTTTTTAGTATTGTAATCAAAATATAATTTTTTAAACGTAATGATAGACAGATGTGTTGGGGAGAGAGCCCAATACGGTCGAACTGTTCATAGAAATGCATAAACGCAAAGATGGAAATTGGGTAGATCAAGAATCTACTTTTAGAGCTGTAAGAATGATTTTTAAGTCTATATTTGTCAATATTTTTTATTTTTTAACTATATTTGTCACATATGCGATTGAATTACTTATTTGTGTTGTAGGAGAAAATGCTAGAACTTTTGGTAACCCCTAGAGATGCATTTTCTAAAGTTACGGGTCTAGAGCATCCTAGACGAGTCCGTGGAATGAGACTAGATCCAACTCCCACTAGTGTATTTGGATCGCAGATCAGCCGCCAGTTTTCTGAAGAGTCTTTCGTTCCATGCGCAAAACATGAGAGAGTTAAGTCACATGTCCATGAACTTCAAGATAGTCAAGTTCAACTACAATCACAAATGGCGTACCTTATGAAAATGATGCAAGCTTCATTCTCATTCCCCGACGGTGATCATGTAAGATTTTTAAGAATATATACTTTACGTAATTATAAATTATGTTTATTCCAACATTAATACTAAGTTTGTTCATTTTTATGTGTTTATAGGATTTTGGAGATCTTCCATCAACTTCATGATCTCATAAAGTTCAGTGACAATGAAAAATACTATATTTGCTTAAGTTTGAACTTATATTATTTTGTCTTTAGAAATTGTGAATGTTTCAATTGATGAATTCTGAATCTTTAAAATTTGTGAATGTTAAAAATTTGTGAACGTTTAAAATGCAAGAATTTGTGAATATTTGACTTGCTCTGAAGCGTTGGAATTTTTGTATTGATATATTCTGAAATCTCTGGTATAGAATGCTTTCTGAAACAAGTATTTTTGAAAATTATGGGATGTTAAAATACAGAAAAAATTCTGGCCAAAATTAATCTTTTTGGCAGCGGTTTTGGAACCTATAGAAACCATTTAAAACCGCCGGTAAAGATTTTTTTTTTTCAGTTTCTCGGCATTTGGCGGCGGTATGAACCCAACTAAATACTCTTTACCGGCGGTTTTAAACCACCGTGAATTAGAAAAAAACCATTGGTAAAAACCGCCGGGAAAGATATTTTCTTTTAGTTTATGGGCATGTGACGACGGTTTGAACCGCTACTAAATAGTCTTTATCGGTAGTAAAGAGAAAGAAAACCACCGGAAAAGACCCCTTTTGCCGGCGGTCCTCCAACAGTTAGGATAACCACCACAAAAAACCTTTGCGGTGGTGGATACGGCGGCAGTTTAAAAACCGCCGCAATAGATGAATAAAATCACCGTCATAAGCTATTTTTCTTGTAGTGACATGTGTTTACTTGCAATATAATTTTCTACACATAGGAAAATAGACAACAAGTTGAGTATGATAGACAAAGAAGCATGGTAGATGTTATGCTTATTCAGTACATATGTTTATAGATATATGACAAGGGGGATATATCATAGGTGTAATGTTGTCTACTTTTGGTGGGCATCCAAATTTATCACAAGAAACCTAACATGATTTCCTAAACCAGTAACGACTAAATAACCTACTGAAAAACCATTTAAAAAAAAATCTCTTCCAATCACTTTATCATTCCCATTGTAATCTAGAAACATAAGTACTGCTTGATGAAATCATTTTCCGTAAAAGAAAAACTGTAAAAATTTGGTAGAAAACCAATTAGAAAATATAACCCAAATTGTTGATGAAGGAGAAAGTTGATGAAAACAGAAATTGAACCTTTAGAAGATGAAGATGCAACTGTGGCTGATTTTGGATGAAAAAACATGGGAATGGGTAACTTATAAGGTTAAAAAATGGGTAAAATTGAGAAAAAAATTGGCATATGTCATGCATGTGCTGAATTAACAGTCATTTGAAAGTCAGAGGGATTTTGTGATGGAGAGAGAAAATTAAAGACCAATAAGGAAGAGGATAAAGTTTAGGAGGGTAAGTTGATTTTACAGTAAAGTACAATGGGGTTTTAGGGTATTGAACCTATAATACAATAAGGAGATAACATGAAGCAGCATTGAGTTTTTCACGCGTATTGTAAGAGTACAAAAAAATTCTCAGTAATATATGGTTGGTTTAATGGCTAAAATTCATTTTATTCTCACTCAATACTTGTGTTGGGTTGGATTTTACAAGTATAATTAATGTCGGGAAAGATTAATTGTGAAATTTTATTTACTCTCATATGACAGTATTGTTACAAGTACGTGTTTACATATACCATAACAAAAGACACAAATATGCATTTAAAATATTTCTTTAGAAAATTTATTTACTCTCATGTTATTCGAACATAATACTATTAGCAGGGTCCTCTTTCAATGCTGGCAATTTTTTTCCGAGCATTGATGCTGGGATTAATCCTAGCCGTAGGATATGGCTAGATTAATCCCAACCATTAGATGGTTTTCAATTTTAGTTTCTTTTGAAACCGGTAGAATAGGTTTCCATCTCGTTCATCTCTCCACTTTTCCTTTCTTCAACGTAAAAAATAGGACACCCAATATCGAAAGCATGATTTCTCCTCCAACCTCCAACGTGAAACATGATTTCTTCTTCTTCACCAAACTCAAGCTTTGTATCTTTGTCGTGGTGCTTTCTCTTCGTCGTCTCGTGCACGTGATTTTCAACCTAAAAAGGACGTGCCCTAGGTTGTTTCAACCAACCTAGGGCACGCGAAGATCACTCTATCATCCAACGCGAACGACTAATTTCTTCCTCGTTTAGGAGAAATCTGAGAAGCTTCGTCATTGGTGCTCTCCCCCCTCATACTATCTCTGCTATGATTGTTTATCCCCTTTTCCCAACAGCGTTTCCCCTTCTCTTGTGCCTTCATCGGCTCCAGTAGGCTTGGGTTTTTCCGTTAAGTGATGGTGGTGGTTGTTGGGGGTTATGCCCTCAAAGTATGTGTATCGACATTTTGATATGAAATTTAAAGATGATTGCATTTTTTTTTATAATTGTTCTTTTATATTATTGTTGAATAATTTATAAAAATATCTGAAAATTTCATAGTCATTAACGAGACTATGTTCTTGTATTAGTACTAGATGATTAAGATCATAGATAATGAATAAAATTGTCAGCAACATATTAAAGTATGGAATCTTTAATGAATGATTACTAGTACGCTTCACTAAGCATTATGAATGTGTGTGATCTAGATCTGGATCATTGATCTGGATATATATCTTAGTGAAGATATTTTATATAATAAGATTATATATGATAGGACCGATGTGAATTAATATCTTTATTAACGTGTCATTTATCATAAAGATTTAATACACATCAGTTTGATGATCATATGTAGATCAGTCTGAATCCTGAGTAGTCATTAACTCATATGCATGTCTACTAGATTTTTTGGTTACTCGTTAAGGTCTGTTTGTTAATCAGGCTTGTGACTTTTGTTTGGAGATTCAGTGATGCGGATGGCTGGGGACATGATCTTACAAGATTTGGAATCTAAGATTTCTTAACGGATCGTATATTGGTTCTTTTAAGTGTTAATTCTAGAACTGAATGGTTATTGAGCTCAAATTTATAATAAGATTATAAATTAACCATTCACTTGTGGATTAATGGTACTTTAGGATCAAAAGGTAATTAGAAGGGTAAAATAATAATTTTGACAAGTTCTAATTTATGTGCCAATAATTGGAGAACATAACTAGATGAAATGATTATATCAATGGACTACATGAGAATACTCTGTAAATACATTCTATAATCTCTAATAGTGCAATTCCATATTTGTAGTGGAGTAATAATGAAATTAATAATAAAATTATTTAATTAATAATCTTATTTATTGAAGCTTAGAATTATAGGTCAATGGTCTCCAACTCACTTCTATACTATGCTGTCTTTGTTGTGAATATTTCAAGACATGAGAAAAGGACTGACTTGTAAAATAAATTTTTATTCTGGGGCAAGTACATAATTATGAGATAATTATGTGTGATTAATTAATTGAATTATTTAAATATAATTTTTGAAATATATATATATATATAAATAATTATCGATTTTTTTAATTATCGATAAGTGAGAGAAAGTTTCTAATTTGTGAAATTAGATAATTAAATTATTAGTAGATAATAATTTAAATAAACTAAATATGTTATTTGTGAAATAACATATAAGTTAGTTGATAGAGATAATCAGATATGCTAATTTTGAATTAATCGATATCTAGATAATTATCTGATTAAAATAAATATTTATTCACAGTAATTACCACATGTCAATCGCTGATAGGGTATCGGAAATTGACATGGACTATTTTGATGTCACGTGACACTATAGTAGTGAGTGTGCAACACTGTAGTGCCGTGAGGCACTGTGCTGGCTCACGACACACTACAATGCCCTGTGGCACTACAGTTGTGCACAATTAAAGTAGGTCCCATTACAACTGGTAATTTTACAATTAAATAATATATACAAATATTATTCTAATGGCCTGTGTTTCTGAACGAAGAGGAGAGAATCAGTTGATCAAATCATCAGTTCGTCAATCAAGAGTTAAGTTGAGAACACGATTGGTGTCAGAGAGATTTTCGTATGTGATTAAACGTTAATCAAATCTTTAAAAAAATAATAATCACATTACTTTTTAGAATCGTCTCACTAAAGTGCTTCTCAGTAAATCTCTAGATCTCATGTGTTGAGAACATCTAGAGACAAAATAAGTATCTTGTAATATCCTATTGGGTTGATGATTGACTTGGATTATCTTGGTGTGGATCTCAAAATCTACTGACTATTGGAACGATTTCGTTGGAACGGATGATCGGTCAGTTTTTGCAAGGACACTTGATATAGACTACGAGAGGTATATGATTCCTAACCCTGTATCTTGTAGATTTAACTTATAAGTATATAATGAATCTTGACTGATTGAAAAAATGTTTTCAATAAAAGTTTTTATTTGGTTATCGTGGCGTTGTGCAAGTTTTGTTTTATTAAAAGATTTATTTTTATTAAAAATTTAATTTTTTAAAAGGTCACGCGTCTCCACGCTTCTGCCGCACACGTGCTGCGACGACCAGCGGTGGTCCAGGTGGTGGTGGTGGTCTAGGTCAAACAATTTGTGGCTTAGTCTCAAATCTGGTCCTTACATAAGGTGCTGAGCTTATTGATTCTATGCTTGATGTAGTTCGAAACGAGGCGGAAATTCATGATTGCCTACAAGGTATTTTTTAAAATTCCTCTACCAAAGTTTAGATTGCCTTATATGATTGTATAATCTTTATGATGTGGTTTTGATTTGCAGGTTTTCAAGCTTGTCATTAGCTCTGAGGAGCATCTGGATCTAGAATGGTTGTCGCAATGTACATGCGACGCGGAGTGACGATTGAAAAATTATTTTTGAAACAATAAAATTCAGAGTCGCCACCAATCATTTTAGAGCGTGATTGGTCACCCAATTTTAAAATCAAGTATTTTGGTCTACGAAAATTTAAAGTTAGTTCAGGAGTCATTTGTGTGTGGGGAAGGTATTACCACCCCACAACGTCCATCATGAAAAATGGTTACCAAATTTAATCAAATACTATCCAAATTATTTTTTAAATAATGTTATAAAAATTCAATTTTGAATGTCCCATTTGGTATACTTTGCATCATAAAAATGAGCAAATAAATGACCTTCAACGGGTGGTACAAAGATCATTAAATTTTTTTTTTAAATCAAAGCGTTATTGGAGTTACTCTCGGTATTCTAAAAATAACTCATCACCTCGATAGTTCGAGAAATTTGGTATCCCAAAAATTCTAAAATCCGTCATCAGATTTTTTTAGTGAAATTTAAATAACGATATTAACAAAATTTAAATCAAATTGTTATGGTTTTAATTTACGAGCGTCAAATCTGATAATAAAAGAATGAAATAATAATCACATACAACCGTGACATATGACAATAATAAATAAATAAATAAATAAATAAGAAGAGATAACAACTATAAAGAAAAAGAAAGAATAATGGAAAAGAATGTTAGAGATGACAAATACGTATGATAAATTAAAAAAATGTAGAGTGAAAATAATGAAACAAGATGTGAAATAATTAAAAAGACATATAAAATTAAATTAAAACAAACCAATAATATCTAGTGAAAAAATAGAAAAAAAACAAACACAAAAAAATATAAAAAATGCAAACAACAAAAAAACTGAAAAAAATACAGAATTTTTTTTACAGAGGTGATGTCACCCTCTGTCTTTTTTTTTTAATTTTCGTTTTTTAAACATATATATGTATATATAATTATTTTATAAATAAATTAATAATAAATTTTTTATGTGTAAAATAAAATAATCTATAAAAAATGCTTAATTTCATACATAGTTGGCATGATCATGCTATTTTTTTACTACATAGTCTATTAATAACCATTTTATATTTCTTCACTCAATGCTAATCAAATAACAAAAGAATGATAATGGATGGTAACTAATTTAAACAAGTGTCACTAAAAATAAATAAATAATTTTGTTTGGGATATAAATTTACCAATTTTTATTTTGGACTACTTAGTTCACTAATTATCATTTTTCCTTTCTTCCCTCATTGCTAGGAATGATCATAGATGATAATTTTTTTAAATAAGTGTTACTAAAAATTCAATGAAACTTTCAAAATAAAATAATTTTTGTTTGGAATATAAATATGACATTTTTTATTTTGGACTACTTAGTTCACTAATTACCATTTTTTCTTTCTTCCTTCATTACTAGGAATGATCATGGATGGTAACTAGTTTAAATAAGTGTCACAAAAATAATGGTAAAAAATTAAAAAGAAAAGAAGAGAAAACTTGTAAGAACATAAAAAAATCAAAGCTTAAATATTTGCATAATCTTGTATAGAGGTTTTACCCTCTACTTTATGCACTTTTATGTATGAGAAATTATCATACGAGATGTTTTCATCAAATATACACTTTCAACCCAGATAAAGAGTTGATTCACATTGAGTTAATTTTACACCCCTCAGAAGCTTTATTCTCATTCTCATTGATTGAGTTGATGACAAAAAAATCGCATTATAAAACTTGTAGAGAAATAAACAATACATGAAAATAAAACTTAAGATTAAGAGTAGGAGAAATGATAAAGAATGAGCAAACAAACTTATATATGAAAAATGAAACAAAGAAATATCAAATACATGAGTATGAAGAAGGGATATGATTAATAAGAATGAACAAGATATATTGTAAGCTAAAATGCAAGAGATTTGAACTACATTAATAAAAAGAAAATGAGAAGATGGAAGATGAATAGAAATGAAAACTCTCATTCTTTATCTTTTTTTCACTATTTTCTCAAGACCTCTCTTTCTCTCTCTAAAATGCCTTCTCTTTCTCACTCTACAAAATCTCTCATTTCAAGTGAAGACCTTCTCTCTACTTGTAGGCAAACTTAGGGCTTCACTTTTTTTAATTTTAGTCCTTTTGTTTTTTAGTCCTTGGACAAATCTTCTTATTTTTAGGCATTGAACTATTTTTCAAATCATACATATAGTCTTAGACTAGTATATGGGTAAAAAAAATAAAATTTATATTTTTAAAGTATTGGACCGGAAAAAATATGATATCTACAATGGGTACGCTTTTGATTTCTTGTTTGTGTCTTGTTTGCTTTTTGTTTTTTTATGTTTTGCTTTGAATTTTGGGCTCTGCTTTGTTTTTGTATGTTTTGCTTTGATTTTTGTTTATAAAATCTCTGTAAATCTGATTTTAATTTTATATTACTAGAAAAAGGAGGTTGGATGAGATATGTCTCGAAAGGTTCTAGCAACACAGTCGAACCTTTATATAATCATGGTCATTACAAGGTAAAGCTATGTAGAACTATAGATGAATGAGTGGTATCATTTTTATGTAAATTTTTTTATTTTTGGTTGTTGATGTTATTGGTGGTCTCATTTTTATGTGCTATGCATTGCAGTTTCTTAGGTACCGATATTTACGAGAATTAAAAGTAATCACTATCTGCACCGAAATTGTAAAACTCTGACTATTGATGAGGTATATACTGACTTATGTGATGTGATGTGTTTTTTATGTTTGGTTTGCATGAACTTAGATTGATTGTCCAAGTTTGACAATTTTATATCCCTTAAAAAAGTAGTGGCCGCCTGCCTTTTATTTCAAGTTGTATGGAATAAAAAAGTGAATGATTTAGCATGTTAAATGCATTTCAATTGGTTTGAGCCTAGATGTCTGTGATGTTAACTGCCTCCGTAAGTTGAAAGAAAAGATTTCATGTCCATATTCATTGTTAAAATGAAGATAATGAAGATTGACTTATAGTGTTGTTGGAAGATATAGTTTCCTAGCTGATACTTGTGTTTCACATTATGTTTTCGTTGAGGCACTCATTTCACTACCGTTTAACTAATGAGGCCACATTTATCTGATTTCAGGCTTAAGAACCAACTTTCTACACATAATCTTGCCATTTAGTATTGTCCCCTTTATTAAAGTTCTTTTTTATCAACCTTGAATCTTGAATTTATCCTCCTTACGACTATATTTTTTCCCTCATGTAGTGTTTACTCTATATTGTGGGTGATTAAATGTGTTCGAGGTACCAACCCTTGTGGTGATATTTGTTCTAATCAACAGGTAATTAGCTACCATCTGGAAGCTTTATGTGCTTATAATCTGACAGAGATGTTGCCAACGTTGCAGAACAATCGAAGCTCATGAGTGCCTCTTTGGTAAAGCCTTGCAAAACTTGCTAAGTGCCTCTTTGTTCATTGCTTTACCTATCAATTTTGATGTACCATATGTGTTTATGAAAATGAAAATTGCTATCGAAGAAACTTACTTGTTTTGAAACACTGTAAATGCTTTTACCAAGGATGTGTTAAGTAGTTTGCTTGTGTAACTATATATTTTAGGATATATCATTAACTTGATATACCTTTTAGAGTTACTTGATTAATTGGGAAAAGAAATCAAGAAACTAAAGAAAACTGGGTACTTGATTAATTAGCAAAGTTGGATGGTATTTTGCTTTGAATGTTTTTGAGAAATTTTGTAAAAATGATTAATTTTGGATAAAGTTCTCAGTGTTTGATTAGGTGAGGCATGGATATGTGCAGCTGGATGAAGGAGAAGTATGTAGTTTTTCTTTCTTATATGATATAATTTGTGCTAAATAGTCTGGACCCCTTAAGATTGGAAATAATACTTAATTATCCTCTTGAATTGGGTATTGGTTTAGACTGCGATCTGATAAAAGAGAGCTTGTAGAAATGGAAGGACCTCTACGAAGAGTACATATCGGAGATGAGAAACCATTGCAACTTGATCTCGAGGGTAAATGATGCAGTTGAAGCAGTCAACTAAAAATCATCTCTGTTATCATTTCTCAACAAAATAGTCTATAATCATTGTGAAAGGAATTTCATGTACACATGAAGTGTGTTTTTAGAGTGTTTAGAAGGGGTTTATAACTATAAAAATATTTTTAATTTAATATATAGTGATACTAATGCTGACAAGTTTTTTATTCATTTTAAAGAAGAATTCGAATTACTTTTTCTTATATGCTGACAAGTTTTTTATTCCATAAATATTTACATATGAGATTTGTATTGGAAATGACTAAGTAAGTTAAATTTTCTAAGTATATAAAAAATGTATATTGTGTAAAATGACTAAGCGTATGAAAATGGATAAGCGTGTGAAAATGATGACTAAGCATAAAAATAATTAAGCGTATCAAAATGACTAACTGTATGAAAATGACATGTGAAATTGACAAGCGTGTGTATGAAAATTGACAAGCGTGTGAAAATGACTAAGTGTATAAAAATAGTTAAATGTATCAAAACATTTCTGTGAAAAGGACTACTTTGTGAAAATGATTAAGTAAATGAAAATAGTTGAGTTCCATAAAAAAACGTACATGAAAATGGCAAAGTACAGAAAATTCCAAAATTCCTAAGTGCATGAAAATATGGCTGCATAACAAAACATGCACATAAAAATGACAAAGGGTGAGAAAATTACTAAGTAAATGAAAATTGTGAAATGTATGTGAGAAATTGTAAAAATAGCTAAGTGTATATGAAAAATGTCTTAGTGCACGAAAATATGGTTAAGCATGTAAAAATGACTTAGTGTGTAAAAATGATTAAGTGTAGCAAAACAACTATATGAAAATGACAAGCATATGAAAATGTGTGAAAATGACCAATTGTGTGAATATATAATTTATCGACTATGATAAAGTATGTGAAAATGTCTAAGTGTATGAAATGACCAAATGTGTGAAAATGACTAAGTGTGTGAAAATGACTAAGTGTATGAAAATGTTCAAGTGTGTGAAATTGGCTAAGTTGTAAAAATTGTTAAGTGTGTGAAAATGACACTTAGCAATTGGAGCCATTAAACTAGCGTTTGACAATAAAGAAATGATCAAGTGTGTTAAATGATTAAGTTACAAAAAGGGTTAAGTTGTGAAATAACTAAGCACATGAAAATGACCAAGTATGTTAAAATGGTTAAGGGTATGAAAATGGTTAAATGTGCAAAAAATAACCAAGTGTGTGAAAATGGTTTAGTGTGAAAATAAGAAAGTTTGTGAAAATGGCTAAGCGTTTGAAATGACCAAGTGTGTGAAAATAAGCAAATTTGTGAAAATGACTAAGTGTAAGAAAATAGTTAAGTGTGTGAAAATAAGCAAATTTATGAAAATAACTAAGTGTAAAAAAATTGATAAGTGTGTGAAAATGTCCAAGTGTGTAAATACAACTAAGTGTGTATGAAAAATAATAAGAGTCAAACGCCGCAATAGGGGCCTAAACGCCATCACTACATGGTGAGCCGTCATTCAAGACTGGCGTTTGGGGCATTTTGGTCGCGTTTGGGTCCCAAACGCTAGACACACAGACGTCTAGCCCGTGTCACTGGGACACGAGCCAGACTCATGTATGTCTGGCGTTTGGGGCCCAAACGCCATGGTAACAGGGGTTTGGCTCGTGTCTCATTGACACGGGCCAAACGCTTATGTGTCTGGCATTTGAGGTCTAAACAGCACCGGCAGGCCCCAAACGCCAGTCACGGCTGACGGATCACTTACCATGACTGGCGTTTGGGGCTTGGTGGTGGCGTTTGGGACCCAAACGCCAGACACACATGCGTTTGGTTCCAATACTCCCCATTGGATCGTGCCGCGCGCATGTCAACTTCCGGAGGATGTAAATTTTATCTCGGGTGGAACCATGTGAACCGTAAGATATCAAATTGAAGCTTATTCAGAGATCTACATGCGTGATGGGTAAACAATTGCAGCCCAATTTTGGGTCCAAGAACATTGTTTTAAGTATTTCGGATGCCCGGAAGCTGTTTCGGTGTTAATTTTGGGCTTTTTCACAATTCCCATCTCTTTCAATTTTTAGGGTTTTTTATATGCTTATAATTTAAAACATAAATAGGTTGTTTTCAAAATTTTATGGGGTTATAATTTATAAAATAAAAGGTTAAAATTTCAAATTTCAATATTCAATTTTAAACTTTTAGCAGATATGTTCAATTTATAGATAGAATCTGACCTTGAGGGTTATACATGTTCGTCAAACCGATAAATGAGATTTACCAACCATCATAACATCACAACCTATAATTATATATGGTGGAAACCTGTCTCGCTCGATACTTGTCATAAAAGCACAAGAACATTATCAATTATAAATTTTAACGAGTTTCTGAATAAGTGTTTAATTGTATCAAGAATCTTTAATTAATCTAATCTAATTTCATATAATAAGTGAGTATCATGAATGTTTTCATTGAAATAAGGAGTTTTTTTTCTATTTTTATCGATGATTTTTCCGGTGTACGGTAAGTAATTACAAAAATATCAAGTTTATGCTTGATTGTGAAGAATGGCGACTAGAACTATATAAATGGCGATTAGGCCCAAACAATTGGCGATTGGGAGGGAGACTAGAGATCGCATATTTATACATGGCGTTTAGGAATAAAACAGGCGATTGGAGGCATAAAACTAGCGCTTAGCTTTGACGATGTGATTAGCACTTTCAGGATAGCGCTTTAGGGGCTATAAATAGGCTATTCGCCTATTAGGTATGGCGATTAGGTCTGAAGGGGTTCACCAAAATATTTCACGTGCAATATTAATAATTCTTGGAGGGGTCACCAAAATATTTCACGTAAAAAATTAATAATTCTTGGAGGGGTTCACTAAAATATTTCACGTACAAAATTAATCATTCTTGAAAGGGTTCACCAAAATATTTCACGTATAAAATTAATCCTTCTTCAAAATATTTCACGTACAAAATTAATAATTCTTCGAGGAGTTTATCAAAATATTTCACGTACAAAATTCATCATTCTTGGAAGGGTTCATCAAAATATTTCACAAAATTAATCATTATTCGAGGTGTTCTTCTAAAATGTAGTGGGGAAATATTATTTTCTTGATACTTGTTGTAAAATGACAACAACATAATCAAGAATACATTCTTAAGCTTTTATGAATAAGTGTTCAATTGATTTGATGTAAAAATCCTTGTATTTGATGCAAAACTGCCAAAAAAACAACAAAACTGCCAAAATGAAAAAAAATTGCCGGGAACTGTCGATATTGGACCAAAAACCGCCGGTATTGGGTGAAAAAATGCCGGTTCCGGATGAGAAACCGCCGGGATAGATTGGTGAACCCCAGTACGTAATTGGTGAACCCCAGTACGTAATTGGTGAATTCCACTACGTAATTGGTGAATCTTAGTATATAATTGATGAACCCTAGTACATATTTGATGAACCCCTCCAAGAATCATTAATTTGTACGTATTTGGTGAACCCCACTATGTATTTGGCGAACTCCTTTAAGAATTATTATCTTGAACGTATTTGGTGAACTCCACTATGTAATTGGTGAACCCCAATACGTAATTGATTAACACTCCAAGAATTATTATTTTGTATGTATTTGGTGAATCCCACTACGTAATTGGTGAACTCCAGTATGTAATTGGTGAACTCCAGTACGTAATTGGTGAACCCCTCCAAGAATTGTTATTTTATACGTATTTAGTAAACCTCACTACATAATTGGTGAACCCTAGTACGTAATTGGTGAACCCCTCTAAGAATTATTATTTTGGACGTATTTGGTGAAACCCACTACGTAATTGGTGAAGCCCTTTAAAAATTATTTTTTGTACGTATTTGATGAACCTCACTGCGTAATTGGTGAACTCCACTACGTAATTGGTGAACCCCTCCGAGAATTATTCTTTTGTACGTATTTGGTGAACCCCACTACGTAATTGGTGAACCTTATAGGATCGATATGACAACCCAAGAGGGGGGTGAATTGAGTGATCGTGTTCAAATTAAAATCTTTTTGCACTCAAGTGGAAAATGAATGTTCAAGAACGAACTTCAATGTTTCATGAGTTTAACTCTTGAAAGATAAATAAGTAATAGTTAAAAGTGTTGAAGTAAATAATGCTTGCAATAATATAAATGCGGAGAGCAAGCAAATAAACTAATTACAGAAACTTAAAGTGCAAAAATTAAGTGCGAGATATTGAAGTGCGGAAAATAAATATCATAAAATAAAAAGAGAAGAAGGAGAAGAAGATATGCACACGATATTTTTACGTGGTTCGGGAAATTCTATCCCTACGTCCGCGCTCCAAGGCCCTCCCTTAGAGATTTTTAATCACACAATCTCTTAAGGGTGAATACCATACCTTATAAACCCAATTGACTTTATGGGTGCCAATTAAATCTCACAAGACTATGTGTTTTGAGATTAAGTGACCATTTAGAATAACTCTCTCAAAAGAGTATAATCTCCAATCTAAGCTCACAAAAAAATAATCTTGTTCACTTAAGAAATTTGCAAGTATAAAACTCAAAATATTAAGAGAGTATTGGGAGAGTTTTAAGAGAAAGTCTCTTGACTTTGAATTTGTGTTTTGTAAATAGAAATGGGGTGTATTTATAAAGGAGATGGAGGTTAGGGTTTAGGAGGAAAAATTTTAAACTTTGAATATAGACAAAGCAAATGGCACTCCATCCTTAATAATAAGAACAAAAAATCCTTGACCAAAATGACAAGGAAAACTTCTACAAAAAACAACACAAATATGGTCAAAAACTATTTGAGTAAGCTCCACCTCTCTTTATCTACTTGAAATTGAAATTTGCTTCGTTTGTGTTTTGTCATTATCTTCATCTCATGTATTTTGTCTATTGTGCAAGAGAGATATGATTTTGGTGTTTAGGTTTTTTTTATAGATGAAGACTTAATTTAAGGATAGTTATCCCTAAATAAATTGAATTTTAATAAAGGCAAATAAGATGAGTAAGCTCCTAATAAAAATTACATGAATGTAGATATATTCATGATCTTCAATTTTTATGCTTTATGAGCTCCTATGAAAATAAATATTTTCATGATCTTCAATTGGAATGTCTTGTGGTAATTTTTTCAATGGCCTTTACAGACTTAAATAAATTTATTAGCAACGTCAATGTATTGTTATCATCAAAAGTTATCTCATAGAGATATATGTCTAACAATCTCCCTTTTTTTTTATGATGACAAACCAATGAGACAAAAAATGTATTTAATTAAATAAATTTAATTTACTCCCCCTAAATATATGCTTACCCATCAAGATAAAAACATAACTCTTAAGCACACTCTATTTTCTCTCCCTTTGTTATCATAAAAAATAATAAACCAATAAGAATGAGGAAAAATATTTTGATCTTGACATGGTACGTAGAAAAAAAAAATTAACTAATATCTAAAATTCCCAAAACAAGCCTATTTTTACAAAAGTTTCAACATTTAATGGTTTTGTGAAAATATCTGCAAGTTGATTTGTATTGTTTACAAACTCTAGTGAAATATCCTTTTTTGGACATGATCTCGAATAAAATAATGTCTAGGATCTATATGCTTAGTAAGAGAATGCAAAATAGGATTTTTGGATACATTAATTGTGCTAGTATTATCACATCTAATAAGAACATTTTCAAAAACTAAATCAAAATCTTTTAGAGTTTGCTTCATCCATAAAATTTGAGCACAACAACTAATAGCAGAAATATATTCGGCTTTAGCGGTTGATAGTGCTACTGAATTTTACTTTTTGCTAAACCAAGAAACAAGTGAGTGTCCTAAAAATGACATGTACCACTCGTACTTTTTCTATCGGTTAAGCTCTCAGTAAAATCCGAATCAGAATGCCCAGTTAAATCAAGATTATCACATTTAGGATACCAAAGGCCAAATTTAGTTGTTCGAAATAAATATTTAAAAATTCTTTTAATAGCTTGTAAATGTGGTTCTTTGGGACAAGTTTGAAAACGAGCACATAAACATAAACTAAATATGATATCGAGTCTACTAGCAGTTAAGTAAAGTAGAGATCCAACCATACCTCGATATTTCTTATATCGACGTCTTTACCTTTCTCATCTTTGTCTAGCTTTGCCGTGGTACTCATAGGAGTATTACTAGCCTTCATATTTTCCATTTCAAACTTCTTGAACAAATCCTTAGTGTATTTTTATTGGTTTATAAAGATCTCATCCTTTATTTGCTTAATTTGTAATCCAAGAAAGAAGTTCAATTCTCTCATCATACTCATTTCAAACTCCTTGCTCATAGAGCTTGCAAAATTCTTACACAAAGATTCATTAGTGACACAAAAAATTATATCATCTACATATATTTGGAAAATTAAGATATCATTTCCTTTTGATTTTATGAAGAGGGTGTTATCTATTTTACCCATGTTAAATCCATCATCAATAAGAAATTTACTTAGCCTTTCGTATCAAGCTCTAGGAGCTTTGTTTAGTCCATAGAGAGTCTTTTAAGTTTATACACATGATTTGAAAAATTCAAACTTTGAAAACTGTGAGGCTGTTCTGCATAAACTTCCTCCATGATGTATCCATTTAAAAAGGCACTCTTGACATCCATTTAATATAAAAAAAATCTTTGAAACATGCAAAAGCTAGTAGCATTCTTATTGACTCAAGTCTAGCAATGGGAGTAAAAGTTTCATCATAATCTATACATTCTTCTTGATTATATCCTTGCGCCACTGATGTAGTTTTATTTCTAGTAACAATACCATGTTCATCTACCTTATTTCTAAACACCTACTTAGTACCAATTACCGAGTTCTTAGAGGGTCTAGATACAAGTTCTCATACATTACTTCTTTCAAACTAATTAAGTTCTTCTTGCATAGCAACTATCCAATATTCATCTTTTTCGGCCTCTAAAAAAGATTTAGGTTCAAGTTGAGAAATAAAAGTAATGTTACCAATACTATGAAGCGTATAGCGGGTCTCTACCCCTTTTGATATGTCTCTCACTAAGAGCTCCTCTGGATGATCTTTTACAAACTTTCATTCGTTTGAAAGTTGGTTGCAATCCTGTACTTTACATTTTTTTGGGGAGAGTGACTTGATCCTTCATTAATATTGATATTAACCCCTTCTACATTTCTTATAATTTCATCATTTTGATCATAAAAGATGCTAGAGGGAATAGATTCATCAAAGACAACATGCATGGATTCTTTCACAACTAATGTTCTTCTATTATAAACTCTATATGCTTTGCTAGATATAGAATATCCTAAAAGGATTCCTAAGTCAGTTTTAGAATCGAACTTACTAAGGTTGTCCTTATTATTTAAAATAAAACATTTACACCCAAAAACTTTAAAATAACTAATATTAAGAATTTTGTTTTTCCAAAGTTCATAAGAGGTTTTGTTTAAAATAGGTCTAAGTAAAACATGATTCATAATGTAACAAGATGTATTAACGGCTTCAGCCCAAAAATACTTAGGTAAGTCATTCTTATTTATCATTGTTCTTGCCATTTCTTGTAGGGACCAATTTTTCCTCTCAAAAACACCATTTTGTTGTGGAGTTCTAGGAGTAGAAAACTCTTGTGAAAAACCATTTTCATCTCAAAAAGTTTCAAAGTTTCTAATTTCAAATTCTCTACCATGATCACTTCTAATTTTTGAAATTGCAAAATCTTTTTCATTTTGAACTAGTTTGCAAAACTTTATAAATGCTTTAAAAGTTTCATCCTTAGTTTTAGAAACAAAACCCAAGTATATCTTGAAAAATCATCAATTATGACAATGCATAGTGTTTACCCCCAAGACTTGTAATTTTTTAAGGGCCAAATAGGTCCATGTGTAGTAATTGCAATGGCCTAGTGGTTGACATCATATGTTTTTATTTGAAAGAGCCCTTAACTTGTTTATCCATTTGGCATGCATCACAAATTTTGTTTTTCACAAATTTTATTTTTGGAAGACATTTTACTAAATAATTTTCTGATAGTTTTGAACATGAATTCATGCTATCATGCCCAAGTCTTCTATGTCATAGCCAACTATTATTGTCAAAAACTAGAAAATATTTTTCATTATAATTTTGGAAATCACTTAGATTAATAGTGTAGACATTTTGGTCCATTTGTCCAACAAATAAAATTTTATTTGACACTATATCTATAATTAGACAAAAATCCTTTTCAAAAAGTACTCTATAGTTTTTATCACAAAGTTGACTTATGCTTAAGTAAATTATGTTTTAGAGCATCTATAAGTAGAATTTTTTATATAGCATAAGAAGAGTCATTACTTACAGAGCCAATACCAATGATTTTACCTTTCTTACCATCCCAAAGGTGACATGTCCTTTCTTTACGAAATTTGAGTAAGTTTTGATTCATCACCAGCCATATGTCTCGGGCATCCACTATCAAGATACCATTTATCTTTCTTCTTCAATGGTGCCTCATCTTCTAGTTGCCTTGCATGCTCTTCTTTTAAACTTCTTTGGGGCATTGCTTAGATTTGGACAATCTGCTTTTATGTGTCCGAGCTTTTCACACGCATAGCACGTGAGTGTGTCACGAGGTACCTTCTTATGATTGTTTCTTGGAGCATTTTCCTTCTATTTAAGAATTTCTTGAATCGCCTAGTAAGTAGGGCTATGCCATCTTCCTCATCATAATCATCCTTTTCACCAGCGGATTGTTCAAGTGTTGATTTTAGTGCAATGCTCTTCTTCTTTGATGTATCTTCTTCGTCATTTTCATTTAGCCTCATTTCATACGTCATCAATGAGCCAATAAGTTCTTCAAGAGGAAGTGTGTTGAGATCTTTGGCTTCTTGGATGACGGTCACCTAGGCCTCCCAATTCTTTGGTATACACCTAAGAATTTTTCTCACCATTTTAACATTAGAATAATTATTACCAAGATATTTCAAGCCAATAATAATATCGGTGAAACGAGTAAACATATCACGTACGGATTCGTCATGCTTCATTTTAAATAATTCATAACTATGAACAAGCATGCTAATTTTAGATTCTTTAACTTGATTTGTACTTTCGTGTGTGACTTCTAACATCTGCCATATAGATTTAGCGGATTCACATGTAGAAATTCTATTAAATTCATTTTTATCAAGAGCACAGAATAAAACATTCATAGCCTTAGCATTTAAAGAAAATTTTTTATCATCATAATTCCATTCACTACTTGATTTGGCAATATTTTTACCATCCACAGCTTTGAATGGAATGTGAGCACCATTTTCAACAACATCCCATAAGTCATAGTTAATCGATTGAATATAAATCCTCACTCTCGCTTTCTAATAATTATAATCATTACCATAGAAAACGGAGATCTAGTAGTAGATTGACCTTGAATGAAAGAATCACTCATGGATGCCATTACTCAAGACGATTAAGTCTTATGTATAGAGTACCAAGCTCTGATACCAATTGTAGGATCGATATGGCAACCCAAGAGTGGGGTGAATTGGGTGATCGTGTTCAAATTAAAAGATTTTTACACTCAAGTGGAAAATTAATGTTCAAGAATGAACTTCAATGTTTCACGAGTTTAGCTCTTGAAAAGATAAATAAGTAATAGATAAAAGTGTTGAAGTAAATAATGTTTGCGATAATATACATGCAGAAATATAAGGCAAGCAAATAAAATAATTGCGGAAACTTAAAGTGCATAAATTAAATTACGAAAATTAAGTGCGAGAAATTGAAATGCAGAAAATAAATAGCACAAAATAAAAAGAGAAAAATGAGAAGAAGATAGGCACACGATACTTTTACGTGGTTTGAGAAATTTTATTCCTACGTCCACACTCCAAGGCCCTCCCTTAGAGATTTATAATTCCACGATCTTCTTAAGGGTGAAGACCAAATCTTACAAACTCAATCGACTTTATGAGTGTCAACTAAATCTCACAAAACTATGTGTTTCGAGATTAACTGACCCCTTAGAATAACTTTCTCAAAATAGCGGAATCTCCAATCTAAGCTCACAAAAAATAATCTTACTCACTCAAGAAATTTGCAAGTATAAAGCTCAAAATATTAAGAGAGTATTGGAGAGTCTTAAGAGCAAGTCTCTTGGCTATGTGTTTTGTGGATAGAAATGAAGTATAATTATAGAGGAGATGGATGTTAAGGTTTAGGAGGAAAAATTTCAAATTTTGAATATAGACAAATGAAAGGACACTCCATTAATAAGAAAGATAAAAAATTATTGACCAAAAAGGCAATGAAAACTCTTACACAAAATAACACAATATGTTCAAAAACTATTTGGGTAAACTTCATATCTCTTTATCTACTTGAAATTGAAACTTATTTTGTTGTGCCTTATTATTATCTATATCTCATGTATTTTGTCTTTTGAGCAAGAGATATATGATTTTTGGTGTTTAGGCTTTTTATGGATGTAGACTTTATTTAAGGATAGTTATCCTTAAATAAATTGAGTTTTAGCAAAGGCAAATAAAATGAGTAAGTTCTTAATAAAAATTACATGAAAGTAGATATCTTCATGATCTTCAATCTTCATGTTTTATGAGCTCCTATGGAAATAAATATTTTCATGATTTTCAATTGAAATGTCTTATGGTAATTTTTGCAATGGCCTCTGCAAACTTGATTAAATTTATTAGCAACGTCAATGTTTTGTAATCATCAAAAGTTATCTCATAGATATATAGAGCTAACAAACCCCACTACGTAATTGGTGAACCCCACTATGAAATTGGTGAACTCCAGTACATAATTGGTGAACCCCTCCCAAAATTATTTTTTGTACGTATTTGATGAACCCCACTACGTAATTGGTGAACTCTACAACGTATTTAATGAATTACAATACATATTTAATGAATATAAAAAAATTTATTACATGATAAATTTTATATGACCTAAATTATTTTAAAAATAATTTAAAGATCACAATAATCTAAAGGATAATTTCCGGTGTCGTAAAGTTTTTTGTAACTGAGCGAAAGTGACTGAATTGACTGACAAACTTTAATGGTTTAAGTTTCTGTACGTATTTCTGAAAGTACTAACTTTTTGGCTGGGAGCTGACTTTATAGGTAACCATGGATTCTAGTTCGAGTCAAATCCTTTCTATAGTTTTCTACTTATTCCAATCTCTCTATCAAACATGAAATCCAGAATAGGCACTGCATATATAATCCTGCTCCAAAGTTAGAAATAAAACATGGGTCTTCTTCTTCTTTTTATAAAGTGTGGGAGGGGGGACGAGACACTTGACCTCATGGAGGGTTCAAGTGACCATTGGGCAAAAATGGGCTATACATGACGTTCGATCATACATTTACGTCATAAAAATCGACATACAATAACACATTGATGTCATAATTAATCACGTACGATCACATATTTATATCATAATGACGTGCGATTATACATTCATATCATCATGAAAACTGATTTTTTATTAATTTACATATAACGTAAGTTCATAGACACGATCAACTCACAATAATAATGAGTATCATGTTGGTACACAACATTTCAAATTCTATTTGTCTTGCATTCAAGCATTTCCTTGGGATGTCAGGCTTTGAATGATGGTGAGATTTCATGATACATATACAAAGAACTGATAAAATGATGATGAAAATAAGGCAAGTAAACATAAAACATGAATGCATGATTCAGTCTCACTGTTCATATAAAGAAATGAAATCAGTTTCTATTTATATTCTCCTTCTCTACTACACATTATTGCAATTCTTCAGGCTTTTTGTAAGAATGATCAAAGGGAGCTGAACTTGGTCTTTCAATCTCAACTCACTCATTCAATCTTGTCTCTTTTTAACTGCTTGAAAAGGTACGCAGTCTTGTCTTGTTGAGGTTTTTTAACATGGGGACAAATGGAGTATACATCCCCACACTAGTACCTAGAAATAGGATGTTCTTTTTTCTTTTTTCTGCTATAAAGAAAATTGGTTGGATTTGGCTTACCCACCACAAGAAATTAAGCTTTAAGAAAATTCCATGCTACATTTATCAACAAATTTTGTAAGCGTGACTAGATGTAATTCACGAAAGATTTTGTTTTGAGAAACACTTTATATTTTTGCAGTCATATTTCATTTTGGTTGTTTTGTAAACACTTTATATTTTAACTGTAACATTTTTTTTATCAATAAGGGTAACGTATTGAGAAGAGTGATGAAGATATAGTGAGAGTAGAGAGAAAATAAAAAAGAGAATCAGAAAATGAGACACATTGATTGTACTCTCTTTTTTGTCAATAAATTTTAGGGTTGATATCATATCACCCCCTAAATTTTATCTCAAAATCATTTACCTCTCTAAACTATTTTTTCTTCCGAATTAGTACTTAAACTTTCTTTATCCATCATTTTATCCCATGAACCGAAACTTTAGGTTTAACGTTGTTTAATTGATCACGTGTATTGCACATGATTCCTACCAATTTTTTGGGTTCATATCATAGGACCGTCCTGAATTTTGTCCCAAAGTCAATTTATCCCCATAAACTATTTCTTCTTCTGAATTGGTACAATAAACTTTCCCCATCCATCACCTTACACCCCTGAACCCGAAATTTCAGGTTTAACCAAAATTTAGGTGTGTATAACATTGGTACAATAAACTGTTTTTTAACCGAAATTTAGGTGTATACAACATTGTTCCTACCATGAAATAGGCTTTTGATTTTGTTGAATGATATGTTATGATAGGTGGATATGATAATTATTCAATTTTTTTGTTGATAAATATTGCAACTATTTTGTTGAAAGATATGATATGACAATTATGTTGGTTTACTATTAAATATTGTAACTATTTTATACATATATTAAAAATAACATCTAATAATAGGTCTTATATGAAAAATGCTCTTACAATTAAAAAATAAATATTTCTCTGTTGACCAAAATATCTACATATTTTAAATAACTTTGTACATAAAAAAATAGTGAAATAACACACAACGGATAACATTAAGTTAAGTTGAATTTTTTTAAAATTTTGACAAATTAGTGAAGAGAGATGCAATTTGTAGATGATTTTTTATGAGAAAACATGAGAGAAATATACATTATAAGGTTGAAGAAGAGGGAAAATTGAAAAAAAAAGGCATGTGAATATTTGACCGTCATTTAACGATCATGGGATAAAATGATAGATGGAGAAAGTTTAAATACCAATTCAGAAGAAAAAATAATTTAACGAAGTAAGTTGATTTTGAGATTTTGAAGATAAAGTTCAGGAGGTCATATAATATTAACTTTAAATTTTAAATTTAATAAATTTAATCCTTATAATTTCAATTGGTTTCAATGCCATCCTTACGACCATAATCCTTCAATAAAATTAATATAAATAATAACATATATACTGTGTACTCCCCTTTTTGTCAAATACATTGTACTCCTAATTCACTTTTGTTTTTCATTTTTTTATATTTAATAATATTATACCATGATTTTATTAGTTATATTTTCAAACATGACATTGAATTGAAATTGTGGATTGAACAATCAGTCGTTGCATCCTAGATTATAGAGGCTCTTTAAACTAATAGTCCAATCAGATTACGACGGATGATTCAGATATAGCTAAACAGAAAAAAAAAAGTATAGAAAATTATTTTTTCACTTTTGACATCTTCTCTAGACTGTCTAGATCTAATTAACGATTGAGACGAGCCAAGTTGTCCAATGGGCTCCTCTTCAAGTCCAAAGAGATTGACAATCAGATGATATGTCCAAAAGACTTCACGAAGGCCGACTCACTTTTGGCAGAGTTAAGAAGCAAAACATCAAGGCTTTGGACTCGAGGAAAGCAAATTAATTTGATTTAGCGTGCTTGTATTTGTGTCAGTATCCGTCAAAGAATCATCACGAATCTCTATTAGGAATTTGGGATTGTTATTTTAAGTGTCATTTGGTAAGAAACAACGTGGAAAATAGATTACCACGCTCAGTTGTATGGTGACATTTTTTTAAATCACTACTTGTATGATGATTTTACGTACGAAATATTACCGTATCACATCACTACTTGTATGATGATCTCACACACGAAATATTACCATATCACATCACTATTCGTATGATGATCTTACGCACGAAATATTACCGTATCACGACCATGTTAATGAATATCGGAGGCTCTAAGAATACTAACTCAATATGCATACCAGTTTATCACATCAAACCACATGCTACTAAGAAAAGAAGTTGAAATGAACACAGACAACTAATAAGAGATGTAGGCAGCAAATTCAATTTTTTACCAGATGCATTAACAAAGTTCACAAAAATATGACATTAAACATGGATGTTTAAATAGATGTAAGAGATAAGAGCAAAGAGTGAACCTACCAAAGCTATCTACTGCTGTTTGGCTATTATTGTTTCAGTTGGCTCTCCCACTTCCCCATTCTTGGTCTTTATTGGAGTAATTTTAGCAGGGGTTGAACGCTCCGACTGAGAGAACCGAATCAGGATCTGCATAAGGAAGGTAAATATGGCTAAACCAAATACTGAAAATCCAATGCCCTTCCATGATGATAATAGCGAAGACCAATGGAGGAATTTCAGAATCCCTAAGATAAGTAAGCAACCCCAGGAGGTAACAACCTGTACACCAAAAAATACAAATATATTAACAATTTCTGCTCAGAAAACTAACCATGCAAGATGGCAACTTCTAGTATAAACAAAATTATAAACCCGGGGATAAAGCCGCCCTCTAGTATGCCTCTAGTATGCTTAAATGAGCTGACTCCTTCTAGTTTGAGAATCGACATGAACCTCCCCTAATCTTATTTTAAGATAGTGTTGACAAATAAACCCAAAGACCTTTTTTCACACTAACGCGGTCAAAATAAATTTGTATACCATAGTTGCCCTTGTTACCTTTTTTCCAAACCGTGGGTGTTGAGCCCATAACCATTTTCTTCTAAAACCAGTTTCGGAATCCAAACCATCTTCCTTTTCTTTCCATTCAGGTCAGGTCTTAATTTTGAGTTCAATTATTAGTCATTAAGAGTATTTTGGTTCTTTTCACAAAGAAACTAACAGTTTTTTAACTGAGTGGAAAGTGTTGTTTTCCAAGCTAGAGGGCTGTCCATGTATTTTAAGCAAACTAGAGGAAATGTTGGAGGAATTTTTCAAATAAATAAACTTTCAGCCAGCTAGTTTCCTATAGAGATATCTCACCAAGAGAGACTTCATTGGACGACCGGTATCCTGCAATTCTTTATCACCAAAGGTGTCCTCAGCTTGATGTTTATCCAATAATGCATCCTGGTTATGTAAAAAGGCAAACATGGAAATTAAAATATTGCAAACTCTATACAATTTCTGTTATTTTCTGCTTGTCTTGAGAAATATGTTGTCCGCGCGATGTATTCATAAAGGTAATGTGCTTCACCACCAATTAAGTACCACACACCTTAGCTAGAAATAAATCTCTACACCATTGTGCGACGGCATCATCTGTCTCGGGCAACTCCTTCATCAAATGCCGCTTAATGTGCACGTGGACCTACAACAGAAGACAGATTTAGGAACCTGGGACGCTATAATTTGGTGGAAAACAATATAATTGCACGGCTATGATTAAATATTGATTAGTTGCAGGTTAAATCTGCAAGTTCCAAACAATTCCTCCTATAATATTCCCAAGAGACCCAAAAATGTGCCAAAAATGCAAAAATGCAATAAGTTTCGAGTCCAATCACAATTCTGTAGGCTTCAGATTAATACCATTTATTACTTGCAGGTTTCTAGTTTCAAAGTTATATTGTAGTTCTTTAGAACTTTTAGAAGTATACTTGGCTTACCACTGAAGGCTGCCCCTTCAAGAGCCGTAGCATTGTAGGTGCTGGTGAACTTTTAGGAATTGCCACTGTTGCCTCATAAATAGCTGGAACAAATGAGCGCATTTGACTTACTGCTGTAACAAAACCCTGACAACAACAAATCATATTTATTTTATATCTAATGCAAAATGAATGGGACTTATGATCGGATGGCTATCAATTCCAATGAATCCAATCAAAATGGAAGAAGATAGAAATAATCAAACTATCATTCCTACTTTACATCACAATAAACAGGTGTAATTTTTAGCAATACTTAATTTTGAGTTGTGACTACAGATTCATTCACAAAACCGTTGATTACAAAGAAAAAGAGTGTATATAGTGAGCCATCTACGGAAACAAGAGACGGGACTATCCATTTAACAAGCTAAAGCATCATAAATAATAGCATGTATTCTCACGAAAGCGTATTAAGTATTAAGCAAAGAGTCAGACGTACAACAGAAAGCCAACTAAAACTACTTAAAGCACATAATGGTAAAAAATCACTAAACTTGAGCAAAGGGTTACAGTATAAAAATATTGCAATTAGAATGCCAAAAAGCTTGTATGATGAAACCTTTACTGCACTCTGATCCCACGTGGCTCATCCAGCATCATAATCTCAAACTCATACTACATGGGATGACCTGATATATAGCTAACGATTTGATATAAATTCCTTGCGGAGTCCTTGGACAAACTATTTATTAAAGTTTATTGCAGATATATATGATGACTGTGCTGATAAAAAAGGAGTTTGGCTTCGGACTTATGAGAAAAATTTATGTTGTTCTTGCTCTGTTTTTTCTCACTTCATTTTGCAAGATGGGGGCTGGGATAATAAGTTTGAGCTACAAACTGAAAGAAAGAGGAATCAAAGAACATAACGAGAGTTCATAGGTAATTGGGCTTGACGAACTCTAACCTTGGTACGGGGAATTAAAACATTTCTAGGAATAGGTAACCCATTGGAGGCTGCATACTCCTGAGCTGCTAAAAGTTTAGCCTGTGTAAAGCGAGTCCCTTCCACAAAAAGAGCCAACCAAAATGGCTGAGGAAAGTCCTTCAACCGCAGGAGACCTGACTGCAACCAGTCCAACAGGAAATAGATGAAAAGTAAACACATGCTTGGTTCCTCAGAGTCAACCTTTAGGTCCTTCATATAGAATAAATCGCACTTTGAAAAAAACACGACATGTACCTTTAATGTGCTTTCATCCTTGACCCAGCTTCTTTCCAAAAAAAGATACTCAGAAAACCACATTGACCAACCTATCACCTGCCACATAGCAATCGCTCGAGTTCACATGAAGGAGTGGATGCTGGGAGACTCCAAATGCAATGCAAAAATTCATGGCAAGAAAGTTACATAAATAAAGGATAGAGAAGACTATCAGGAAGAGAATAGCAGAAAACAATTGAGGGACAACATTGCAAATAGAATACCCTTTCATTGATTGACTCTGAACTTAGAAGGGCACACCAAAAATACCTAGATAAAACTTACTTTCATTTTGAGATAAATGCTTTGTACCCCAATCTTTGAAATAAACGAGATTCACTTAAACATATAAATTGACTATCCTGGTAGAGGACAATTTCCAGCTTTACTTCCCGTCGTTAGAAATATTTTTCTTCCCCAAAGTCATAGTACTCTCTCATAAAAAAAAAGCCATAGAACTCATCAAGTCGCAGCCCCCATTTACTTATGACAATATTTCATTACTTTATCCAATTAAATTGCAAAAATTTACATAAACCATTTTGGTGACTAACCAACCTTGTTAAGGGGAAAAATTATGCATCATTCGGATCTCGTTGTATCTTATATTCTAATTAACGTTTCCCCTAATTAGTGAGAACATTTGTATTCCCTAATTAGGAGTGTTACAGAGTGGTCGGATCAGAAGATGGAAAAATTAAAAAAATTAGCAAAGTTGAGACACTTCAACCATCAGTAAAAACTATAAAAATGGATGTCTTTCTTAATTTAAAAATGAGCTTATTAACATGCATGTAGATCAAATTACGAGTAACAAACGCACCGGAAGGAACTTTGATGATTTCTTCATGACGGCTAATGCGCTGCCAAGGCAACCTGACCGCTGCCTCAAGAACAATCACAATTAGATGCAGATAAAATATCCCAAGCATAAAATAGTAACAAAAGATCGGTCTTCATTTAAGTCCAATGTACATAAGTAGATCTTTGATGTACCAAGTCTAAGGCAAACAAGTGAACAAAACATAGGCAGATATACCATATGCATGCAAGGTCAAGGCACACGTACGCACCTGAGCCAAAATCCATCCAACGAGCCAATCAATGTCGCTTCTATGATTGGATATAAATAGTGCATGTTCTTTACCTGTTCATTCCACAAAACTACTCAGTAGATAGTTGGGAAAGTGGATGTATATATATATTCAGTTAACACCCCAAGTTCTGGGAGTCTTGGTCATCACTCCTTTGCCTTACCCATTAATTGATAAGTTTCTTTATCTGTATATACTTGGATCTGCAATCAAATGGTTTTATTAATTCAAAATATGATTTCTTAAATGTCGAACATAAATCATAAAGCCAGAGGTTATATGCATTGCCTTGCTACCAAATCAGCAACTCTAGTCGTGCACATGGGAACAGAAATGGTATAGCAGGAGGGAGAGGAAAAAAAGGAAAAATAAGACGGTAAGAGTAACAAAAATAAGTTGCTGAAGTACATTAATTCATCACTTAAGCAGGGAACAAATCCTAAGAAGAGAAGTGATTGAAAGTCTCATCATTGAACTGTATAAGCTCAAACTCAAGACATAAACTGCATATATGATTACCCCAAGATTCCAGCTGATCATAGATCTGTATTCTCAGTGTTGCTGACCTGAAAAGTCTGGATTACCTCTTCTATTGTTATTACAATTTAATTTTTAATCTAGGCAACCGTGTTTAAGAAGTAGTCAGCAACTCCAGGAGATTTATTAATGATTACAGACTACAACAAAAAGTAGAGTTTTCTTATGCACGATTAACTAAATTATTGAAGCAACCTCAAAACTTCTAATTTTTCACACTCGTACCACCAATCGACTAAAAGATGTTTGGTATCACGTAGGCACTATTCCACAAGAAATTCAGAATTGAAATTCCTACCAAAGAAATGCCAATCTACAGAGAACAAAATTACTAGCTAAATATTTATAATTATAGTAAATGAATTAAAAGTTGTTGTCACCTTGACACGTGCCCACCAATCTACAAGCCATACAAGCTCCAGCCATAACAACTCTGCCAACACTCTGTTAGTCCTTCTGTAAGTGTTCTTCCACACCGGCCGAATAAGGACAAAGCACACTGCCTGAAAAAATCATACAGAAGTTAAAGCTCAGCATCTCATCAATCAATCATATTTCTATAAATAATACTAAGGAAGTTGAGTGGCAGTGTATGGGGAAGTAGACAGCTTCATAGTTATACCCACACAGCATGAGAGAGAGAGAGAGAGGGAGAAAGAATAGTCCATATGAGCTTTGAAATATACAAAACTACATTTAACTGAAAGAAAGCAGTGAAAATTACATATATCTTATTGGTCATGCCACAGAATACCACTATATCCGGCTAACCACTATAACTATATCTAGAGCTAAATTAATTGTTGCCCTCATCTTCCATAGTCCCTTCATAATAACTAACCGTCTAACATGCATCTAGAATTTGAACAAAAACTTTTTCCTGCATGCATCTAGAATTTGAACAAAAACTTTTTCCTTCAACACTTTCCTATCGCGACCAAGAGTTAAATACAGTTATTTGATAACGAATAGGCTAAAATGGTAAGAACAGCCCTCTGAATATTTACAACCACTTCCTGATGGCCAATTATATATAGTAACAGTAACAAAAGGACAAGGAATTTTGATGTTACTAACACTTCTGGTATATAAGGACCAAATTCAAAACTGCTTGGCTGAGTTGGATAACATAAAAATCATTCAAGACATGTACCTTACGAATAATCAGCTTGATCATACATTCCAAATAAATGCCAAATTGAAGACTCCAAAATTACTTTCCTTAACATTGCAGTGATGTTGAACTACTTGTCCAGTTTAAATTAAAAAAGGGGCAATTCAATTCCTTCTGAAACCATTCAACGACTTCAATAGTTTTCTGTCTTTACCACCATATCTTAATTTCCACAAAGAGAATTTGTAACGTGTATTTTGTTTTCGATGGAAGAAAAATTCTAGAACTGGAAAAAGGGCAAAAAAAGTAGCATGATAAGTGAGAACCCTCATCACATGCCCAATTTGTCTCACTCTCACTAAAATTCGTATATCACATACTGGCATGTCTTCACAACGAAATTGAAGTGTGAAGAATGAGAAAACCCCAAGGAAAAATAGTAGATGCTGACGATTTTTTATATAGTTGCATGCAATAGAAAATGATGAAAAAGAATTTATCTTCAGTTTCTAATTGTGGGTTATAAATTTAAGAAACAACATTCTCTTTGGCATCCTCAAAGTTTTTAAATTTAAAGCATATAGAAAAGACCGTATACTTTTAAAGAGTTCTTTCTAATGAACCCAAATAAAAACGTAGAATCAAATAATAACAGAGAGATGTATCAAATGCAAATGAAGGACATCAGTTGGATTAACATTGCAAACCTAGCCTTGGAGAATCCGAAATTGGACGAATCATTACAAAACTAAAGTTGTGAAGCTCATCACTGGGAAATTTCTTCAAATACAATCAATAAGAAATCAAACGAAGAAAAGAAGCACAGAGCACCTGAATGCAATTAATAACCAGCCCTGAAAGGAAGAAGAAGATGCTCAATGGTACTATGACCACTGCTGCTGGAATTGCCATTAACAACCTCCACCTTGCAATCAATAGGATCAGATTCAGAAGCAAATACACACAAAACAGAAAATTGTAGAACTGTAATGCGAAAGAAACTGCAGAGACAGACAGAGAGAGAGAGGGGGGGGAGGATGAAGATTAAACGTTGAAAGATGGTGGAGAGTGGAATTTGGGGGTAAAGTGAATGAAAATTGGAGTTTTAAATACGGATTTGCGTGCGAATGTGTGCAACGTTCTTTATACGTCGTTTACTATTGGATTTCCCGACCGAAATTATCGATCGGTAATCAGATTCGTTAAGTTCGATAGTCAAATTGTGTTAATCATCAATTCAGGTGGGGAGACTATTAAGGAAAAATTTAAGAGTAGGGACGAAACTTTTTTCGGAAAATTTCAGAAAAAATCCAACTTTCCAGTCAAAGAATGGGTTTTTTATTACAAAAATGAGAAAATGATAGAAGTATATAATTTAATTATCAAAATTATAAAGATGTAAAATAATTATTTACTTTATCATGATTTTTTGCAATAAAATTTTTTTAACATTTTTTAGTTTGAAATAGAAAATTGATCATTTTTATAGTTTTCTCAATTTTTTTCCAATCAAACAGAATCTAACAGAATAAAAAGTCACCATGCTCAATAGAAAATACTTGATTTCAATGTACAACTTAATCATTTCTCTTATAAGAAAGATTAAATTTCATTTTAAAGATTCAGGGTCTTGATTTTAACTTTTTTTTCCCAAGATTTTTTTTATTTTGTCTAAATTATTAGAGTTAAACTTATCAGATATCATTGGTATTAATTTTGCAGGATAAACTTAAATTTTTGTGAAAACGACATGGATTGCTGATCTCTAATGAATTCGTGGAATAACCTACATGTATAGTTATTTAAAAAAAATTGTAGACAGATCAAATTATGGAACCTTAATAAGTGCTTGAATAGGAAAATGTATGTGTTAATTGATGGCTTATGTGTCTTAACCTGAGGATGAGTTATAATTTGACTTCTTCTAAAATAAATTATGGTTTGACTTTAAGTTGTAGATTAAGTTTTATTTGACTAAATATGTGTCAATTGATTATTGGCTAATTGGAAAAATATCATAAAAAATGTTGAAATATCAGTCAATAAATTATTAACATATTACTTACTCTGATAAAATTGTGTCAGATTTGGATTTTTATTTTTTACAAAATGTCACATGTATATGTTCATGCAACTCAATGAACATTCATTAAATCTATATAATATATAAAGAGGGGAGGGCAAATTTAGCAAGCATATGGGCTATTTCATTACAACGACGTGAAATATGATTAATCTTACAATTTGAATGTAAACGCAATGACCTCTGAATCGTTGCAAGGATGTCCTCCTCAGGGGCTAAAAGGAGCAGAGTCTGAAGCAACTATATATTTGAACGGAATCTAATATGTTTTTATGAATTACATAAACTCATGATGCTCTATATCACTTTTCACATATCTTTAACTTTGCATATACAATCATTTTCCTTATTTGAGATGTTTCATCAATTGATTTGGATTATTTGGTTCATCTTGTGCAATGCGCGTGCTAGAAACTAGTACTACTATAAATGTTGAAAATATATTGGTTAATCTCACCATAACTGATGATGATCTAAGGACAATAACATGCTATAGCTCAACTCGACACAAGTTATACGCAACGAGTAGTGTTGTGATTTTACAAAGAGATCATGATCAACATTCATCAATCAGTAAAGTAAGTGGTTTGCAACTTAAAACAATATGAACAAGACTCTTTCTCGGGGGCCTTTTCAAGGACAAAACCATCGAGTCACGTGCAAAGTGAAGAAACTTCGTGGGTCGAAGTCAAAATTTACTCATCAACAGTTGGTTCATATTTGGGAATATTTCGTAAGTCAATCGCAGTTCATCCCTTATAGTGTACTCGTGATACAGTGCTTGTTCAGCGACGACACTTACAACATCTCATCGTGTATGCATGAGGTGGCGATGTAATGATTACACGATAGCTAGAAGCAAATACTTCCCCTGAGGTAATTCGGTTAGGACATGCTCACACAAGTTGACTTTGAAGTCCTAACTATGCCTTGATATAGTAAAGGTGATGGTCTCTCACTAGGGTGAAGTATATCATAGGAGTTATGACTCTCTTTCTACACTTGTCCACTTTAGGGTTCTCGAAGTGAGTTAACAAAAAAACTTAAGTAAGAGCAAAAATCTTCCTCACAAAATCATTTTTAGAGACAAACTCATGAGATCTATGAGATAAAGTGGACGATACTTTGTGGAAACAATCTTAATCCACTCATATAACTAGTGTAATAATATATGACTATGTACATAATAAGTATTAGCGTATGAACTATTAAGAGAATAATAGTTCTACGATGATTAAGTTTTAGATCAAGTAACGTGATAATTATTCATAAATTAATTGATCTATTTATGACGTATAAATCACTTGACGTTGATCAGTAAACTTAAATGTAAATCAATATTGAATTAAATTGAAAACCTAGATAGGCTAGGTGGTTGGCGGTGACCTCATTTTGAACATAGGGCCTAAGGGCAGGTGTGAAGAAAGTCAAAATCCTAGTTGAATGGTGAGAAGTTAAGCTAATTGGCTGGCCAACTGTATTTCCACCTAAGTGGCTAAGTAGATATAAATCCGAAGTTAAGCTACTGACTTATGCTTTGACAAAAAAAAAGCTACTGACTTATGGGCAGTTTAGCTCAACGACCTCAGCGGCCTTCATTCATGCTTTAAAATGAAATTTTCTTCCATGTTTTTTTTAATATTCCGTTTAACTAAAATATCGAATACAAATTTTGATCTATATATGAATTGTGAGATCAAGAGCTCCCTAATGAACCATGGCGAGCTATTGTGTAAAGGATCAGAGGACGTCTTTTAATTAGAGCCCCTAATACCAGGGGATTTAACAGAGAGACAGTCTTTTGATGTCTTTAAAAACGTTCTGACCTACTTGATCTCCTTTGAAGGGTAATCTTGTTCCCTATTAGAAAAAGACCAACCCAACCCCCTACTCTTGCATTTTTCTTTCTGTAACTCTTTCTTCTTTTAAAGTTAGTAATGTAGTCTCAAACCTATTCTTGATAGGTAAAATAGTATGATAAATCAATCTTCCTTTTTAAATTCGCTAAGAAATAGGAAGGGTAATGAAACACTTGCTCATTCAATCAAACTTTCACCACTTAAACAGATTTTTAAAATCAGCCTTATCCTTAGATTATGGAAGAAAATCGTACAAGATTCTAAATAAGAAAACAATCAAAAGTACCACGCATATCTGAATTTAGGTGCTAAAAAGCTAAATGTTTATGGAGAATACCATTTAATGATAATAAATTTATTTTAATAAGACAAGAACACAACCACGAGAGAATGATGAAATATATGAAATAATGGATGGTATAAGAAAAGTGAAAGATATGAGAGAAAAGAGACAGAGAGTTTCATGGGAGCTTGAATAATGTACTGAAAATAGAAAGAAAAAACATTTGAAATGTCATATTATATTATAGTCCTTCCACCACACACGGAACCTACATGGCCTAAATACAGTACATGCAACATAAATATAATATATCCTTTTCAGTATACATAATTTAAATGAAGTACATATAACACAGATAATATACTCATTTAATATGCTACGGAGGATTTTTTTTACCATAGAATTTCCCTTGTAATTGAACTAGAAGGATAATTTTAGCCTAACAACATTGTGGACGAAAACTATTTTGATGAAGAGTAGAATCTCACTTATACATTTCCAACAGGTCATCTTATCAAACTTTTTCTAAAACTTTAAGTTTGAAATATCCCAACAAATCTCTTATTGGAAATTTTCAAATACTCACAGAATACATACTTTTTTTATAAACATAATTAGTTTTAATTTATGTCGGTGGTGCCTACAATTACACGAGACCTGTTATGAGTATTTTCCCGAGCTCCAATAGTACGACGACACGTGTCACACCACATCGAGAAGCTTGTGATAAAAGAAAGTTTCTAAGGAGAAGAACCGACCTCGATAGTCAGTCCCAAGAAAGCTCGGGTTGCACAGACCTGAGCACGTATAAGAGATTAAAACTCACGAGGAGAGCTCGGATAGTACTAAGCACAAAGCCATCAGTGCCCGATGAAAATAGCACTTAACATGTCTAATCGTTGTGACAAGATGTCAGGATAGTCTCCGTACGGTCATTTCGACATTTAATGCAGAACGCTTATATCAAGGTCGCATCCTTTCTGTCTAAACCGAAGACAAGCATCGTGTCTTGTGAGACTTCCTCAGCATGCCTCTGAGAGGCTGATTCGACATGATTCCTCCCACCGAAGACCCATGTATAAATACATCTACCGAGCAAACATAAGAGGTATGCATTCTCTCCCCTAAGGAAATTATGCCAAAATATCGACTAAATGATGACCTAGGCATCAGAGGCTCTTCGACGAGGAAACCACCATCAGTTCTCTTCGTCTTAGAGTTCTTTGTTTATCTTTTGTGGATGATGAGGTCGTGAGAAGTTCCAGCCAAAGGGAGGGACACATATAACATCATCGTTGCTGATTCCTCCAGTTAAGAGGGCGCCTACACTTAGCACGGGTGACAAGCCTACAAGCATCCGTATTATTGAAGTTTTGACTAAAACAGTTGGCGTTGTATGTGGAAAGTGACTGTAAAGCCATCCATGTTTAAAGCATTTGGAACCCTTTTTCTTTTGCGAGGAGAGAATGGGTCGATATTCTACATCGACGAAAGGAAGGATACACATTTCCCCCCGGTGGGAGATAAACTTTATGTCATCATGATGATTTCTAGTCACTGTTCATGTCATAACAGACTCTTGCACAGAAATGGTCCTCCTCCATGACTCAAAGGCTTGCTGGCGAGACTGCCATGCAGTCACAGAACCCTGGGGGAAACTACCCAGAAAAGGGTGGGACTACCTCCTGACTTGGAGAGGGTGCCATCGCTTAAGATCTGGTTAGGGTCATCCCAAGAGGACAGAGGAGGAGAACAAGGTCACCAGAGAGGGAACGAAGGTGAAGGCCTCCGAGGAACCCTCTGGAAGCAATATAAGCGGCCACGAATGAGGGAAGAAAGTGCCAGCAAACTCCCTTCCGCCTAAATTCTATGGTACATCTGGCCGCCATAAATTCTACAATGCTCCTACATGAATGAAAACCGTGCCGCACAAATAAATGGGTATGGGGTCATTCCCAACTGAAATATAGAGGCATGTCTTATATCTCCATCGTGGTTGAAGTGCATGCTTGGGTCATCCAGCTCCCATTTCCTACACCCCACTTCAGGATAAACGGAAGGGCGATAAGCCCTGCCAAAATTAGTAGACGGGCTAGCAGACCAAACCTAATTTGGCACCCCGATCAAGAAACAGGGATGGTAAAAACTTTTTATATTAGCCTTTAAGCAGACGAGTGAATGGGCCAATAAGGAGGAAGGACCTGGTGAATGATCAACTACTTGGAACAAGGTCCGAAGAAGAACTCGGAGGACCATAGTGGTCAATCTTTCTCCTGTTATAACAGACAAATAGGAAGGATCAGGACAAACCCATACTACTCCACGAGCAGAGTGTGGAGCTCGAGAGGTCCTTCTATTGATGCAGAGATGTATCTTGGGAGGAAAAATGCACTAGGCCCAGCCAGGGATGGAACGATAGCTAGGGAAATTATGAGCCTGGCCTCCTTTAGAGGCATGCTACAACGGACGCTCGCTAGGTCATAGAGCTAATCGGGATTCTGAGACGCTCTCATTGCAATGGAAACATCAAGACTAGAAGGTATGAATTTAATAAATGCCCATAAGTTGCTTATGATTTATTTTGGGAACGTTTCTTCACTCACCCTCTGAGATTCAAAGTACGACGGAGATTCAAAACTAATTACTGGTGAGGTGTTCTAGTCCACCAGTAGGCATTAAACAAAAGGTGATGACTTGCCAGGTGTTCTAGCCCACCAGTTAGGATTAAACAAAAAGTGAGGACTGGTGAAATGTTCTAGCCACCGGTCAGGATTAAACAAAAAATGATGAATGGTGAGGCGTTCTAGCCCGCTAGTCAGGAATTAACAAAAAGTGATGACTAGTGAGATGCTCTAGCCCACCAGCCGGGACTAAACCAAAAGTGATGGCTGGTGAGGCACTCTACCCTACTAGTTGGGATTAAATAAAAAGTGATGTTTGTCGATAACCCCAACTCATCAGACGAGATTCAAAGGTCTAGCCAGAGCAGGCACGCTTGGCTAGACATCAAGGCAAAAAGTGATGTTTGTCGAGCATTCATGCTCGCAGACGGGATTCAAGTGTCTAGCCAAAGCAGGCACGCCTGGATAGACATCAAGACAAAAAGTGATGTCTGCTGAGTTAGCTCGTCGGATGGAATTCAAGGGTCTAGCTAGAGTAGGCACGCCTGACTAGGCATCAAGGTAAAAAGTGAGGTGTGACGAGCAACACCCCAGCTCGTCATACAGATTCAAGGGTCTAGCCAAAGCAAGCACGCTTGGCTAGACATCAAAGAAAGATTTATGTTGAGCACTTATGCTCGCATACGAGATTTGAGGGTCTAGCTAGAGTAGACATGTCTGGCTAGACATCAAGGAAAGATGTCTGCCGAGCACTCATGCGCACAGACGTGATTCGAGTGTCTAGCCAGAGCAGGCAAACCTGGTTAGACATCAAGGAAATATGACTGTCGAGCACTCATGCTCACTGATAGCATTCAAAGGTCTAGCCAGAGCAGGCACGCTTGGCTAGACATCAAGGCAAAAAGTGATGTCTGCTAAGCATCCGTGCTTGTAGATGGGTTTCAAGGGTCTAGCCAGAGCAGGCACGCGTGGCTAGAGATCACGCTAGACATCAAAGCAAAATATGATGTCTTCCGAGCACTTCAGCTCGTCAGACGGGATTCAAGGGTCTAGCCAGAACAAGCATACCTGACTAGCATTAAGACAAAAAGTGATGTCTGTCAAGCACCCCAGCTTGTCAGACGGGATTCAAGGGTCTAGACAGAGCAGGCACGTCTGGCTAAACATCAAAGAAAAAATTGATGTCTATCGAGCAGCACCCCCAGCTCGTCAGACGAGATTCAAGGGTTTAGCTAGAGCAGACACATCTGGCTAGACATCAAGGAAAAAAATGATGTCTGCCGAGCACCACCACCAGCTCCTCAAACAGGATTCAAGGGTCTAACCAGAGCAGGAACGCCTAACTAGCCATCAAGGAAAGATGTATGTCGAGCACTCATACTCGCAGATGAAGTTCAAGGGTCTAGTCAGACCAGGCACGCCTGACTAGACATAAAAGAAACTGTATTTTGAGCACTCATACTTGTAGAGGAGATTCAAGGGTCTAGTCAAAGTAGGCACGCCTGAATAGACATTAAGAAAATATATATGCCAAGCACTCATACTCACATATGGGATTCAAGGATCTTGCCAAAACATGCATGTCTGGCTAGACTCTGGAAAGTAATGACAATCGAATATTCATGCCCATCTGACAAGGAAAAGCCTCAGCAAAAGCAATCTCAACGCCAAGAACAAGGATATCCGCCAAAGCATTGTAGCTCCAAAGACATGGATAAGGCCATTTGATGAGCGCATCAACTTAAGGATTTATCCAAAGCAAAAATGCATGGATAGGTGATAAAAGAAAAGCCATCTGGCCAAGAACTAAAGGAATTTAACTTGCTTTTTCGATCGCCAGAACATGAAAAAGCTCAGCTAGGAGAAGGCATGCTCGACTAAACATAAAAAAGGTAATCCCCCAATGTAAGGCAGATTCGCCCGACCTGACCTCTCGAATAAAAGCACGTTTAAAGGCTTCATAAAGGTCATGACTGGTTTGTAAGACGCCAAACCTATAAAGGGGTAACTCATTGGAAAAGATCAAGTCCACCAAAAAAGTTCAAAGCCCTCTAAGGCCCATTCTAGCCCAAGTCACAAGGTCAGGCCAGTAAAAGTTAGTAAGGATATAATGACTGGCATAATAATCGGAATGACTATGCAACTTAGGATGAAGGTCTCATCTAGACCAAGTTAAAGCTCGACTGAGTAGAAACAAAACTTTATCTACTTGAAGTACGCTCGCGACAGGAAACATGCAAAAAAAGAGATAAATAAAGGAGCTAGAAGTAAAGGAAATTTATTTTCATTAATCAATAGAGGACTACAAGTACAAGTAATACAAAAATCTCCTTGGTCGAGGGGGCATACCCCCTCCTAGGCTAGCTTAAAAGGAAAAGACTCTTCATGTCTGGGTAGTGGTCGCAGGATCTCCACAGTTTCCTTGAACTATTATAATGTCTCAAGGACTCTGGTTGCTCCGCTCTTGGGGCCTCAACCTCTTCCCCTTAGGGGGAGAAAGGAAGGAGACACCCGTCCTCGGGTTTGAAACGACCCCATCCTTAGCCTACTCCCGGTACATAAGCCCACTCTAAATGGTCGGTGGAGTAAGTTGATGAAAGAACGAAAGGGATGGCGGCACAAAGTAAGAAGATATGTTGTGGCTAGTCAAGGTGCTTCATCATGAAGCAAAGGACAAGGCTACCAGCCGAATTACATGCCTTTGTTAAGGGTAAGATATTTACCGGCAGGGGCAGGTAGCCAACACGAATGGATAATTCACTGAATAAGGATTGTCGAAGGCAGGTGTAGATACCGTATTTTATCCGGTCTAATACATGAAATATACATGCTTTATATTTTGGCTCGTATAATAATCCAAGACTATATGTATAATTTGATTACTAATCCAATACTAAAATAAGAAAAGTGGTCCAAGGACTAAAAAGTAAAAATTGAAAAAAAGGACTAAAAAATAAAAATTGAAAAAAAGACTAAAAGTAAAAAAGGCAAACCCTAATTTTACCTATAAATAAGGATGAGGTCTTCACTTAAGGGGGGTTTCTTTGGAGTAAAAAAAGGGAAGTCATTTTTTAGAGTGAGAAAGAGAGGGGTTGGAGTGAGAAAGAGAGGTGATTTTAGAGAGAGGAAGAGGTTTCATACTTCTATTATCTTCATCTTCTTCCATTCTTTTTCTCAAGGTAGCTTAATTGTTTGGTACATTTGCTCATAATATATTTTGTTCATCTCTCTTCTTCATATGAATGTAATTGATATCTTTTATATTTTTTTTATACATAAGTGGATTGTTCATTCTTTATCATTTCTCTTCATTTAAATCTTAACATTTTAATTTCATGCTTTTATGATTTCTTTACAAGTTGGATATTGAGATGTCTTTGTCATCAACT